>PVJL010002273.1:0-48479 GCA_004026885.1 Lyroderma lyra
AGCTGAGTAATATTCCATTGTGTATATGTACCACAGCTTCTTTATCCAGTCATCTGTCGCAGGGACCTTTGGTTGTTTCCATGTTTTGGCCACTGTGAACAGTGCTGCAATGAACATTGGGGTACATAAAAAGGAACTCTGGTACACTGCTGGTGGGAGTGCAAACTGGTACAACCACTGTGGAAGGCAGTGTGGAGGTTCCTCAGAAAATTGGGAATGGAGCTACCATTTGACCCAGCAATCCCCCTTCTGGGGATCTACCCAAAGAACTTGAAAACCTTTGTCCTCTTCATTTTCAAAGCTGGGGGTTGCCAAGGTCAAGAAAGAGCCTGGTTATAGCATTTTAGCAATCAGATTCCTCATTTTTGAATAAACATACCTTTTACAGCTTCATCTCCCATTTACTTCACTTATTCACTTGTTCATTCATTCAACATATTTATTTGTGGATCCGTTGGCCTGGGAAGGAGCAGGAACTATTCTGTAGCATCAAGGGGGAAAGAAGAGAGAATGTACAGATACAGGCTGGGTTTTATATGACTTTTGAAGGTTTCAAAAAGAAAATACAATCTAACTGGAAGGGCAAGACCTGTTATCACTAGAAATATTTTTTTAAAAATCTAAAAAAAAAAAGCAGCTTTCAAAAAATCTTCCAAAGTGTTTTTAAAAAAATGATTACCCATGTTGAAATGACTATGTAGCATTCCAAGACTTTAAGGCATTCAATCAACAATTATTTATTAGTATCTCCTGGTGTTCCTGGTCCAGGGCAATTGTGGTGGGAGTCACAAAATGAATGGGAAAGTCCCTAACCATAGGCACTCAGTTACTGCCCAAGTGCAGATAGCTTGTAGAAAGCACCATGTGTTCTGGGGAAGAGGATGTGGCCAGCAAGTGTATCTGGAGGGAGGAACAGGAAAGTTGTCATGCAGGAGGTGCCGTTTGAGTTAGTCCTGAAGGATGAGTAGGACTTTATGAGGCAGACTTGAGAGGCATTTCGTTAGTTCCATGCCCCACCTAAGCATGTAATTTGTTGGAATTCTATTTCATTTATTCTTTGGAGATTAGTTCTTGGGAAACTCACAATTTCTACCTCAAGATAAGAAGAGGGGAGAGATTCTTTTTGGTGCAGTATTTTTCACAGAATTTCTTGGTGTTGCCAAGTTTACTTATAGAGCTGAAGCTTGTCAGAATTCTCATCACAGATGCACAATTAAACTAAATTACAATCCTTTGCCTTTGGCGTAGGAGACTTCCACTACCCCAGTGTTTCCAGGGAAGATGGTCTGCCTTCTGTGATTTATTTACAAACCAAATGGTAACAAATACCAATTTTTAGGCTTAAACCTGTAGCAGGGGTCAGAGATAGTTCAAACTTAGTGATTTGCACTAACAAATGTAGTCATCTAAAACTATTGTTGCCTGACTTATATGAATGTAGTGAACCAATTACAGACTTTTCTTAAATGTGGTGTGGTTAATGAAAGTACTTTATAAACTGTTAAGTTCTAATGTTGTTATTATGATGGATTATATTTTATTAAATATTGGATGGTGATTTTAGAAACTACAGGGGTTTTAATTGTGAAATCATTCTAAAGCATGAAGAATTTTGAACTAATCTTTCCCTTAGGACATGATTGATTTTTAAATTCCTTGATTTATATTTTTACTATACTGTGAGTTAGAAATGCAATGTATTTGTGTTTTTGTAATATAGTAAGATTTTATATAAAATTTTAATTTATCAAGAAAAATCCTAGATAAGTAAGTAGGATCATATTAGTCTCATGGCCCATCATTGTGAAAGATGGTTTAAGACCAAAGGAAATACTGACTCACATTTTCGAAAGAGGCAAATACTTTTCTTGTATTTTTAAATCCAAATTCATCCTGCCTACCTTTGAGTAATTAAAACAATAGGTTATCACAAACCTTAACAGAAAAATGCTTCTTTTTTTTAACTGGAAGAGAAACACAAAATATTTTGCTTTTTTGGGACTGCTTTCTGTACCTCAACATCATAAAATATTCTTGTTACTTCTATGATGTTCAGCTTCATTTTTTTAAAAACTTAAACAATCAGGATGAATTACCTGATATTTCTTCTCCTCCTCCTGTCCAAAATGGAACCCAACTTATCCTTCTATCCCTACCCTGGGACTGTCTCTTTTATTCCTGCAGTCCCTATTATTTCCACCTGATCTTAAGTGAGGCTCTTACCACTTACCCCAATCCCCAATTCTAGTACTCCCCTTCCCACCCCCCTGCTTTCTAGTTTCTAGTTACTTTGCTTTCTAAAACTCTCCTGAGTTTGCTTTCTTTCCATTTCCACAGCCACTGTGTACTTTAGACCCTATCATTTAGTCTAAGAGATTCTTCCAGGTCTCCCTGTTTCTGCCCCTTCCCAGTTTATATTCTTTCTAAAATGCCATGTGATGTGATGATGTCACTTCCTTGCTAAGAAATCTTGATTGGGTCCCCAACACATACAGAATCACATGCTAACTCTTTCATATGGTCTAAGTAGTCCTCACTGGTCTGGCTCCCAATTATTTTCTCAGTTTCAATGAAAGCACTCTCCAAACTAATCAAATAATTTGTACCCTTCTTTTTTTAGCCATATACCTCCATGTCTTTCCCTCTGTCCCTTTGGCTACCCCTCTGTTGTTTAAACTTCCACTGATTGACTGATGCCCGACTTACTGAAATTTGGACCTCTCACCTTTTGTGTTTTTTGGGAGCTGTACACTCCTGGTTTTTTGCCTGTCTATCTGGTTAGATCTGCCCCTTGTACTGCCTCTGACTTATCTGACTGATTGTGTTACTTGCAAGCTTCATATCTACTTGTTCTCTCAATTATTTTTTTAGCCTTCCCAGGCCAGGCTCCTTGCTTTATATCAATAAACTGCTGTTGGCTTGAGAGTGATAGTGTATTTCTAATCAAACTATTTTGTCGCTGTAGGTCCTTGATAATGGTACAGTACACAAAAGGGATCTATCTTGAGTATTGCAACATTACATTGCGATCCATAAATATTTTCTTCATTATATTTGTTGGGGTTTTTGTTATTTTCTAATGGGAGGGTCAGGGAAGGCAGCCTGGCCACCAATCTGAGTTTAGGCTTTAACCTTTCTTAGGATATTTGTATTCCCTCCTAAAATTCTGAACTTTAAATGTCATTCAGTGACTTGATAAAATAGAAATTTTGTTTTACTATGAACTGAGCAGAGCTTTCAGCATTTGACTATATGATCATTGCTGTATCTCCAGTTTTTAAAGCAGTACTTGGCATATAGTAGGCATGCAGGTAAGTACTGCCTACATGAATGGGTGTGTTCCAGAGGTACAGTTAAGTTATTTTAAAGGTTGTTTCAGTGGGATAGGTGCTGAGTATTCATGTGTGAAAAAAGAAAAACAAACAAAAACACAATAGAAGAGTCCAAATTCTTCCTGAAAATTTTTGCTCAATCTTTGGGCTAGTTTAGCAATCCTGAAATCTCTTGCTTTCTTCTTGACTCTTAATGGATTACTTACTGTGTCTCTCTCCCATTTGATGATTGTTTTCTACCTGATATTGGTGAATTCCTTCTTATGCACATGTCCAGCCTTTCTAAGAAGACTACACATTTCTCAAGGGTAGGGACTGGGTTCTAGACTTTCAGTAGGTACAAAAATGAATTAAACCTGGTTTCATTAAAACCTATTTCAGTTATATCTTCAGGGCATACACGTGATTAAAAATTAGGGTCATATTGCATGTTGTGTGGCTTTTGGTCAAAAGTTAGGGTAAAAACAAATTTAAAGAAGAAGCCTGGAAAACAGAACCTGTATCCCTTTGCTTTTCTAGTCTGAGTGTTCTTTTCTTCTACACAGTAAGTTCTATTTATGACTGAATAACTCCCCTGGCTTATTGGAAGTTGCATGTAATAACATCAACACCAACCTGGTTATCAACACTTGACTAGGTCCCAACTGACAAATATTTGGTTAGGAGTGTTGAATATTTCATTTTAAGAGTGTGAGTGGATGTTGAACTATTTTCTACACATCTTCAACACAGGTTGGCCTACACAGGTGTTCAGTGTGAAAAGACAGGATGGGGAGATGTACCCTTAGATACTTATGGAAAAGGAAGAATCTACAATTTTTTTTTGTACTGCAAAGATTGCTAAATCACATATAATGTAAGACTTAGATTTAGCCCATGGTGGAATTTGCTTGATGTCTATTGAAAGACTATTATGACTGCAAATAAAGGCATTATAATTTTTTCCCTCAATTTCATCTCTTTATTTTGGTATATTTTCTGTAGCATAAATTTTATTTTCTTAAATATTTACACTCTGTCAATATCTGTAAATGGTAGTATTTCTGTAAAGTCTTTAGGCAAACCACACAGACCTGATCTTTCAGATTTTTCTATATAAATTATTCCTTGAGTTTTAAAATTACTATTATTTTCTCTTTTCTAAATTTCATTTTAGTTTTCTGTATTATTCCCACCAATAGTCCTGAGAACTAACTATAGCACTATAATGCCTATTCACTAGGTTCTTTTGAGATGACCATATCACTTCTAATTGGGACTAGATGCCTGTGTTTATACCCCCACCCCCTCACCCCCACACACTTCAGTTACTTTTTTCTTTTAGCTGTCATCACTCACAACAAATACTGTTTTAGCTTTTTATAACAGTTCTATGTCTCTTCTACTATTATACCTTTGCAAGGACCTTATTTCCATTATAGAAAGGTGTTTTATAACATTCCTTACAGAGATATTAGCTTACCAGGCTAGATCTTATTTTTATTGCCTGCCTCCATTTCTAATCTGACTATATTACTTGGTTTCATTTCTCAGTTCAGAATGTTAACAGTGCTGTACAGATGGATGTGTGATTTGCCTACAGAGGTTATTAAGATGTTATTTGCTTCTCCTCCCCAAAGTCATTAATAAAGATGGTGAAAGCGAGTTCAAAAGTAATCCCTGTATTACAGCACTAGAAACTCTCCCCCACCCCACAACAAATTTAATATGTCATTACTTAACTTTTCCTTTTGTTTTCTTTCATTCAGTCTGTTGAATCCCTTTCACTGTGCTCATAACAAAAGTAAGGTAGTCCAATTTATGAGTTGAATTAGATGAGTCCTTGGTCTTTCATCATTGTTAAAGTCAGGATTTAAGACATTTTAAAAATGAATTGGTATTAACTGCATCAAAAGACTTAATGAGATTCACCTGGCATGATTTCTAAGGTGATTATTTTTCAGAATTTACTGAAAAAGAAATGTCTTTTGATTGGTTATACTTTCAAGGAGTAGAAAACAGTAGCTGGGAAAGGGTATTGGAGAGGGTCAAAGTGTGTTAAAGCATGATTGAGTTCCTTTGCAACAGGTTAGTGGGGAATAATTTTGTGTTCAAGTTATACTGGTGTCAGCAGTCTTAACCAGACAACAAACAGAAAGAGCGAACAGAGCTCATGGTCATTCATTTAACAATTAGGCGGTGGGATGGCAATGATAAATAAGATAAACACATTCTCTACTCTGCAGATAGGTTATACTGGGGTTAGCTGACAAGCGGAAAGACAATTTCAGTATAAGATGATCAGTGCTCTTATCCCAGAAGTTCAGGTGCAATAGGAGCCCTTTGAGGGAGCACCATTACACTTTAGAACTAATTGATAATGGGCACAGCTCATGTTTGGAATTGTTAGCAGTTTCAGTGAAACTGGAGAGGATTAAAAAATTTGGGCAGATTAGCTTAGAATACTAATTTACTTGGGTTAGCATTTACTAATAATTTAGTTGTATTAGTTAGCATAAAAATAATTTGTAAGGTGAAAAAAGAAGAGCTGTGAGAAGTTTTTAACATCAGTGTTGAAATAACATGCGGTACACTATATAATTCTCATAAAAATGTGATAAGAAAATGTATAAATGCAATGCAATATGAAGCTATAGAAAGAATACTGTTGAATATTATCCACTGCTTACTCTTCATAGCACTATGGATAGTGGGTAGACATTCATCTCATTGGCAATAGAGTTAAGGAGATGCACAGTAATTAGTTGAAATTGCAGTTAAAGAATGAATATATCCGAGAGCAAACTTCATATGGGCTATTTCTAATGACTGAGAGAGAGGAGCTGTCCCAGGATCACATCCTATGTGAGGTCTAAGTCACCATTTCCCTTACAGGGAAATAGATATCTCTGTCATCTCTATCTAGTGAACTTTAAGAAGTGCCCTTTTAGATTGGTGCATTTGGTGAATCCCAGGAATGGAGTCTGTTAAGCAATCCTGAAACACTCAAAGATGACTTTCTCTCCCAGGAAGGGCACAAGCTGAGATAACCCAGGTGGTGCAATAGCTCTGACCTGGCTATCCTGTCCTTTACACGTGTGCAGATGCCCTAGATGCAGAGATGGTGCACCCTACCCTCTGGGCCCAGCTTTGACTCTAACAGCAGTACAGTCTGTGATGTGTTAGCTCGGCAATCTTAGATGTAGGCTCATGGTTTAACTCTAGCACAAAAACATCTTTGTTCATGTTCTTAAGTTGACCAAATTTTTTCATACCTGTTGAGTTCTGAGTGGTTTATCCCACATTCTCTATTTTAAAAATTGCTGCTGTGCCAGGATCTTCCCTGCTTCATGAAGGTGTAGTTACTTGGCTGTTGATAACATTCCCCTTTCACTATCCTTCTCTTCTTTAGCTCTTTTTGATTGTTTATCTTTTATCCTGTTCCTGTATCAACTGCTGGTCTTGGCTTTAAAGTCTTTTTACATTAGGCATTCAAAATAAAAAAAAGTGATGTTTTTACTTTTCAATATCTTCCTAAAAGTAGGTAAGGACAAGGATAGCATAATACAAATTACATAATGAAAGATAGGGAGACAAAGCCACAGGACCAAAAGCAAAAGAATACATGCACTGTGTTTATCCACTTTGCTGGGGACTCTACCATTTATCAGTCTTGGGACTTTGGTGAGCTTTGCCATCTTAAAAATGTTCTGTTCTCACTGTGCTGACAATGATGTGCAGCAAGTATGGTCTGCTAAAAATAAGGCTTGATTTAAAAAAATTGCAGTTGTGCTCTTGATCCTTCTGAGATGGCAGATTATGAAAAGTGGATTTGAAAAATGGACACCTATTGTGAAAAATCACATTTGGGTGATAACTGAATACATGAAAACCAGGCAACACTTTGGTGTCTTCCATTTACTACAGCATAGCTGCCTGCCAAGTAAGAAATAATAAATTACAAAGGATTCTTATGGTGATGGAACTATTCAGTATCTTGACTGTGGTGGTAGATATATAAATCTACTCTGGTGATAAAATTGTATCAAACTTTATAAATACACACACATACAAAATATAACTGGGGAAATAAGAATAATGTTGCTGAATTATATAACCACTTTTCTGGTTGTGGTATTGTATTGTAGTTTTACAAAATGTTACCATTGGAACCAACTGGAAAAAGTATGCAATGGTTCTCTCTATTATTTCTTGTAACTCCACATGATTCTGTAATTATCTCAATAAAAATTTCAATAAAAAAGGCTTGCAGTGAAATCTCTGATCTCAGTATTGTATCATGATGACCTTTGCTTCTGAAAAAAATAAATCAGAGCAAATTACTTTAAAAATTAGGATATAAGACTACAGTTGCAAAGGAAAATCATGTCTGAAAATTGTAGCTAACTAATTTGGTTAAAAGGAGAATCATATAATCAAACAATTTGTTGGAAGAAGGTTTAATTTAAAAGTGATTTGGAAATAATGCTTAAAGATGCACTTTCAGTAAATTTTTAAATGATGTGATATACATTTTCACATATGAGACTTTAAATGAAAACTTAAATAGTAGGCACTATGATATACTTACATGATTATACAGAGAATAGAATCTGTATTCATTACATTTAAAAATCTATGAAAGATGAGTTCTTTCCCTACACATCTATAATGCAACCTAAACACAAAATAAAGTAACAAGTCAAGTAATAAAGACACTAAGCTTACAATTCTAGGCCATTGTTTGTCATTTGAGTGTGTGTATGTGAGCTTGAGAAGCCATATACTTAGTTCAACTCTTTTTTCTTAGTTCAAAGTATTCTCTGAATTTTCCTTTTGAAAATACCTTTGAACTCTATGATATTACCTTAGATATCATCAGAGAGGAAAGTGGGTTTTTTTCGGAGGGTGAGTGAAATAGTCAAAATCTATCAAGTTAAGTTTGGTAAATAACATAGTTGAGATTAAGTCATAGTCTACTGGGCCCAAAATAAGAGGTTACTGTGAAGTAATGCATTTGCTTCTCTTGTATGGTTTATTTTTTGGTTCTTAGAAAAGCAAGAAATGTTTAGTGCTTAAAGAAGCAAGTGTATATGACACTCATTTAGTTGGTTATATTTGTCATAAAGGCAGTTTCATCACAGTGTATCAAATCATATTATGTATAAGATTTGTCCACAGAGACATTGATACATTGGGTATAATTTGGTATCAACCAATTAATCAAGACTTATTTGTTGAATACATACTATCTTACAAATGGTGAAGTAATTAAAAAAGTCTTAGGTATATTTTCAACCCAATGAGACAATTCCATTCCGTATGTTTTATTTACTACCTATGCTTAATTACTGGTGGACAGACCTGCTACCCTTGACCCATCTTATTGAGAGGTTGGTGGTCACGACATCCTGGACTGTGTCAAGCAGGTGTGTATGTGAAGCTGGGTCCTTGTGGCCAGAGCTGCTGAGTCTGAGGAGGCTTTGATGACACTGAGCAGAAGGCATCCAACAAACAGCTAGAATGAGCTGATAAAGAATTGGTAGCACTCTTGTTCTGGACATTCTGGGGAGATTTCTTTCTTCAAGTTAGAGTTGAGAAGTGCTTTTTGAGTCTTTGGCTGTGCTTTCCTATTGTCCCCTGAGGGCCCCCAAGCAAATGCTGTGCTTTTCCATAGCTCGGTTACAGTTCTATGCCAAGGTCAAGAAACCAGGGAATTAAATCTTAGTTACCTAGGACCCTGTGAATTACTCAAAGGCTCCACTGTGCACCCATGAATTGTGAGTTGTGATCAAGTTACTGAATATCCATGTTGCTCCCTAATCAGCCTTGTTTTGACATCCTTGTTGACATCTTTGATCAAGGTTGCAAAGTGATTTTAATCTTTTTGCTTATGTGTTGAAGAATGATTTTTTGCTATCTAAAATTTTAATTTAATAACCTATTAAGGTCTATAGACTATAAAAATTAAGATTATATCAATATAAAACATTGCATGTGTAGAAAAAGATTTCCTAACAGAAATATTTGGGTTACAGTTCTCTTAGAGAGAGAGTACCTAATATAGATAGCTAGATGTATTAAAGAGAAGGGAATTTAAAAAAGGAAAATTGGAGAAAACTGTAATTCTGATTACAGTTTTCTGATCTCATGTTTATTTATCTCTAGGTTTTGTGGAATCCTAAAATTTACCCCATTATTAATCTCCTGGTGGGACTTGGAATTAAGAAAAAACTCAAAACTGATCTCCCCCTTGCTATTTTTGGTTGAATAACCTTATTCTCAGTCAACATGAATATAAGGCTTATATTCAAATCAAGCTTATAAAATAAATATTCTTTCTTTCAAATTTGCTTCTTTAACCTCCATCCCTCATCAGATATCAAGATTAATTCAGTCGTAGTGGATACAAAACATATTCTTTACAAAAGAAAGAAAGCATTGTTTTCTTACAAATGAGTAGAAACTGCTGAAAGATGGGGCCCTAGCACCTAGCTTTTATCCTGAGTTCCTGGGAGAGTTAAGGTGCTAAGAGATATTTTCCATCCTTCTCCCAGATATTTTTAAAGATCCCTAGGCCTCCCATGTGCTGGAAGGTGAGAGAGGATTTAAGTCTTTCAGAGAATGATTCCTCACATCACTGTGGTTTTCTGTTACTTATATGACATACTTATTTTCCTAACAGATGTGACAGTTTTTTTTTTCCACCAAGGTAATGAACACAGGTAACTTCTCTTAAGAACAGTTAAGCATCAGATAAGTACCAGATTGTTTATATGTAGCTCCACGCAGTTCAAATTATTTATCCTCTGATTACTTTTTGTTTTTCTAAGGAAAGTACAGCTATATGGTTACTAAGACTAACAAAATGTAGCTTTGGAGAAAGTGTGTACATTTCAGTGGCTATAGTCTTCATTATTAGTGATTATTTATAACCAGGAGCTCTAATTTCCTCTCCTCTTTAGAGTGCAAGAGTATCTCTTTTGATGCTGTAGAAGATGGCATGCGTCCCTTTTGGCAGTAGATGCTGTCCAAAATGTGGAATGTAGGCTCCATGAGGAAAGAGATTTTTGTCTTCTTTTGTTCGCTCTTCTGTCCCAACACCTAGAATAGTGTTCGGGACACAGTAGACCCTTGGTAAATGTTTGTGGAATGAATGAATGATTCCTTAAGAAAAACTGTAGCATGTGTTTCTTAGAGCTTGATCTTCGACGACCTTCCCACAAGGAGAAAAGGTTATCAGTGAGTTGCACTGATTGTTTTCTATTCCTTCATCCTGAGTACTGCCTCACCGTCTTCCAGGTTCAGGACCTTAAGGAGAAGAATGCTGTGGCCTAAGTTGCCAAAGTCTGCAATTCCTCAAGAGGCTATAGTTAAGAATTTGGAAGGCTTTGAAGTGGCTCTATGAATCCTGCAGAGAAATGCTAATTTGCAGGGCCATTCCCGGGCCTTGCGGCTGGCTGGGCTGGGGGCTGGCCAGGTCTGGAAGCCTTTTCTCAGATTCATGAAATGCATGCCAACATAATTTAGTTTTTGAATGCCATAGATCTGTTTAATCAAGTATAAAACAGCAACCATGCTTCTATTTTAGAGTTCTTATTTCATCACAGAAAACTCAAAGTATGTGCAGATAGGTTGGAATGTGTAAAGAAAAGCTAAGAAAGCAGATTTCTGATAAAACCAGCATGTGACTTGTATAACAGCTTTGAGTTACAGTCTGAACGATGGAATGCTGACAGTAACTTTTTTCTTACATGTGAGCACTAGGATTTTCTTCTCTGCCATAACAGGTCACTTTTGAGCCAAACTTAAGATGAGAAAATACTCTGAAAAATTATGCATCATGTGGCGTATATCTCCCTTGTTATTAGTGGGGGTTCCACTGCTTACTGGTGGGTGGAGATGGTACCCATGTCTTTGGACGTAATAGCATTTGACAGATAGACTGAAATAATTTCGTTTTGGCCATGCAGATGTCTGTAAATCTGCTTAGTTGGTCATCCAAAGTGATGACATTTAAGATATAGTTGATACACTGTTTATCTTAAAGAAACATTTTAAAATTAATTCTTCAGACCTGTGCAATATTTTATCTTTTCAGTTTAATAATATCCAAATGTGCTTTTGGTTGTTTTTATGAAGCAAAAAAACATATGTGTGTTGCTTCATAAATCAGTCATTTAGCTTTGAAAATATACTACATTTCAAGTATGTAGCAAAGGCCCTCAAAACACAATTATTAAAGCAACATGAGGAGCTGAGTTTGCTTCAGTTTTGGATTTTTAATAGACTTCACTGTTATGTAGTGAAGACAGAAATACGTCATAGAAGTCTCTGGTTGAGAGCCAAGGACATTTCTCCTGTATTATTTTAGATTCTATTGTTTCTATCTGTTGCTTTGCATGGAACATATACATTTATACAGTGGGGTAAAGTTGTTAGAAAATATAATTCCTATAAACTTACACTTTTGACTCTTCAGGTAAATATGCTGGCACGTGAATTCAAAATTTCAAATTATGACTTTGTAAGAAATTTTCATGTACTTTCAATGAAGGTACTATTATCCTTGTGTTCTTTGCTGGATTTATCATAAAATCATGTGAGACCTTTATGTTTGTGAAGATAAAACATATAATTTGAAAGTAATTTCAGAATTCACATCAAATTCATCACTTTGTTCTGTCAGTTTTCTCTCTTAAATATAATTCTTTTATTTCTTCATTTATTTTCATTTTAACTCCTATTACCCCAGTCCTGATCAATTATCTCCTATTACCATCACTACTGGAATAGAATCGCCTCACTAACACCCTGGAATAGTTAATGACACAGGAAAACCCTTTATGTAAAAAAGCAGAAGTCCAAATTGAATATTCAAATCAATTGTAATGGACACACAACAAAATCTTAATAGTGATAGAATTAGGAGTGCTACTTATTTCCCTCTATCATACTTTTTAATGTTTTCCAAATGTTCTACAGTAAGCATGAAGTATTTTTACAAATTTTTGTTAAGGTACATTCTCACTTTAAAAATTTCAAGCAATACAGAAAGTTTAAGATGAGAAAGTTTTATCAACTAAAATCCTATTACTTTGAAATAATAAATCATCAAATTAGGTAAACATTAGGCCAAATACACATACATGCACAGGACAAAGGACAGCTGGTGAACTAGTCAGAGAGACAGGCAAAACATTTTTATAAATTCAAGATCAAGATATGCATGTGTTTTTATAAATGATTTAAATTTATATTACTTTAATAATTTGTATCCTTCCAAATTAAACTGTGTTAAAAAGGCAAGGTGTTGCCTACTGAAATGGAAAATCATGTGACTGTAGCTTTTTACATTATGGATGTATATGCTTCATCAAGTTATATTTCAGTTCTTCCTTCTTCCCCTTCTTTCTTACCACCCTATTATGTGTATTTATTTAGATCCTTATGTGACTTTTCAGTAACATGCCAGTGCTTTAAAGACAATATGGCTTATTGAGGAGGAGGAAATGCAGAATATCTTTTCTACCTTAGTGATGAGTTTTATATAGAAATATGTCACCTTCATCTCAATTTTCCCGGACAGTTTTTATATTCAGTCCCAGCCAGTGAGCTAGATCATTTCTTACCAAACACCTTGAACTCCTTTTGTAAACCTTTCTGGAAAAAAAAAGAAGAATAAAAAAAATCAAGTCTGAGGCTATTCAGATTGTAAGACCTGACAAGATAAGTGGAGAGTAAACAAAGGAATTTAGTTGAAAGATTTCTGGATTTAGTGGCTTGTGAGTTTATAGCCCCAAAGAAACTGAACAAAATATACTGAGAACCAGTTAATGAGATACTCAGTAGGAATTCACTTTCTTTTCTTTTCACTTGTTACTTGATTCTCATGGACTTGCCCAGTGCCACTTTCCCCACCTGAAAGCTGACAATACGGTTTCTCATATGGCAGTGTCCTGATGTTATTAGCTAGAGCCAAGTCTTTGCTAATAGAGCTGGGTTTGAAAGTTCTGTTTCTGCAAGCTGGTTCAAATGTGAGTGAGTACACCATTAACCTCATTGCACCCTGGTTCCTTGCTCCATAGTATGGAACAATAACATCTCACTCTGAGACAGGATTTACCTGAGAATCTGTATTACAGTAGGTACTTGACAAAGCTCATCTCCCTTTCCTACCTTTTATCATCTAATTTAATGATTTTTTGGGGGGGGGGAGGAGGGGACTTGCAGTTTTCACATATGTCTCTTACAAATAATGTATAGCTGAATTAAAAATAAGATCTAAAACTTTATTTTTAAATTCATGATTTAAATCCACTTATATTTTATATGATTTCTTTTTAAAAATATTTATTTATTTACTTTTAGTTACAGGCATTCAATTTTTTTGTTGTTTTGTTTTTTTTTGTAGTTCCCTGGCTGGGAATTGAACCCAGGCCGTGGCATTGAGAGTGCCAAAGTCTAGCCACTACACCACCGGGAAACTGCTCAAAATTATTTTATATTAGTTTTGGGGGTGTATCATAGTGGTTAGATATTTATACAATTTATGCACTGATTACCCTGATTACTCTTGTACCCACCTGGCTCTATATAGTAATTTACTTCCCCATGACTATTTTGTAACTACCCATTTTTATTTCTCAGTCCTTTTTCCTGTTTTACCTAGCTCCCCAACTCCCCTCCCCTGTGGCAACCATGCATCTGTTGTTGTTTTGTTTGTTTTGTTCTTTAGATTCCACATATATGTGAGATCATATGGTACTTGTCTTTCTCAGTGTGACTTATTTCACTTAGCAAAATGCACACTGATTTCCTACTTTTCCTATGTTTTCTTTTTTCCTGCTTTTTTTTTCACCTCATTTTGATTTAAATAATTTTTCTTTCCCTCTATATTGGTTTGAAAATTATAAATTCTTTTTTCTAGTTATTGCATGGTTGCTCTTAATCTTAACAAAATACAAAATTAATCTGTTCCCTTCCCTAGCAATGCAATATCCTAATTCTGATCAATCTGTTCCTCTCCTGCACATTATTTGGATTACATCTTTTTTTATTATATATTTGCATCATTATATTATATATTCAGTGTTTGTTCATATTTATCCATTTCTATATTTACCATCTCTTCTTTTATTCCAGGCCTTTTTTTCCCCTGGAATTATTTTACTTCTTACTGATGTATTTCCATTAGCAGTTCCTTTAGTAAGGGTCTGATTATATTAAACACAGGTTTTTATATGCCCAAATGCATTTACTTTGCCTCAATTATTAAATGATGGTTTGGCTGAGTAAACGACTTGAAATGGACATTATTTTCTTTCAGCAGTTTGAGTTAGGGTTTTGCTGTGTTCTGTATTCACTGTTGCCTTTAACAAACATCTATCTTCTGTATAAATGTTATTTCATGTAGGTAAACTTTTTTCTCTGTCTATTTTAAGATCTTTCCCTTTCTTTGGTGTTCTTCCATTTCCCTGGTGCCTAGATGTGTGTTTCTTCTTCTTTTTTAATATATTCTGCTTTAGTATATGTGGCTTCCCTTATTTTATCTATTCTCCCCCTTCTGGATCATAAATCACACATTTGTTGAACCTTAGCATGTTGCAATGTATGTAACTCAACCTCTCTCTCATATTTTACACTTCATTATGTTTCTGAGCTTCATTCTGGATAATTACTTTATATGCCATTATTTCCTCAGTTCTGTATAATAGTTTATTTGATCTACTGAATTTTTAATTTTAGTGATTACATTGGTCATTTGAGAAGTTTTATTTGGTTCCTTTTCAAATTCTCATTTTTAAAAATAGAACTTTGTTCCCAGTTCATGATTTCATTTTCCTTTTTTTTTTTTTTTTTTTTTTTTTTTTTTTTTTTTTTTTTTTTTTTTTTTTTTTTTTTTTTTTTTTTTTTTTTTTTTTTTTTTTTTTTTTTTTTTTTTTTTTTTTTTTTTTTTTTTTTTTTTTTAATTCATTTTTATTGTTAGACTTATTGGGGTGACATCTGTTCATTTTCCTTTTTGAATAATTAAAAATACTTATTTTATATTCCGTATTTCTAGTACTGAAGTTCTTATGGTTTAATTCTTCGTTGGTATTTTCTGCTAACTCTTAAATATAGCTTTTTATATTTTGGATTGAACTCATGTTTAAATGCCAGGGCTTCATGTGCAAAAATCTTGCAAAGTTTATGTTAAGGGTGTATCTTTCTGCAGAGAATTTGTGTTTGTGTCTGTTGGGCATTCTGAGGTATAAAAACTCAAGGCTACTTAATAATTTCTTGTTTGAAATTTCTTGGACTTACTAGATAGTTTCATTTTAAACCCAAACTTTGGAGTATGTCAATCCTGTGGTAATTGTCATGAAAAACATCTTTTTTTTTTTTTTTTTTTTTTGCCCTGAGTCCAGGCCAAGAATGACATTTTTCTTTGTTGTCCCTTTTTGTCAGTGGATGGGCATACTTTTAAAATTAAGTTTGTGGGCCCTGGCTTTATTTGTACATCTTAATTTTAACTCCTTCTTTGGGTTGACATCATGCCTTGCCTGTTGTCCTTATATAGCATATAAGCCTTCAGGCTTGCAGGTTGGCATGAATGCCTGATCACAAATGCCTGCAGTGATTTAAAAGTTAATGGTATTATTATTTTTAGCTCAGTTATATATTTAAAATAATTTTTTATAGTTCTTTATTATTTCTATATATTTTATGTAATGAGACTTTTTTCCAGAACATTTATTCTACTGTATTATCAGAAATGGAACACATAATATTTTCATAATTAGCATCTTTCTTCCACTCTAGCCTCTTTCCAATGCATTCTCCACCCAAAAGTCAATGTGATGTTAAAATGCAAATATCACCATGTCACTTCCCAAGTAACAGTCCTTCAGTAGCTTCCTGTTGTGGATTGAATTGTATCCTTCCTGGTACCTATGGCTGTGACCTCATTTGGAAATAGGGTCTTTGCGGATGCAATCAAGGTGAAATGAGACCATACTGGATTAGGGTTGGCCCTAATCCTTGGTTTTGGTGTCTTCATAAGAGGAAACTTTGAAGACAGAGACAGACACACACAAGAAGAAACCATGTGGTGATTGGAATCATGTTACCATAAGCCGGGGAATTACAATGATTGCCAACAACCACCAGAAGTTGGAAGAAGGACATAGGATAGTTTCTTTCTTTGAGCTCCCACGTAGGAACGAACCATGCCATTAACTTGATTTCAGACATTTGGTCTCCAGAACTGTGAGACAATAAATTTCTATTGTTTTAAGCCACCCAGTTAATGGTGGTTTGTTATGGACAACTTAGAAAATGAATACACTGATGATAAAACCTGTGGTTAATTGTAAACTTCATCGTATTAAAAGAGCAAGCACTCTTCATTCACTCAGAGTCACATTTTGAAATATATTTGAAATGAATCTATTAGTGCAATTAGTATTTTTCACCAATTGCCTATATTAGGTACTATTTAGTTATTTAAACTAAGTTCAATGTTCAAACTCAGTTGTCTGTTTATACTGAGATAGCAGAGATACTGAAGATATAAAACTTGTATTTTCTTTTAAAAATTATTATAAACTTGTCATTTTGTGCTTAATTAGAGATAATATGTAGTATTGTCCAGGATTTTCCAGGTAACAATTCTCAAAATCTTTTCTAGAATGTGGCTCATGAAGCCCATATTGTGGAATTCTCCTCCTGCCT
Organism: Lyroderma lyra; assembly: GCA_004026885.1. Lineage (NCBI taxonomy): Eukaryota > Metazoa > Chordata > Mammalia > Chiroptera > Megadermatidae > Lyroderma > Lyroderma lyra. The sequence continues at coordinate 17,028 of PVJL010002273.1, forward strand.
TGGTTTGGCAGAAGGCCAGCTTACTGATCCTTAGAGAAGGCTGTGAGTTCACCTTTTAAATGATGTATATTTCCTGTGTGTTTTCTTTGTACTTGTGCCCTGAGACAGTTAAATTACAGAGGACACAATTCTGTAAATCAAAATACGGCACAAATAAGGGTGGCTCTAGGACCCAAGGAATTCTGAAAGAATACAACTGAAGCAACAACTACTACGTTCTACCCCAACTGCCCCATTAAAGAACGATCCACTGTAGTAGCCTCAAGTAGTAAGGAAACTTGTAACATGTTGAAGAAAGTAAGCAAACACATGTGAGCACCACGTTTGGAAATGCCACTTAGCTAAAATGACCCCTTGATGAATTCCTTAAGATTTGTTGTGGAAAGCATTAAACCTGAGGACATAGAAGTTTGTGTTACATGTTTTCTAAATTCTGGAAATGTTATTAAGGCCTAAACTTGCACTGAGCAAAATTGGTAACTGGTACCCCTTCAGAAGAATGCCTTCCAGATGGGCAGGTGTGACTATTGTGTCTTTTTCTCTAGAGATTTCCTACTTGATGCAGGGATCAAGTGAGATTCAGGACTATGGAGTCTGTTGCGAGTCCATAGGTGGTCTGAACAGGCCTGGGTCTGTCCCTTGGCCACCGTTCTTCCGAGTCGTGTGTTCCCTACTGCATGGCTGAGGGCCACTGTTCACTTTGCTGTTGTGGCCTGGAATTCAGGGATATAAACCCTCTCACAGCCATTGTAATACCACTGCATGGGGGGGGGGGACTTATGAATGAATATGGGGGAGGTCTCAATTCTCCTGATGGACCCCAGAGTCCTATGTCTATCACCTCCATTTAAAGTCATGTGAAAAAATCATGGAAATTGCAGTGTACTCAAGAAGATTTAAAAACTATCTCCTGATGATTATTACTTCTACTATACAAGAGAATAGTGCCCAAGAAGTTAAATGTGTGTGTGTGTGTGTTCTTCCTATTATTAGTCTAATTAGACTATTAATAAAAAATAGCTTGCTAAGAGGATTTTCTAAGACCATGGGACATTAAATTTCTGAAGTAATTGCACTTGAAGTTTATTTAAAAATTAAATTTTAAAATAATTATCTCCAGAAGTAGATTTTTTAAAAGTATAGTTTTAGAAATTGTGAAAGCTATATTAAAAAATTTTAAAGTATGCCACTTTTATTTCTGAGGCCCCCAGATTACTATAACACTATTATTGTCAACCAAAATAGGAGTGAGCTAAGGGGCACGGCACAGAGCTACAGTTCAAGTGAGTTGAGGTTACCTTGATATGATTTTAAGCTCCTGAAATAGGAAGAGATTTGGAACTTAAGAATATATAAGGATATATTAACCTTTTCTCAGAGGTTATGTGTTGGATGAGAAGAGTTTTAAAAAGATTTCTGGCTCTAATGCAGGGTATTCAGACAAATATCACCGCTATAAAAAGGCACCTGAATGAATAGATAGGCCTGGAAATTAAGGTTGAAAATGAACAGTGCTGGAAAGGACGAGTTTGGAAAATGAATGGGTTTTCACTGAGATGTGAAGTGGAAGGAAAAGGAAAAGGGAATGTGATTTATGAAGGTTTTGTGATCCAGTACCAAACGGGGGGACTGGTAATGGCGATTCCACTTCCAGATGGATACTGTCATTTCATGACTTGCAGCTGGGGATCTGGGAGTGGATAAAGGATGCTATTTGCATTGATCGCATCATCTTATTTCATCAGAATTTAGATCTTTAAAATAAATGGAAGGCACTTGATAACATTTGTGTAGTTAATTGCCAAGAATTGATTATAAGTGATAAAATAAAAAGATATTGAAATTGAACTGGTGAAAAAGGTTGAAAACTATAATTGCATGTGAAAGTAAAACTGGTTTACTCAGCTCTGGATCTGGGCTCTATTTTCTTATGATTTGACAGGCAATTTGAATGACAAAATTAAACAGTAAAAGATAATAGCATTGAAAATAAATGGTTTTAAAGAGCTATAATGTTTTTTTTTTATTTCAGAAGAAATTCAAGCTTCTTATAACATGTCTTGTTATTCCATTGTTCCTTTTATTTAGCAAAAGCTTTTGGTTGCAGGAGTTTATAGTGAATGATCCACATGGATTTATTGTTAAGATTTTGCCATTAAACAGCTTTAATGAATATTGGAAGGTGCTATTTTTGCCCCAGATCGACCATCACAAAGTTGTTCAAGCCACTTGAACAAAACCTACTCTGGGAATTCTTTCTGTTCTGTCTTTCTTTCTTTCTTTCTTTCTTTCTTTCTTTTTTTTTTTTTTTTTTTTTTTTTTTTTTTTTTTTTTTTTTTTTTTTTTTTTTTTTTTTTTTTTTTTTTTTTTTTTTTTTTTGTATTAATATACTTCATTTGTATTTTTGGTAAGTGTTAGCTATTATTCTTGCAAACAAAAGGTGGGTTTCCAGAGCTTTTATTCACAGTGATTACCAAAAAGTGTTCCTAGATTTCAGGCTCAGGAATGTAGTTTTGCCATAGACCTGCTAGTCAGGACTGACTTAGTGGTAATGTGATATGACTCTTACACTTGCACAGGACCCTAGGCTAGAAGGGCCCTGCACTTGATTTAAAGTCTTAGTAATTTTTGAACAAGGGGACCTGACTTATCATTTTGCACTGGGTACCATAAATTATATAGCCAGTCTTGCCGATAGTAATATAATAGCTGACATTTATTGTACTCTTACTATGTACCAGGCATTGTTTTAAATTTCTTATATATGAGATGTCAGTTCATTTAATATTTACAGCAACTCTGAGCTAGGCCTCATGGTTCCCACTTTACAGGGTAGAAACTGAGCACAGAGCTTAAATAGGCAAAAAATAAGCAATGGAGCAGAGATTCCAGCCCAAGTTGCCTGCTTCTAGAGTGGGTGCCCTAACTGCTAACCCCACTGCCTCTGCCTCACTTACTTTCTTGTCTAGTCCTCTTGTTAAAATGGTCAACACCTGTGGAATGCTAGATATGGTGTGCTTGCTGAGAATGCATGTGGCACATGCAAATATGTGACCTGGAGAAGTCAAGCATAATTCTTTAATCTCATCTCAATTAACTAGTTGTTACCTTGGGCAGGTTTTTGAGGGAATGAAAGGAACGGAAATGAATTGGGGAAAGAGGTTGTTGTTGTTTCTTTTTGTTTGTTTGTTTGCTTTTTTAAAGGTGACAGCATGGATTGCAGACAAACAGAGTCCTGGACAAGCAGCTTGCGAGGGAGCAAAGTGGGGCAGGAAATGGGCAGGTTGGTGGATAAAGGAAAACATAAGGAAGTACAATCCATGTGGCCTATTCAGCAATTTGGTTGTGGCTGATGCTGGAGACAAATGCATATGGTTTTAAATTAGTTTGGGGGACTGAGTGAGGACAACATTCTTCTGATTTGCAGATGGATGGGTCTGTGAGTGCTGGTGAGTGTGTGGCTGGAGGTGGCCGGCTAATGGAGGACAAATATTGGGAAATGAAATGAGACACCTTCATGAAGTGAGGTCCAGGCATGGGATTTACAAGCAAACTGGTTTCAGACTACCAATGGAGGCCTTCTTGCAACCCTCCAGGTCATATCATCTAGGTAGGATGCAGTTACTGAGGAGGCACTCAGTAATACATGCGCACCGAGTGGATGAATCTAGCAACTAACTACCCACCATGCTGGGGTCTGAGGCAAGCTCAATACTGAGCAACTGTTTTTCTGACTGATTGATTGGATCTCCCAAGTCAGAATTTGTCGTACTTCTCCATCCCAGTACTTACTGTAATTGCTGTGCAGAGCAGGGCGAGGACCTTGAGCACTTGTGTCTTGTTGGGGGTTGCATTCCCAGTGCCAAGCACAGTGTCTGGAACATGCTAGGGGCTTAAATATTTTCTGAACAAACAATGGAATGTTGTTAATGTGGGATAAAAATCAAAGTCAATGTTAAAGCTCTTGGGTTCCACATGTTCCTTCCCAGCTCACTGCGTTCTGATATCCTGTGCAGCGTGCTCATTGCTAATAGACTCAGATGAAAGCTCCTTGCTTCGACTCGGCTACAGTGCAGAAGGCCGGTAAACTGGGTGGACCGGTTTGCTTTGAAGGGGAGGCTGCTCTGAGGAGGCTCTGAATTCTCCGTCTTCCAGACAATGTCCTCCTTGAAAGAGTATTTTTTTTTTCTCTTAATACAATCAAACGTAGAACCCAAAGAACTGGCAGCCATGTGATTCTAGTTAGCTATTGTTAGATGTCTGTGCCATGCCTAAAATCTCTGTTTTAAGGCCGGAGTCATAAAGTACATCACAGCACTCCTAAGTCTCTACTTTTAACAAGATTGTCTTAGATGTGTGCCTTCTTTTCTGGAGATTTTACCATCTTTCACTTCTTTTTATTAGGCCTGTATTTCTGATTAGAGAGGTTAAGGACTGCTGCTCATGTCACCTCTGCTTACTTTCATAGCCAATTGCAGGGATATTCTATCACTAAGGTATTTAGTGAGCCATCCTAAATATTCTTTCATTTAGGATGGCTCACCACTCATCTCTAGTAGAAAAGTGTTCTTTTAAATTTCAGGTATTGATCTAAAAGACATGATAAGGAACTAACAAGAAAACACTCTCAAATAGTGAACGTTTTTGAATCTGAATTACATAAAAATCAAAGAATCTGCATGTGGTTGAATTTTTTATGTATCTGGACAATCTGAAAGCTTAGGCATTTAGACTGTACACTTCATGTGCACAGAGACTGTGATCATTTTGTTTACAGCTCACACTTCACCTACTGCCTACCACTGTGCCCGGCAAATATTAGGAACTCAGGATTTGTCAACTGACTTCTCAGCATTCTGAAATCCTTTCTGTATTAAAAGCTTTGATCTTGATTTTTGAAGATAATAGACATTAAAACTTGACAATTAAAAAAACCTGATGTATTTATTATTATCTACTTCCTGTTGTGTGTACTTGAAGGTGTAATGGATAAGTCCTATAGAAATGAGCAGGTTGCAAAGAGGAAAGGTAAGAGGGTAGAGCTGCAAGTATAAGAATTGCTATCACTATTAGCAATTCTCTAGGGAGGAGGCATTTTCAAGGCGAATGTGCAGGATAACAGGGTGCATTCTACTTACGTGTGCATGTGACTTGTCTACCCTCCAGTTATCTATCTCCTTTTCTGCCTGAGCATCAGGGGAAAGCATGGTGTCTGAAAGAACATCTTAGGAATCTAATGCAAACAAAGGAAGTGCACGTGGTCCACATGGGGGTATTCTCTGCTAATTAGTTTGGCAGGTGCAAGTGATTTTGAAAACACAGAATCCTGAGTCCCAGGGAATCATTTTTCTCTTTCTGAAAGAAAACTCAAGAGGCTGTACACCTACCCACCTGTTATTGAGTGGCATAATTCTGTTTATTGAAGATTTAAGAGTGATCAGGTGCAAAATATCCATGTGGTATCAGGTTACCAAGGAGCAAATCACCCACAGCCTACATCAATTCTAACAGTGCAGCATCTGCCATCGCCGTAGGTAGCAAAGACTTTTATAAGAAGTACTTCACTTCCTTAAGAATGCTAGAAAGGTAGAAATCCTTGAGAGAAACTCCCATTTGAAATTGTGTTATAAGTTGTTTCTGCTAACTCCTTGTTAGCAGACTTTGGAATGAAACACATTTCACAAATTGGGCTTTCCTATAATTTCTTTCGGGGAAGCAGCTGTCCCATTTCTTCTAATAAGGCAATAAGCCTGAAAATGCAATGTGAGCTTTCAGGGTATATGATTACAGAGGCTGCCTCGGAGCAATGCGATGACCCCTCCCTCCAATCACAAAGCTCCTTAGCTGTGGTAGAGAAGGGGCTTTGGCCAACTCTGTTGTTATGTTTACATGGAGGAAAAAAACCAGGTAGATCGGATGCGAGGACTGCTGACTTTCAAGAGCAGAACCAGACTGCAGGGAACCATTTTAGAACATGCTTGAATGTTGTATTGAAATATTTATTTTTGACTAACCACAGCAAATTCTAGAATGAAATTATAGAAGGAGCTTTTATGCCTGGGAACTGAATGGACTCGTTGCTTCTGTCCATCTGAGTGGAGAAGGAATTCAGCCCAGAGAACTTCTGAAAAGAGTTAGCATAAGGAAGAAGAAGTGGCTCTGAGAGGAACTTGACTTTCCCCAGGCTCTTGACTTCGAATTTTCAGATTCAGTGCCCATGCACAGCCAGACACTTTGCAGATTACAGGTGACAGGTGGCTCTTCTCACTAGCAACCCAGCAAACTCTGTTCATAGATAACCCAGGTTATCTATATGACTATTACAGCTGGAGAGCTTTATCTTTGGTCAATGGGCATGATAAAAACAATTTGCATACCATAAGATTAACAACATTCAATTGTCAAGGGCTTACTGTGTGTCAGGGAATGTCTCAATGTTGTAAAAGCACTACCTCTTTTAGGGCTTACCCTTGCCATATGAGATGGGTATCTTGTATTCATTTTATATATGAAAAAGGGGAGGCTTAGGGAGGTTAAGTATTTGCTCTAGGGTCAGGTCAAACAGCTGTTAAGTGGCAGAGCCATGGTTCAAACTTAGGTCACTCTTACTCCAGAGCTTGTGCTTGTAACTGTGGCCACTAAGATTAAAATAAAAATGGGAAAGTACTACATATTGTTTGTATGGTATAGTGGTTTCAATTTGAGGGAAAATATTCCTCCATGATTGTAATTCTTCTTTCTACCTGCCCAGCCATGACTCATTGAGAACCACTGGTATTACACTTTATAAAGTTATAAAGGGCTTTCATTTTGTGCATGTACACTTTTCTCATTTACAAATTGGGACTTTTTTGGCTTTTCTATTCCTGAGAGCTGTCATATTTCCTTTAATTATGGAGTAAGTTCTAAAATACAATGTATAGTGTATGGGAGTATAATTAGAGTAAGGTTGCCAGATATAATAAAATACAGGGCACCTAGTTAAATTTGAATTTCAAGCAAAAACAAATTTTAAAATGATAAGTGTATACCACATATTGCATGGGACTTATTTATCCTAAAATATTATTCCTTGTTTTTTGAAATGCAAATTTATCTAGGCATTTGTATTTTTATTTGCTATCTCTAGGAGCCCTACGTTAAATCAGAGAAACCTGTATACAAGGAATGAACCTTACATTTGCTTTTTTATGGCAATTTCTCAGCAGTCAAGGGAAACTCAAATGAAATGGGTCAAAGAGAAATCTTGGGCAAATTATACTGCATGCTTGCATCTACTTGCCTTATTTAATTAGCTTTCATCCACTTTTGCTAATCTCAAATAATGTTCTCAGTCATTGATATTTTGCATAGTATGAAAATGGTTAGAAACTTTACAAGGGTTATTTTACCGTTATTAATAGATTAGTCAAAGCTCTACTGAAGCAGGATCCTCAATGCAAACCTTGTTTTAATATTTTCACGTTTCTGGTTTTTATCTTAATGTACTGCAGGCCCTTTGAGGTCTTCTAGGAAAAAGGTCCTTCCTTCAGCGGAAATATAAACTTGTTCAATTGAGATCAGTATTTCTGCTTTGGAAAACTGGCACATGGAGACAAAAGGTTGTACCTTCATCTACTGATCCCCAGTGGTTGACCAGACATGGAAAAGTCTATAGTTACACCCCTAATAGCTTTGACTTTGATTCTGAAAGTCTGCCTATTTCTCTTTGTTTTTATTTTTTATGGAAGGAAAACAGTAAAGATTCAGTAATACCTGGTTTTGTGGACCAAGGAAGCCTCTTTGGTAGTTATCTTAGCAGGAATTGAGGTGGTGGTGTGTGAGTCTGGAGGGGTGGAGGAAATGGGGAGCATATTTCCTTTGTAGAGTGACTTTGACAGAAAAAACTGCTTGGCTCTGGAAAGTTACCTGGAATATATTTTAGAAATATATCTGTTTGTTGAATACTGCATATTTTAAGCAACAAATCAACCTGTAAAACGGCATTGCAGCAACATTTATTTAAAAAAGAGTTGCACATGGTATAGTAGCAAACATTAGTGGGATTTTGTGAAATGAAAAATATAAAGAAAAGCTTTATTTTCTGACAGTATTTGTAGGTTTTCAAGGCTCTGACTGCCATTACTTTCTGAGTTGCTGTCTCTGATTGATGATGTGTCTGTGTTTGGTTACTTTTCCCCACATGTTAATTTCAGATGTTTCTTACTTGGTCAATATGGATTGATAATATACAGGAAAGTAAAAACACAGGGGAGAATTTTAATATATAATGAAAAAGAGTTCTCTTATAAGTGGTTTTAGAGCTGAATTCTTTTACCCACTCTCTGTTTTATTTAACAGCTCCCAGTCTATTAAGACTTTGCTTCACTGAACGATTTCATGTTAATCATCTTTTGTTTTATAGCCCCTTATTTTCCTGCTGGAATCAATATTCCATCAACTTCACCGACCATCTACTCTGTGATCTATGAGATGGTACTAGTACAGGCCTGAATTTATACCAGAGCAATTTGCTTTAAATGTTACCAGCATTTTATCCAAAACATTTCTTTCAGTTTATTCTCATAATTTTACTACCTCTCGCAAAGTTGTTACCCTGCTTTTAGGGAAAAGAGAATGACACGTAAAATGTAAGATGCCTACGTAGAGGCTATGAAAGTTGGACTTGAAAATGCTAATGTGTGAAGTCCGTTTAAATGAAGTAGGTGGACATGAGTGGTGTTGGTTCTGTTCGCACACTGTGTGGCTGCAGCAGCACGAACCTGATGAATTCATTTCCACTTTGCTGGCCAAAGTGGGTTGTTTCAGTGAGAACATATTTTAAGGCATTTTGGATTCTGTTCGTATATTCAGATTGCCTCCATTCAGGCAAAATGAATCAATTTGGCTCCACACTGATAGTCTCGGACCCCTTTCCTTCTCTAGTCCTAACTTCTGGCTGAGTGGCAGCTGTCCTTTAGATCATTAGTATGAATTCAAGTTGCACACCACAAGGGGCTTTGAGTTGTTGTAAAGATTAATTTATATATTAAAAGTGCATTATCCACCTCTAAAAATCCATTAACCAGATTGTGACACCAGCATTTTTAATAAAATAAATGATTGTTACTTCACTGAATCTCATCACCAAATGGAATTGTTTGCAATCACGGAGAAGTGGGCAGTGAATTCTTTCTTGATGCCTGTCAAGGTACTCTATCTCACAGAAGGATTTTAATGGTAATGATGACATCTTATATTTTTCAATGATTTTTATATTTATGTTAAAAGGTATCATTTTCTTTTAAAAGGCAATAATTTTCTTTCAGCATGGTAGAAGGTTTAATTCCCAGTATCCAGAGGAAGCAGATATCTTTTACTTTGTTCCAAGATGACTTTTGTGTTCTATTTTGAGTGTGTGATAGAACACAGTGAAAAAGAAAACTCAGTATGTGTGTAAATTCACTTTCTTGCTGAAATTGCTGAGGCTTGGTCCTTAAAGGGAAAGTTCCAACAACAACTCATTTGGGAGGTCTGAGTCTAAGAAAACTTTTGGTTTCAGCTTTCTCCTTTGTAAAATGGGAGTAATAATCCCTGTCCCAATGTCCTCTCAGGGATGCATGAGGAAAATGTGAAAATGCTTTAAAAATAAAAGTAGTACACAAAGTCAGTCTTATTTTAAAGACACATGAGGATTAAGCAAGATAGTATATGGCAACACATGTAATGCCCAGTAATGTTGAGAATTATTATAAGAATTTGTTAATCATGCTTTTACTGATGTCTTTTAACTTCAAGCATATACAAAGGCTGTTCAGAAAAAATCCAGCCATAAATGCCTCTGTATTTCATATTACATGGCTGGATACTTTCTGGACAGCCCTTATATATGTATATGTATATGTGTATGTGTATGTGTATGTATATGTGTATGTGTATGTGTATGTGTATGTGTATGTATATGTGTATGTATATGTGTATGTGTATGCATATGTATATGTGTATGTATATGTGTATGTGTATGTGTATGCGTCTGTGTACATGCGTGTATATACACATATATGTGTAATCTATGTATATATATATATTTTTTTCTTTTTCCTAAAATGCTTTTACATTTGGTCTCTATATAAGGAAACCCCTTTTGTAGTTGCTATCACCCTCTCAATTCCAGAATTTTGAAATCATCTTTTACGGGTTGTTACGTCTGTGGTCACAAGCAGATGTTGCTGAAAGTAGCAGATGACATCAGATTTTTCTCTCAGCATCCAGCAGTGTTGGTGGCCGGCACCACCATATTGGGGGTCATTTTCCTCCACTGGAAGAGAATGTTGCTCCATCTGAGGGGTTCATTTTTCCTTGCAGCAAGACCAGGCCTTATCTGTAGGGTTTCTGCCACACGAATTCAGTTCTGACCTTGCACTTAGCCGTGACCCCGTAGATTCATGCTGAGAATGGCTACCATCTACAAATGAATCTGTTTGGTGAGGGTTCTGTCTCTCACTCTAACAAATGGAGAAAGTTACGGCTATTTATTAGGAAACAGTTACTCAAAGGTAGTGCCATGCATTTCTTGTAAATATAAAGAAGTGATTTACTTATAGTGGAAATAGATTTAACACAGATCAGAAACATCTTTTCCTCCTTTTCTGCCTTATCGTTTATATTTTATAAGAGATTAAGGCAAACTCAAATAAATGACATTCTACCATTTACTAATGATGGCTGCCTTTGAAGTATAACTCTTTCATTGAAGGCAGAATTTATGTTATGGATATGATGTTATGACATAGAAATGTGAGTTTTTGAAGTGCTAATTGATAAGGACTGGCAGATGAGAAGAATTTAGGGGAAAGATAAGACTGACACTTGGACACCTAAAATATGTAAGGGTGATCAATTCAAAGATTAGTTTTCAGGACAGAATTTAAAAAATATATGTATTTAAATGTGAGTAAGTAGACCATGACTCTTCTTTATGGTGTATAGATGCAGAATCCCAGGATTGCCAGAAAAGTGAGGTCAAAGATCAGGTAATTTGGAAGAATTGGGACTAAACCTGATTTTCATGGTGAACCTACAAGAGTATCCCCAGGAAACTGGTATTAGCAAGACTGCCAGGAATCAGTTGTGTGGTGGAATGTAGTCTCCCATGGTGGTCCCCATAGTTTCCCGAGGTGGTCCCCAGCATCCCTCCTGCCTCTCTGCCTGCTGACCACTCTTCACACCAGGAGGCAGAACATAGATCTCCTCCACTTGCATCCAAGCTGCCCTTGTGACAGCTCTGACCCTTCAAATGTGGTAAAAATGGCATGCTGGGGCTTCTAAGCCCAGGCCTTTGGAGACGTCTGCTTTTTTTCTCTTGGAATATTTGCTCTTGAGACCTTCATTCTTGGAAATACTGTGAAAAGCTCAAGCTACGTGGGGAGGTCATGTGGAAGAGAATCAAAAGCTCTGCGAGATGCCCCAGGTGAGCTCACAGCTGATAGCTGGCACCGATGCCATCTGTATGAGTGAACCATTTTGGATCACCAGCCCTGAACCCCAGATGATTGCCATCTCAGCAGCTATGACCTGGAGCAGAAAAACCACCTCACTGAGCGCAAGAATGGACAAAAATCTTGAAAGGTGCAGCAGGATTGCTTCTACCCCAAAGGGTGTCTTCTTCTAGTGCCAGAGGGACCTCTGTAGGTTGGGCATGGCCCTGAATGTTAGAAAATCACGTTAGAAGTTATGTCACTAGATAAGGATTCTTTATGTCAGCAATTTACCTGCCTGCAGGGAGTTTATGCCTCCATAGTCTTCACACCAAAGTGAAGTAGATTTCTGTGTTTCAAATGGGTGATTGCTGTGTGCTGGGCTGATAATAATCCATGGGAAGTATGGTGCCAAGAAGGCTCTTGAGAGTAAGACAGTAAGTTAGAACATTGTTGCTTGGAGAGAGGCACCTCCCTAGTCTTTTGGGGATGATTTTACTTGTGAAAGTGACAGAGGGTGCACACTGACTTTTATCTGAAAAAATCTAATGGGGTTTTGTCACAGACTTCTAAAGGAACCTTGATCATTTAAACAAGATTATGGTGTTTTCATCTTCTAACCCATGTGGCAAAGAAATGCAAGCTTTCTCCAAGAGCTATTTACACATTTATGCTTTGTTTTAGTTTTACATTTACAGTTTTATGTTACATTTTATGTTACTTTTTTTGACATTATGTTTTAGCTTTTTTGTTTTTCCTGATCAAATCAGGGCTCATGCTCCCGTATATATAAACCTGTGTTTATTTTTTTCAAACACTTAATTCCCCTGTAATTTTTCTTTTGACTTCTTGTTAAAGTTTACTTAAAAGCATTATAAAGTTTTATCTTATTTATTCATGGTCCAGTCTGATTATTTTTCAGAAAATGTAAATCATGATAAAGCTACTAAAGTGTACAATACATGCAAAGGAATGAGAGAAGTACTAAAAACTTTTTATTTGAAAATAGTTTTAAATTTACAGAAATGTTATGATAATAATAATAGTATACAGGACACCTGTATGTCCTTGACCGAGATTAACCCATTGTTAATGTCTTGTTCCATTTGCTTTATCATTTGATTTCGCTCTCTTTTTCCTTCTCTTTGTGTGTGTGTGTGTGTGTGTGTGTGTGTAATTTAAATAATTTTCTTTTGTCTTATACCATTTGAAAGTAAATTGCATTCATCATGGCCCTAAAATCTTCAGTTTGTATTTCCAAAGAATAAGGATATTCTGTTAAAAATGGCACAATTATCAACTTTATTATCATTAATATTGCCACAATATTGTATCTAACATGCCATCCATATTCTAATACTGTCAGTTCCCCTGTGGTGTCCTTCATAGACCCCCTTTCACCCCATCATCCAATTTGGGAATAGGTTCTCATGTCTGTTTAGTCTCCTTTTCCCAGGAACATCTCCACAGCCTATTTTTGCCTTTTCTGACACCGACATTTTGAAGAATACAGTTTCTTTTAAACAAAAGAGGATGTTTTTCATTGTTGGGTTTTCTGATGGCGTCTCGGGGTTCATTCAAATTATGCATTTCAGGCCAGTGGTGACATGTGTCCTTCTCCGAAGGCTCACAAGGTCCACCTGCTGCCTCAATGTTGATATGAATTTTGATCACCGGGTCGAGGTATTTTCCAGTTTATCCCTATACTGTTTTCCTAGTCTTTGCAACTAATAAGCTATCTGGGGAGACCACGCAAGTATTCTGTTGCTCATGAAAATTTCCGAGATTTGGTATCTATTGGTAACTTATGTCTGAACTAAAGTTTCCTATGATGGCTGCAAAGTGATGACTTTCTACTTGCATCACTCCCTCCACATTTACCAATGAACACTCAGCATTCTACCATAAGCTAGAGCCCTCTTTCTTTCCCACTGATTTGTTTATTTATTATTTGTTTGAACTCATTAACTCTATGTTTTCAATAGCCTATCTCATTCATTACTGCCCTTAATTATTTTGGTGTTTAAATGATCCCAGGTTTGCCCCGCCAGAGCACCTTTTGGCTGCCTCCTGTATTACAGTGATGCTCCCATCAATTTTTAAAGCACTTCCTTACTTTCTGGTATAACAAGATGTTCTAAGCTCGTCTTGTATCGATTCTACCCTAGCCCAGAAGCCAGCCATTTCTTTAAGGAGCCCTGGTTTCTTCTAGTAGGGAATGGTATTAGAGATAAAGACCTGGGCACTAGGCATGCTAGGAGGGCAATTTTTGGTGGGGTTAAACTTGATTTAGAATGCCTTTCACTCCAAATTTTATTTAACATGGTCAAAATGGTGTATATCTACTTTCACGAAAGACAAATGACTAATTTTCTGCCTTGCACCAAGATTGTCCATAAATTCAGGTGTTCGTCTCAGAATGAGATACATATTTGAGGACATCCTCTAGATAATTAAACCTGAAATCTGCTCTTGAAGATAAAATTTAATTTGTTTCTTTTTAATGTCTCTTATTATTAGTTCTTGTACTGGAAATTATCTGAGAACTATATTGCTGAGTATAGGTTAGATTTTTTCTATGTTCTTTATTGATATTTAGAAATACTAAGGAGTTTAGCTACAGACTCCTCTAATTTCATGACATGTCAAAAATTATTTGCCTGTGTATATGCTGTTTGTTAGGAAAATCCTGAGATTCAGAGTATTTGGTGTATTATGAAAACAAAAAACCAAAAACAAAAAAGAGAGAAGGATACCTTAAGGTCTGACACTAATGGGAATGCTACAGTTCAGAATTAGAGTGTAAAAACTTTAGGACCATAAGAAATCAGAATGAGAATCAAATCAGGATTGAGCGTATGCCTGGGGATGTGTCATGAAATTGGATATTAGAGACACTGTGCCACAACGTAGCTATCAGTGATATGGCGAATAGGATGGATACTTAATACAACCTCCCATTTCTGAACAGCAGTTGCACAAAGTGTCTGAGAGTACCTGGGGGTGTGTGTATGTGTGCGCATCTGAGTATGTGGGGTGGTGGGGTGGGCTGTTTTGATGGAGGGAAGGAATTTGCCAAGCCTCTCTGTGTTTGTGTGTGGGAATCAAGTAGATTGCCATCTCTTCTTTTAGAATCTTTGACTTTCTACCTGTGATGGGGATAGTGCTTGGAAATCTATCACTATGCTTTTGTTTTTCATTCAGAGGAATTCATTTGCTTCAGCAAGCAGTAAGATTGTTATAGAAGCAATGCTCTACTTTTGATAGCCAAAATAGGATACCACAAATAAGAAAGCCAGGGTTTGGAGAGGTAGAAATGAGTTTCCTAAATATCTTTAGCTTCTGTTAAGATACCTGTGATCTGACTTGGTCACAGAGTTTGATTGTAGATCCTGGGGTGGAGAGAATCAGAATATGGCATCAGAGAAGTCCCTGCTGTGAAAAAGTGGAGAGCCTTTACCTCACAGCCAGGGAATCACAGCTGGGAAGGCGGACGGAGGCAGGGAAAACAGAGGTGAGGTGCAAGAATTATGGCACCCCAACCCTTGCGTGAACTCTCACAGAAGAATCATTAGTTGAGGGAAAAGCAAAGGCAGAGGAACTTTTCTCTTGCTTACTGTTTTGAGGTAGGGAGAACAGCTACCGGGAAAGCCCTTAATATAATAACATGAGATTGCTGTCCCAGAATAAAAGCAGCATGGTTGAGCAGAGGGAGGTGGAGTCAGCACTCTGGGTTCCTGTTTGCCATGTGGGGAAAGTCGGTGATCACTAGCTCTGCTGATAGCCAGGGCCTTGCTTTTAGGGCTCACCATGGTAAGTGAGTGTGATCCCACGGCAAAGGCCATAGAGAAAATAGTCATTAGGAGACAGATGGTGGCATGGATGAGACTAAGGGGGTGGGGGAAGGGTCAGCAGCCCCACCAGGCACTGAACGAGACAGAGAATAAATCACAACCTGTTCAGGCATTCTTATCAGAAACCAGGTCAAGGGACCAGGGCATATGGGGTGGGCTGGTGGCTCTTCAGTAGAAATCAGCAATGATCTAAAGGATCCATGGGGACCCAAAGCCCCTTCCTTACCCTGCATATGGCCCTGCACATGGGCCAGCACTGTGGATACCTAAAAGACTGAACATTTGCCTTCCAAAGACAGTCGCTGGTTGCTATTTGAACTGTAAGAGATTGAGACAAGGTTAAATGGCAAGTTGAAAGTGCTTCTCTCCAATTCCCCTTCGGTAACCCAGTGTGATGGAGGTTTGAGAGAAAGACTCAATTAGTCATGGAAAACGAGGACACGACATTTTTATTTGCTTGAGTGGGAATGTATATGAGTTCAGATTCCATTACACATGATTTTTGCAGAGGGATGGCAGAGATCATTCCAGAACTCCGACAGGCAGTCTTTCTCCCTGGACAGTCCCCCTCCCTGCTGCTCTTACGGCTGCTCCCACTAATTTTGCAAGACTGAAAAACGGACTGCTGTGCTATTGCCCATACTGCTTTAATAGGCCCCATTGAAAGTCCCATGTATATATTTTGAGTTTTCCTGGGCTTAAGTTGTCTAGAGTATTCAGTTATGTGTGAAATAGATTTGGTCCCAAACCATTGGAACTCAGTAGAGTTAACTATAATTGATTCTAGGAAAAAATATGTTTTCCTGGGAGTTAATGATTTTGAAAAGGTAGTTTTTCTTCTGGGCCAGATAGTCATGAATCATCAAGTAGGTGTACACAGTGCACTATCTTGGTTTCTGACCATAGAATCCAGATGGAGGCTCTGGCTAGTGGTTCCAGGTTTCTGGTCAGTCTCACTGGATTAATAATAATTACTAACATTTGGCTGGAGCTTTAAAGTTTTTAGAGTACCTTCATGTGCATTTATCACATTAGATGGTGCCGCTGTTAGTGAATGATTTGTGTTTTCACTTACTGACCCACACACCCTGCCATGGGATTTTGTCAGTCTCTAAGAATTTCTTCATGAAGTTGATTCAGTTACTCAAAGCTGTTCTAGAATAAGACAAAAATGAATAAATAGAGAGACCCATGGCCTCTCCAGCTCTAGAGGATCCAAGTTCCCTGTTTGTGGTCATAAAAGAAACTTCAGTTGGTATGGGGAGGTGTTTTTCCTCTAACGTGACCATCTAAGTCAGTTCTTTTCTGTGACGTGAAAATGAAGGCAAATGTTATTGTCCTGATTAAAGATATAAATAAATATACACAAGCATAGAAAAGGTTAAACGAGATATTTGAGGTCACTTTTTAAGAACGAGCAATTAAGGCTCTGGGTTCAGCTCACTTTCAAATCACTGGTGAGGATTTCTTTGAAAGCCTTGTAATCCACAGATGTTCCAAGAGGGCTGAATCGTAGGTGCTGACCTGTATTTCCATTGGTGGCTAAAAATGATCAGAATTGGAAGGAGTCACAGTAATCAAATCTATTTTTAGAAGTACATTAGCATATGGCTTGGCAAACTCCTATTTCATTCCTAGAAAAACCAGTGAGTGCTGTCATAAAAATACTGTCAAGATTTACTGCTTCTTCCTGAGACCCAGGACTAAGCCAGAGGGACACCATGCCCCCTAAACCTACTCATAGCTGCTGCCTCTGAAACCTAACCTGTAATTTGGTAAGTGTTTTTAAAAAGGCACCCAAATGGCTACCACCTGGTGGAAAATTAGCAATGTGGGACTGCAACTTTTGTGTGGTGTTAAATCCACACATGGAAAAAATTAAATCTCATCCTCATGCCCTCCATGTGTTCAGTTGTATTAAATGAAATACTTATAAAGTGTGACATTATTTAACTTTTATAAAGTTTGTCACATCTAGTAAATCTTATTACTATTCTTCTGAAAAGCTTCATACAGGTGCCTTCTGAGCTCACGTCAGACTGGATGTCCCTAATACACACATAGTTTGTTACTGGATATAGCACTAGGTAATCAACAGCAGAACTCCAACCAGGGCACCTTAATATAGCAGAGAGTGTACTAACTGGCAATTGGTAGTGCTGTGGTAGGTGGGTCCATAATAAACTTCTTTTCTATAATAAGGATTTTATAAAATATGTAGGGTGAAGTATGTACCATACATGGTTTTGGCAAAATTTGACTCTGTAAAATAAATGACTCAAAATATATTTCCTTACTTTTAAATGGCCATGCCATGTGACCTTCATAGTTAGCATCTGCAAATAAATGGGCCTAGGCTGCTGAATAAATGCCATAATCATATTGATACCACTGCTAGTAAAAATTCTTTAGGAATTTTCTCACCCTAACTCAGTTTACTCTGGTGCAGGAAGATATTTCTTGAGTTTAAGAGCTAGTTGATCCATCAACTAGAGACCAACTAGCGTGCTAGATGCTTGGAACCCATGTGTTCCTGGCGACTGGAATATCATCTTTCTGTTTCAACAGGTGTGATTGACAGTCCATGGGTATCAAATTCACCTGGAGGGTTTGTTGAACACAAGAAGTCTGGTCTTCATTCTAAACCTACTGTATTTGCATGCATACCAAACTCTCCGGTGATTCTTATTCATTGTAAAGTTTGAGACTGACTGTTAAAGCCCTTTGGTTATAGAGAAAACCAAGTCTGACACGTTCAGTGCATAATGATGCATTATTATCCAGTGATTCCTGGGGTTTTCAAATGTACAAATATGATCCACATAGAATTGGTTGTTTGGTTATGAGGTGAATTATTAAGGTGTATTGACTAACCTACCGTAATTGCAGTCCATTTTAGAGTAATCCACCTCAGTGTATTCATCCTTGAATCTAAGCCTGGCAAACAGTGAAGACAGAGGACTCTTTTGCTTGATACCCAGATGTCTCAAACTCTCCACACAGTTTATGCAGTGTCATTATATTTTCTACAGTTAGATCCCAGTCCTAGAGGGTTTTTTTAAAAACTGTGAGTGAAAATAGTTCAACCTGCTCATATTTGCAACAGATTAAACTCCCAGACAGTTTAAAAGGTGTACTTGATTTTATATAGAGGATCAAAAAAATTTATTAAGCCCAATTCTTTTCTGTAAAGAACATGACAGAAGTCTGTTTTATTGCTTTGTACTGTGAGACAGTATCAGCTGAATGAATGCTCCAGGTTCTGGTTAAATAATCTTGCGTCACAAGAATTAATTTGGGCTAAAGTCATACCTGAGACGAGCCAGAAAGAGTCACTATGTCTAAAGAAAAACAAATGAGGCATTTTCAAGGAGAATTTTAAGTTTCTGAGGCATGATTATTCCTACCATCCCATGTTCTACTGTCCTCAGTGATAATGTCATCAGACTTCAGTGACAATGTCTTTGCCTCTCTGGGTCTAGCTTTTCCCACGAAGCAGAAACTGCTTGAGGCAGTTGGCACATGATCAAATGCTCAAAGAGCTGCTAAAAGTGTAACCACCTGTACATGTCATTGTTTTTCAAATAAGCGATTTTGTTTTTATTTTTAGTTCCAGATTTTGTGCTGCACATTCATGTCACTTGGGAGCTGGCATAATGGTGGCTGATGGAAGCCCTCCTGTGGTGACTTGTTCTGTAAGGCTTCTTAACAAAGCAGTGGCAAAAGCCTGTGAACAGTGTAGTTTCACCCCACAAGTGTCTCCTTTGTGTTCCTTTCCAAAATAGTCCCTCCTCTTGGGTCGTCTAGGAAGAGTGACTGTTAACTTTTCATGTCTAATCGACTGCCATAGAAATTCTAACAGAACCATCAGCAATCCTTTCCTTTCTGACAATGGTTCAGTCCCAGATTTGTAGCACAAAAATATCGTTTATCATGTTTTGCCACTATTGACAAAAAATGAGCATTTACCCACTAGTAGCCAAGAGTCAACATTTCTCAATGAGATTAGTGAAATACATAATCCCTTTGTTTATTTATGTTTCTGGTTGAGAGCGTAGATGGATACCTCTTGGATTCTGGAATCAATTGCATTTTCTAATGAAATGGGTGTTTCTGATTGCCAGGAATAGGAGAGTCAGCCATACAGTTTTGACTGTTACCGTCTGCCCTTGATTACTTTGAGTCAGTGAAGGGGAGATTATGGGTGTTGGAATGGGCTATGGCTTCCTTCCCTGCAGTAGGAATCTGGCATGAATGGCCCTTGGTTGTAACGTGCCAGGGCAGTGTGAATGTTGAGCAGAGAGTAGCTGTTGTGTTTTAGAGGAAGCTTTGCCCCATGGCAGGGCTGCCTTCTGCCTGGCTTAGGGCCCCCCCGAAAGTCTCCCTGCCATGTGGCTCCAGTGAGGTCTAAAGAAGGGAGTGCTTCTGCTCTCTGAAACCCTCGCTCCATAGCCCAGAGAGACCTGCAGGCACTTGCATGGAAGGAAGTCAGAAAACACAGACCTGTTCCTCCCCCAATTTGGAGAAGACTAATTGGGATAATAAAATATTTCAGAAATTATCTTATCTGACAAGATTAAGATTGATCATTTGCTGACTAAGCAATGCAGTCAAAGTAATTTAACATGTAATGTATACATATGTGGTTCTATCTACCTATCTACTCATCTACCTACACATACATATTTATGCATACAAATGTAGGTTATACACACATATTTGAACTTAAAAAGCATTATCTTTTGATGCAGACTTAAGGTCTTTGCTTTAATTGTTGGTTGGTTGATTGGAATCCTGATTATCTTTCTTCCAGAAAGTAGCCCCATAAGGCAATTTCCATTTATTTAAAATAGAATGAGAACTTAAAGATACTTTCAGAGCAATCAGAAAGCAGAATCCTTATGGATTTTACCTATTTTGATAACTATTTTTAAAAGGTGACCTATGGAGTTACTCCAAAAAAAAATCACTTAATTTTTCTATGGAAACAGTAATTCTTTTTGTACTCTTACTTTATCAATTTCAATAATAGTTTCTTAATTTAGGTAGTTATAATTCCAACTAGCAAAAATAAAGGGTTTGGGTACAAACTCAGCTGATTCATGATGACCAACCGGCACCTGAGGTGGGAGGAGAAGGGAGAAGACACACTAGAATGTTCTGTAGCCAGAGGTGGCATTGCTTGGCATGCTCTACACAGAAGATGGAGAGCAGTGGTTAATCAAGGGAGTTGGATTAAGAGAAAGTCAGTTAAAAGAGGTTGTGTTGTGAGGCGAATGCAGTAGTCACTACTGAAAGCAATAAATGAGCAAGACAAACAAATAAACAAACAAAATCTCACAGACACAGACAACAGTTTCATGGATACTGGAAAGTAAGAGGGGAGGAGGGAAGGTAGAAGAGGGCAGTGCAGGTCGAGTACATGGTGACAAAAGGGGGTTTGACTTTGGGTGGTGAACCCACACGGCAATACATAGATGATCGACTATAGAATCGTATACTTTTATTAACCAATGTCACCTCAAAAAAAATAATTAAAAAATAAAACAAAGGTTCTGTGGTATTTAAAAGGAGGAAACTGGCATCTATCACCTGTCTCTGTGATGGACCCATAACTTAGAAAACTGGTGAGCTAAGGAGGGGCATTGTGAATTTCTATGCTGATTTGTGGCTTTCCTGTGACATATCTCTTCAAGGGCTTCCCTTAGAGGCACATAGGAATGATTCTAATTATAACTTACTCAGAAGGCCCTGTGTGTACACAGCTGCTGCACCTTCACTGACAGACACAAGCTTGGCCAGGGAGGAGAGCCCTAGAGTGTGTCCTGGGTCAGGCTTCCATTCTTGGACCTTACTTCTCTTGCCCAAGTCTTACTAGGATTGCAGTCTATAGTATGCCATTGCCTTTCTGTATATGAAAAAAATTGAAACTTGACCGCTGCATTAGAACAGGATATTAGTTGAAGAACAGAGCCAAAGAACATCTGGTTTTGGTAAAGTCTGGCCTTTTTGCCCAATTTTACAGCTAAGCTGACTGAAGTACCACAAGGTCACGACTTGTCTAGGGTCAGCTCGTTGGTCAATAGCTCAATTGCTATTTGATCCCAAAGCTCTCGTAACTTTTAACCCGAGATTTTAACTATTAAGCCACGTGGCTTGCTACAGAATACGCCACATATCATCCCAGATGTGCATTGAGAGAAATTCATCCGTGACCCAGCTAACATCAAGTCCCCTTAGGACTCGCTGCTTATTAAATGTTCTTGGAGACCTCTCCTACAGTGTAAGTGCATTAACCTGAATGTTGTAAGGATTACCCCACATGACAGTGTTATAAGATTTTCTTATGAGGTCACTTCCTAGGAAGGCAGGGATTTAAAAGCTGCCACAACAAGCAACGCAGCAAGCAACATGTGGCTCTGCTTTGTCTGTCATTTTAGGGAATGAAGAGTTTATATGGATAAGATTTCTAATACAGCTGAAGTCGCTTTTTTGATTTGTTTATAGGCATGGTTTCACCTTGAAAACATCCTCTCTGAACATCAGAAGTGTACTGTGTCCCTGAATGGTATATTACCCTCTAGCATTTCTGACTTCTACTCACGAGGATTTCTAACCCAATTGCACATACAGCAGTGAGGTTTTTCACTTTCAGTGGTGCACTCAGAAGGCCAGCTCTTCCTATTTTCTGTGCTATCGTCATCCCATTAACTACTACCACCTCTGATAGAAACCATCCCTTCTCCTTAAAAAAAGAAAGGGACCAACCATGTACTCAGTTGCTTTTTGACTCTTCAAGAAAGTATTCAGATCGCTTAGGTGAACCATACTGAGACACGATATGGTGACTGCTGGTGTACAGCACCCCCCCCCCCAAAAAAAAAAAAAAACCATTACTTAAACCAGCCTTTTATCTTCATTGAGATTGGCTAATAGCTTTTAGCTTGCACCCCAATGATGAGACTCAATGCAGGGTATTTCTTCAGAAATATGATGGAATGATTATGGACATTCTATTGTTATAAAAAAGCACCTAATTTGTTACTCTTTTCCAACAAAGTTTACTGAAGCTATTTTTAATAAAAAGGAGATTCACTTCCCTACACCTTCCAATCTGTACGTGATCATCCTTAACCAAACTCTCGCCCACTTTTTGTTTTGTTATCCACATATATTTGGTCAATCTGTGTCATTTGGTATTTTCTTTCTCCAGAACACACTGCCAATCTTGTGGAACCCGTATTCTGCAGCTACGGGCTGACTGGCCCACGGAGGCAATCAACACCGGGGGGAGAGCACCGGATGCCAGGCTGCGGAGCGGAACGGGCCACCCCGACACCAGAGCTCGGAACCAGCTGTGCAAACACGTACTTGCCCATGTGCTTGCTTTTCCTCAAAAGGTTCTGAGAAAGATCAGGATGTCACCACCAGCCTCTGCTTTCCAATCTAGCACGGGATTCATCTTGGAGGCCTATTGGAGCCAAGGTACGTTTAAGATAGCATCTATCTACCTCCTCTGCCCGGGCTTCACCCTGAGGCTTTGGAAAACCTCTTCCCTTTCTGTTCCTGTGTTTTCCCACGGGTTACATGTTCTGGAAAAGCATGACATAAGCTGAAATGACAGAAGTCAAATCTACGTTTTCCATAGAAATAGCAGAAGAGGAAATTCTACCCATTTTAATAAGAAATACCACATTTACTTCTTCCTTCCCTCCTATTCGTTCTTTCCTTGAGAAATATTGAGTGTCTTTTATGTGCAAGACATAGAATGCAGTGGGAAATGAGGTATCAAGTATCTTATTTTGTTACATAGTATAAATCTTTAAACAATGTATATAAATTAAACAGAGCAACTCAGTCATTAGCAATAATTATATTTAATTAAGTAGTTCACCACTGTATATAATAAAA
This sequence comes from Lyroderma lyra, assembly GCA_004026885.1. Lineage (NCBI taxonomy): Eukaryota > Metazoa > Chordata > Mammalia > Chiroptera > Megadermatidae > Lyroderma > Lyroderma lyra. Next base: position 40,249 of record PVJL010002273.1, read on the forward strand.
GTTTTTAGAATCCTCATCAATCAGACCTTATTGTGATTGTAATGATTAAGATGGTAGACGAACATTTCCATGCACTAGCACAACTTAATCCTCAAAATATGTTTATTGAATTGAATGAAGGCTATGGTATTCAGAAGGACTTATGGAGGACTTTAAAAGGAAAATATCATTTATGATATCCCTGACTATAGAGTATTATTTGTTTATTGTAGAAAAATTGGAAAATTCCAGAAAAATGAGGAAGAAAACGAAAAATCATGCATCATGCATAATTCTATTATGCAGAGCTATCTGACACCATTAATATTTTCATATATTTATTCTGGCCTATGTGTGTGCGTGTGTGCATGTGTGTGTGCGTGCGTGTGTGTGTGCATGCGTGTGCGTGCGTGTGCGTGTGTGAGTGTGTGTGTGAACATGTGTGCGTGTGTGCGTGCGTGCATGTGTGTGCGTGTGTGCCTGTGTATGTGCATGCGTGTGCGTGTGCGTGTGTGTGCGTACGTGTGTGCATGTGTGTGCGTGTGCGTGCGTGCATGTGTGCGTGTGTGCACGTGTGTGCGCGTGTGCTTGTGTGTGCGCACGTGTGTGCGTGTGTGCACGTATGTGTGCGTGTGCATGTGTGCGTGCGTGTGCGTGCGTGCGTGCGTGTGCATGTGTGCATGCATGCGTGTGTGTGTGCGCGCGCGTGTGTGTGCATATTCACAAAGAAAAAATACTGTCACATGTATTTACATAAAATAGAGATCACACTGTGTATATTGATATAAAATTTGTTTTTTAAATTTAATATATCACAAGCCTTTGGTTAATAAAGTTTTATAAAATATTATTTTTAATGGAATGCAGAATATGGTGTTATATGAATATGCATAAGTTTAACATTAAGTGTAGTTTAAAATTTTAATTAGTATAAGTAACTTTTGATTAAATATCTTTATATATAAACCTTTGTGAATGTCTTTGATCATTTCTAGGATAAATTCCTCAAAGAAAAATTTATGGAGTTATTGAACCAAAAGGGATGATTATTTTTTAAGAGTCCTAATTTCCCCTTCGCTATATATCAATTAGCAATTGATGAGAATGATTGCGTTCTATGTACTTTTAAATGTTAGTATCAAATTTTATGATTATTGTTTTTGTGGGAATAAGGAGAAACTGTTCAGATTATGGGAATGTCAATAGATGTGGTCTGAGAGAATGCATCTTGAAATATTTTCAGTTAAATTTACATTAAGTGCTACTTACTCTCTTAGTTGCAGTGGATAGTTACACAAACTGATGAAACTTGAAAGCCCTAAAGATTACGTAAGCCAATATTCTGCCAAAATGGGACTTCGTTCTGTAATATTTCTTACAGAGGATTATTTAGTTTCTGCTTCCAGGGACTAGAGGCTTGCAATTTCACCCTCAAATGCTCATTTATTAGCTCAAGCTTGTGTCTGCTCATCCACCTTTGGATCCTTGGAGGTGATCTGAACAGACTTCATAGCCCATGTAGCGTATCTGTGGATTACATGTCCATAAGTTGTGTGTGGTGCTTAATATCTTTATCCCATATTTTAAAATTTACTATGAAACATGGACAATCCTAAAAGAACCCAGTAAAATAATGATACTATAGATAGGTAATTTTTAAGTTACCAAATTATGGTGTTATACATGTCTATGTTGGACTCTGTGCCTCTATGTCATAGAACAATAACTTTGTTATTAAGGAGAATGTGTTGGACTATATGCATTCTCTGCGATATAATCTTGCAATATATATGGGAACTTTGTTGTGGTAAGTTTTTTTATATATACAGTTCTTGGAAGAATAAAATGTATTTGTGGTGTTGGGAAACATGATTTCTTGTTTATTATTTAGTGTTAGCCATGATAATAGTAACATTTATATATTACTTTTTATTTACAAATTATTGCACAAACATTATTATCCTTTTGAATTCTCATATAATCCTGGGAAGTAAGCATAATAATTATGTTATTGTTGTTTTTATTATTATTGGTTAAAAGTATATTTTCTCCATTTTATGAATGAAGTCAAATGTCTTGCCAAAAGTCACACCACTAATTAACTTGAGCTGAAATCAATACTGAAATTTAAGAACAGGACGTCTGATTCTACATCTTGTGATCTATCCACCTCTTAATTAATAATGTAGTACCTGAATAGTTCATTGTATGTATGTATGTATGTATGTATGTATTTATATTTTTAATTATATTTGACATTCAATATTATTTGATGTTAGTTTCAGGTATATATAGCTTAGAGTTTAGATATTTATATAATTTATCACATCACCCCCATCCCCCATTAGTAGTACTCACCTGTCACTATTGTGCATAGTTGTTGCAACATTATTGACTATATTCTCTACGCTAATCTTCACATCCCCAAGACAATTTCATTTTATCAATTTGTACTTCTTAATTTCTTCACTTCTTTTTCCTATCCACTCTCCCCTCTCCCATCTGGCAACCATGAGTTCTCTGTACTTGTGAGTCTGTTTCTGTTTTGTTTGTTTGTTTATTTTGTTTGTCAGATTCCATGTATAAGTGAGATCCTATGGCATTTGCCTTTCTCTGTTTGACTTACTTCACTTACATAGTACCTTCTAGGTCCATCCGTGTTGTTGCAAATGGTAAGATTTCATTCTTTATTATGGGCAAGTAATATTCAGTTGTATGTATGTACCACCTCTTTATCCAATCATCTGTTAAGGGGCACTTAGGTTGCTTCCATATCTTGGCTATTGTAAATAATGCTGCAGTGAATATAGACATGCATATATCTTTTTGAATTAGTGTTTTGGATTTCTTCAGATAAATATCCAGGAGTAGGATTGATGGATCATAAGGTATTTTTAGTTGTAATTTTTTAATTAAACTTCATACTATTTTCCACAGTGGCTGTACTAATTTGCAATCCTACTGTATGAGGTTTCCTACAATGTGAATGTTATTATGCTTAATGCTATCCAAGAGGACCCTTAAACTATTCTCAGTTTTTGAAATTCTTTTTTCTTTTTGCTGTTTCAATTGGGTATTTTCTTCTATCTTATCTTCCAAATTGCTGATTTGATCCTCTGCTTCATCTAATCTGCTGTTGTTTCCTTCTAGTGAATTCTTCATTTTAGTTATTATATTTATTTCTGACTGGTTCTTTTTTATGGTTTCTATATCTTTTTTTTTAATGCTTTTTGTCGAAGTTCTAAGTTTCTTATGCATCCTATAACCAGTTTTTGAACTATGTATCTGGTAGATTGGTTGCTTCCATTTTGTTTGGTTCTTTTTCTGGAGTTTTGTCCTATTCTTTCATTTTGGGGCATGTAGCTTCGTTTCTTCATTTTGGTTACCTTTCTGTGTTTGTTTCTGTGTTTTAGGTACATCTGTTATGTCCCCAGTCTTGGCCAGGTGGCTTTATGTAGTTGGTATCTTATGTGGCTCAGGGCATATTCTCTCCCCCTGGTTGCCTGAGGTGAATGCTCCTGGAGTTTCCCTTGTGTGAATTGTATGTGTCCTCTGGTTGTAGTTGACCCTTGATGGCTGTTAGAATGTCAGTGGGTGGATTGACTCTCAGGCTTCCTGGTTGTGAGTACTGGCCACAACTATAGCCCATGAAGTGCTGTGCAGGGGCTGACCTGATGGAGCAGGATTTATCACAGTGGGCTCTGGCACCTGCCAAAACCACCCTTAGGGTATGCTGCTTCTGGGGCTAATCAGGTGGTGCTTTGTTGTTGTCTGAAGTTAGCCACAGAGTATGTTGGTTTAGGGGCCTCTTGGGAGGAGCTCTCATGCAGGCCAAGGTCAGCCACTGCCTGTGACTGGCCCGAGGCTACCTGGTAGGAGCTGCAAAGTGATCTAAGGTTGGTCGCTCTCTGTGCTGGTTCTGGAGGTGCATGGGAGAAGCCATGCTGTCAACCAAGAAGGCCAACTGCCAGCAGTACCTGGCCTGGGGCAGTTCAGCAAAAGACCAGTGCTTTCCAGGGCCTGCCTCTGCATGCTGGCTGCCCATATGGCTCAGCCACTGAAAGAGCTTTGGGCAGCAAGAGAGCTGGGTGTAATGGTATTCACCAGGTGAGTGCAGATTCAGGTTTGGCTCTAGTGCTAAGCCCGTGGCCACTCAAAAGGCTCTGAGCACATTGAGGCCAACTACCACCAAGATATGTCCATGGACCCCCAAGATATGTCCAAGGAAGTCTGTGACACATGCCACATCAGCTGTCCCCTGACTGCCAAAACAGCTTCCAGAAGTGAACGAGTTGTGTCACAGGGAATCATGAAGGTGGGGCAAATGGTGTTCAGATTCAGATTTGGTGTTGGTGCTGGTTCTGGGCATACCGAGGCCAGCTGCTGTCCACCTGGAGTCCACAGATTGTCTGGGTAAGTCTGCAGCATGGGTCAACCTCAGCTGTCAGCTGGCCACCAACCACAGAAAACACTTCCAGTGGGGTGTGTGAGTTGTGTGGGGGTCCCAAGGAGTCACCAGGATGGAGCCAACAGATTTTACCAGCCAAGTGAAGTTCTGATTTGGCTGTGTGGGTGGAGGTCTTAATGCAGAAAAGATGGTGCTTGCACGCCAGCTACATGGGAGGAAGTCTCAACACATGGACAGTGGTGACTGTCCCTCCAGCCCTCTCTCTAAAGCCACTCAACTCAGTCTCTCTGCACCTCCCAAGCCACTGTCCCTTGCTAGAGCCCAGGGTGAGTGCCTGAGAGTGAGAGCCCGTGCACAAGCGCTTTAAGAGGAATGCCTGAATTTCCCTCAGCCTTCCATCTCACCTGGGTGGATGGAATCCCTGCTGATTTCACAGCCAGATATTGTGGGGGCTCCTCTTCCCAGCCCTTGTGTTCTGGGCTGGGGAGCCTAGTGTAGGTCTTGGACCCTCACTTTTTAGGAGGACCTCTGCAGTGGAGATATCATGCCTAATTCTCATGTGGGTGTAGGATCAGTGCGTTTTATGCCTGTGCCCCTTCTACAAGTTTCAATGTGGCTTCTTCTTTATATTCTTAGTTATAGGTCTTCTGTTCAGCTACTTTTTAGATAGTTCTCCAGGTTGATTGTTCTATAATTTAGTTATAATTTTAATGTGGTCATGGGAGGTAGCAATCACTGCATTTACCTACCTTGACATCTTGATTGGAATTCCTCAGTCCATTGCTTCTTAATGCTTTCTGATTCTACATAATTTTATGGTAGTGTCCTGTATGGGTCTAGGAATTTCAGGATTGCATTCAAACCATCCTGTGGACTTAGGTCAGATAGAGAGCTAGAGTCTTTTTATTTTATTTTTGTTTTAAGAAAAGAAGTCTGCATTTGTGTACCATGTTCACACAGGCAAAACCATTTTTTTTTCACGTTTATATAAATTTTATCAGCAGGAGAGAATAAGGATCAAAAACATTTCTTGTTAGATTTTGATCATCTGTGACATTTATCAGAAAGGAAGTCTAAAACTAGAGAAGCCTGTGATAGGCAAGTGGCACATGTATGCTGATATTGGGCACCTTTGCTGTTTGTTGAAAAAGAAAAAGTGGGTCAAGTTGGAGAGGCCCAAAATGACCCTTTTTGTGTCTAGTTTGTATTTATTTATATACATCTGCTGTACATTCATAAACATTGGCATGTACAGGCTGGAAGGAAGAGGAAATATAGACTGTCTGAACCAGGTATGACCTTTAGCTCCTCAAATGAGAGCACCAGAGTGAAGATAAAGGTCATGTTGGAAGTGAAGTATCAAGACTTTCATTAGTCCATGAATCAGAATTTTATTTCAGTCTAACTCTTCATGCTGGCACCCTAGGGTATAGCAAAACAGAGTTCTAATCAGAACAGCATAATGAAATATAATCTAAAAAGTAATAGGTTTATAGGTTAGCTTTCAAAACAGACAGGTGTTTTGTTATTTTAGGACTAAAATCCTCTGACAAGCTTCTTTTGTAGTTGAATGGGATCTGTTAGATGCCTTTTTTCACAGAGCTTCAAGCAGTCCCATAGTAAGGCACTTAAAGGTCACATAAATAGAATGAAAATGGGGCTTAGGAAACCTTTCAAGTTAGAAGCAGTGCAGGGCAGAGCTAATATTAAATTAACTTTCTTAAGTACCACTATACATTCTTTTTTTATGAGAATGAACTGATTCAACTCAATTAATTTGTTTATTCATATCATCAGTAAATATTTATTGTATCAATTATGTATCAAGAGCATTATTAAATCTTGTACCTAACCTAGTCTTTTACTGCCACAAGTGGAAAAGGAAGTTAGGGAGTGAAAGAGTAATTATTTACAGAAACAGAAATGCTTCAGATGAGTGCATTAAGCTATTTGCACAATACTGTTTTATCAGGCCCCTTTGCCTCCCAGAAAAATTTCAGCTAGGTTTTAGTTGTGGGGATTTAAGTCCCTAATTCAAGAATTACAAAGAAATTAGAGATTTAGATCTTATACTTCCTCATCCTTGCCTATGTTACTGTCAGCTTTTGAAGGCAAAGAACTATTAGCATTTATAGTTACTGTGTCAGTGGAAATAGCCTATGAAACTGGTGTATTTATTTTTTAAAAAATTGATATCAACATTTATAAGATTTACAGCTTTTATAGTTGAAAAAAGCATTAAATGCAGACAATATTTAAAACTTTCAATAGCCTATGTTTATTTATACCAATTTATTTTGTATACTGAAATTTGATTCTAAACCTGTGTCATGTTTGGAGTCTAAGGTTTCTTCCGAATCATTTTTTAAGCATCTGTGGTGTTGCATACTATAGTGATGACACATGGCTTTCTGTAACCCACATTCTTGCTCTGGACCTCCTTAGCACTGGGAGAATTATGGCTACTGTTCTCTTGAGACACACTGAATAATGCTATGTCTAAATTTTTTGTTTCATGTTTTCTTTCTTTGATTCACAAATTTCTGAAAAGTAAACAATTGAATGCTTCAGGTTGGTAGATGTTTGGATCCTGAGAGACAATCCTTCATAGATTGATAATAGCCTTTCCTGGCTCTGAAATTTCTGTCATCTAGTAGGAGAGAATGGGCTCTGTTCATACATGTATAGGCAGTAACAAACCAGTTACAATACTACTTATAACAGTACCTTGCAGATGGCAGATTTCTTTTGACATAGATTGTAAAATTAATCTTTATTTCAGAAATGTTAAAATATGAAAAGCATATTTCAAACAAGGAAATAGAACATTAAAACACAAGTAGCCATGTTACTTCCTAGGAAGATGATTGGCTGGATAAAGGAGCTGGTAAATGTAGTCTGTCCTTACGTGGTATCTGATAGCCTCTCAGCTATGCCAGACCCCTCTGGAAGTGTGTGTGTGTGCTTGTGCTGACTGCTTTGATATATTCTGTTTCGATTTCAAAACTCCAGAGCCAAGAGTAACTAAACTAACTTTATCAGTTGTTCACAAAAACACAGAAATCAAGTGTGGATCTAGAAAGAGGGTCAGGTTTTTAAAGAAGTTAATATTTTCTGCTACCATCAGTATTAAAAAAAAGACACTGAAACAAAACCAAAATATAATTCTTTTTCTTACTATGATAGAAAAATTCAACTCTTATACTTAGAAGTTTTTAAAAATATAATGTTTGTTAAGTAAGTTGTATATATGTACACACATATGTGTGTGTGTGTGTTACAGCCAGTGATGTGCTTTAAATATACCAAAAGAAAAAGAAAAGAAAAATATCTTATTTCTGATACTTAATACCAATAGTGTGCACATACTTGTAGATCCAAGGTGGCTGAATGGTTCTCTAACAATGATTGATTATCAATGTCAAGGAAGAATTTATATATAGAGGCCATTCTTATTGCTTTTATTCTAAACTTACTAAAAAGTTATAAATGCAATACAAATAACCTTTTTCCTTATTCTTTTCAGATCAAATTACTGATAAGATACCCCATTGTTTTTGAATACTCTACCATAAATTTTCTATAAATAAGACTATTTTCTTCCATGTTCTCATGTTATAATTAAAATCAGAAAAGTAAATTTGATACATTACTACCATATAATTTGTAAACACCATTCAAGTTTGCTAATTGTTCTGATAATATTATTCTTAATAGCAAAAGGATCCTGATCAGAATCTTATGTTATATATTTAGTTGTCACGTCTTTTTTGTTTCCTTCAGTCTGGAAAAGCTCTTGATTCTTTCTTTGACTTTCATCATCTTGACACTTTTGAAGATTATA
>PVJL010002273.1:48579-207569 GCA_004026885.1 Lyroderma lyra
TTTTTTTTTTTTTTTTTTTTTTTTTTTTTTTTTTTTTTTTTTTTTTTTTTTTTTTTTTTTTTTTTTTTTTTTTTTTTTTTTTTTTTTTTTTTTTTTTTTTTTTTTTTTTTTTTTTTTTTTTTTTTTTTTTTTTTTTTTTTTGCTTTTTGGTATGTGGGTAGCTCCCTGACTGGGAAACGAACCCAGGCCACAGCACTGACAGCACCAACACTGAAGCTTTAAGCCACTACACCATCAGGGAACTCCCATAAGTTGGCTTTTTACCTTTTCACATACCTCTGTGTGGATGTCCTCCTTACCTCATTTGAGATCTGACACCTGCATCAGGTTTCTCTTGTGCCCCATTTCTTGGTTGCCCTCCTTCCCTTGCATGGGCTCTCATACCCTGTTCTGGGTTACATTAGCTGTATCTCCACCTGCCTTGGCAGGGGCAGACTTCTTTCTAGCTCAGCCCCATATAGTAGCTTTTAGACTGAATTGTTTAGGAAGGGCAGAGGAAGATGAATTTTTATTCTCAATATTGTCCTTCAGTGCCTCTTCTAGATCTTCATTAATTCATTCAAATGTGTTTTTGAGCTCCAATATTTTTCTGGGTACTATCTTGGTCTAGTAGATATAAAGATGAATCTTATAGTTGTCCCCTTTGGAAGCACAAAATCTAGCAAGGAAGCTCAAACATAAGTACAGCCACCTGAAATGAATGGTGCTCATGTTCTAACGGAGGAATGAGAGAAGGGACATGAAAGGGTCGTTATGACCTCAGTTGTGAGGAGGGCTTCAAGGACGAGGTCTACAGAACAGTATAGATTAAGGCATAGATGCCTCAAAGTGCGTGGAGTCTTTGGAGAATAATAAATGGCCAAGGATATTTGGAGATCTGGAAGAAAATGGAAGAATATAAGGCCATGAATATATATTAGGATAAAATCAGGTAAAAGAAAAATTAGGGCCAGATTAGAAAAGACTTCGAATGTCATGTTCAAGTTTAAACTGTGCATATTAGATGAGATTTGTGTTTCAGAAAGATAACTTTGGCAGCAGTGTGGAGAAGAAACTGAAATTACATGAAAGGCCAATTTAGGAGGATATTGTCCAACCTTTCTTCCATACTAAGCAAGACACCCAGGTATGATCTACACCAGGGGTTTCCCAACATTTTGGGTTCCCTGGGCCACATTGGAAAAAGAATTGTCTTGGGCCACACATAAAATACATTAGCACTAATGGAAGCTGATGCACTAAAAAGAGGTCCATGCATAATTTTCATAATGTTTTATGAAAGTTTATGAATTTGTGTTGAGTTGCATTCAAGGCTGTTTTGGGCCACATGTGGCCTGTGGGCCGTAGGTTGGACAAGCCTGGTCTACACTAAGGCCTTCAGAGACAGGGAAGATGGGGATGTCCTGAGTCTCTGTGTCTGAGGCAAAGATAGTGGTATGCTGGTAAACTAGCTCTCTGGAAAAATAACAAGTTCTGATTTGTAGCATTTGCTGATCTTCTGATGTGTGAATAAATATGCTGACCATGGCTACATTCAAGCTACCTACATCTCATTACTGAATGGAGTGTGGAGGAGATTAGCACAGTCTGCTGTCCTAAACTAGTGCAAGCCAGCTCTAGCACACTACTGGAATGTGAAGAGGCTCCCTGTAAGGGAAAGGAAGCTAGTATGAGAGTCTTAGTCTGTTCTGGATGCTGTAACAAAACGCTGTAGACCACGTGGCTTAAATAAGATTCAGTGTTCATGGTTCTGGAGGCTGGGAAGTCCAACCTCAAGGTGTTAGCAGTTCCAAAGTCTGGTGAGGACCAGCTTCCTAGTTCATAGATGGCCATCTTCTTGCTGTGTGTTCAATAGCAGAAGGGGTGATAAAGGTACTAATCCCATCTGAGGGCTCCACTTTCATGATTTATCACTCCCGAAGTCTTCACCTCCTATTACCATCACATTTGGGGTTAGGATTCCAACATATGAATTTTGGGTAGACATGAGCATTTAGTCCATTGCAGTGTAAATATGGGAAATGGGTCAAAACTGTGATTTTTATGGAGCAAGTCAAAGACTTACTCTGTGCCAGAGGTAGCTGAGGCCATCAAACACCTGACAGCACAGGGGGACCTGATCCAAGGAGGAGTAGGACAGAGTCCTGGTTCTGCCTAGAAAGGAGGTGGCATGGATTACAGGCTGTGCCCTTGAAGAGGGTTCTCTGCAAGTAGGGTTGACCATGATCAGGAGCAGCCAACATTGCCCTGGAGGTATTTACATTTGCTGTTCTGATCAAGGGTAGAGTCCTGGGAGGAGGCTGCCCCAAGGATGGCTTGGATTACAGGCAAGCTGAGCATTCAGAGCATCCCCCTGTGCTGAGATATTGATCCCTTTAGGTCCTCAGAGTGATTTTGAGGAACACTTATACTTTCTTTTCTACCATATATTACTTATGAGACAGGAAGAGCTACCAGTTTGAATTTGGAGGAAGGGAAGAAAAACGGGAAATCATAATGGTTAAAACTGAGCCCGTATTATTTTATAGTCACTGCTCTAAAAACTTTAAATGTATTAACTCTCTCATCATCATCACTCATTTTACAGATGAGTAAATTCAAGCACAAAGAGAGTAAGTAACTTGTTGAAGTTACGTAGCTGGTGAAGGTACAGCTACAGAATGAACCAGGGCTTTCTGACTCTTGAGCCCACATTCTGTGGAATACCTACTCAACTATACTGGGAGAAGGCAAAATGCAACATGACCAAATATTGGTATCTCAAAATATTCTTCACTTGCATAAATTAGATCAGATCAAAGCCTGGCATATAATAGATGTGCAATAAATGTGTTTTGAGTAAATAAATGAAAACCTCTCTCATATCACTTAATCTTTTGGAAATGAGTGTTACATCATGTTATACTTCTGTCTTGCTTTTTAATTCTGGTTATTTCAGAATTAAGATGACCTTGGAATATGCATTATATTTTCCCACACAAGAATTTGAGATATACCAGAAGAATTATACATATCTTCATTTTTGAAACATGCCAAATCTTTTGCTCCTGGGCCATGGAGCTCTTCTTTATCAATAGATTCAATTACTTCAATTATTCATTTACCACAGCTCTATCTCTCTTGACTTGCTTTGCCCTCAATTACTTATGAGGCAGGCTTGGCTACTGCTACTACAAAGGGTTTCATGAGGTGACACTCAGTGCTCCAGGAGTTTGCCTTTATCTGGGTGCAGTGTCCATATATTCTGCCTGAAACATGTTCTCTAGGATCTGTCTTTACCTTCTTGTAAGCTTATTATATTAAAAAAAAATTCTTTTTTGGGGAGAAGTAAAAAAATATGTTTCCATCTTAATAATAAGAGGCAGATCTCCTACTAACCACTCCCCCTCCCCCCCAAAAATACCCCTGCAGTGATGATGAAAGGCAGAATAGATTGGCACTTAAAAGAGAATTCCAGCTGATTAATTTAGGGTGCTGAGAAAAAGATCCAGCATAAGAATGCTTTCTGGCAGTGGGCCCACAACATTTTCAACTGATTGTGAATTGGAGAAATTTTCATCACGTCAGGGACTTTGCGTTTCAGTATTGTGTTCTGACACAGGAAAATAAGTGAGGATACACAGGTTACCCTGGTATCATGGTTACACTTATGAACATGACCAATTGATCAGTGCCAGTTGTATGAAAAGCAAAGATGGCCTCATACTTGCTAACATATTTGAAGTAAAAAAGCTGAACAAGAATTTAAAAATATTTTCACCTGTGTTTTTTTTTTTTGATCCTTGCCTTCTACTTTTCTTTCCTTTTGAATCTAAGAATTCTAAAGACATGGAGAGAGCTTTAGGTAAAAGAAAATTTTAGAAGGTTGGTAATTTCCTGTGTTAATTATACTTTTCCCCCAGCGGCTTTACACACAAAAGATTTATATGAATCCATTGTTGGACTGGGTAACTTTCTAAGGCAGCTGTTGTCTGTGTGATGACACAGCAATTCGCACTGCTTTACTCTTCTTGTCTACCAACCCCATATAAGACCTCCATGTTCTTGGATGAAGCAAAAGAGAATGTAAAAGGGTTTTGTAGAGACTTTTCACAGCAGCCTGAAGGTGACACATGTATCACTTCTGTCATTTCATTTGCTGTAAATTTTCATGTGGTCCTATGTAACTGTAAGAGTCTTTATTTCACCTTTATTTTTTGAAAGATTATCTTTACAGTGACTAGAGCACTGGGTTGACAGTTTTTCCTCTATCACTTTCAAGATATCACCCCATTGTATTCTGTGTTGTATGTTTTCTGATGAGAAGTCTACTGTGATATTTCCTTACTATAAAGAACTGCAAACGGTCTGGGATTTTACTCTAGCTAAAAATTCAGCTTGTTATAGGTTCATGGAAACTGGTAGAAAACAAGAGACTCCTGAGTTAGAAACAAGGAACTTTATTAGTCATGGCACAGAAAACAGCATGAGCACTAGCATGTATGCATGTGTTCCTCTGGCCCCCAAGTCCTACGAGGATAATGGAAATGGTCCCAAGTGGATTGCATCATAGGAGAGGAACCCTTCTGCAATTACGAGAGGTGCTCAAAGTCTTTACTATCAGCATCCAGACACTTCTGATTATGGCGAACTACTTAAGCCACATTGACCCAAATGTCCACTTGTATCTCTGTGTATGTTGTTTGAATTTCTTCCTGAAGTACTGCCAGTGTAGCTGGTTTTCTGTGGTACACCACATCTTTTAAGGTCCCCCATAGGTAGAAGTCAGGGGTGTTAAGTCAGGAGAACAACTTGCACTCCTTAAGTAACAACTGTGCTTCTGTTATTTTCTTTGACTGTCCTTCCTGTTGCCTGGTGATGCTAGCTAGCATTCATTTGATTAATACCATCTTTTGAGCAAACATCTACAATATTACACAATGCTACTGTAATTCAATTCAACTTTGAAAAGTAATACATAGATAACATCTCTTAAAATATGTATACGTTTTTTGGCACCCCGGTATGTATATATTTGTATACACTTAAGAGATGGAACTTGGTTCCATAACCTTTTAAGCAGTTTTTCCATTATCCCAGATACTAAATGTAAATGCCTTCATACACAATGCCATATGTCAATTGCCTTTGGGCCTATCATAGGTTGAATTGTGTCGCCTGATAATTCATCTTAACCTCAAGTACCTCAGAATGTGACTGTATCTGGAGACAAGGTTTTTAAAGAGGTAATCAAGTTCAAATAGGATCATTAGAGTGTGCCATAATCCAATATGACTCATATCCTTGTGTAAAGGGAAAATTTGTGCACAGACAGGTTCAGAATAAAATAATCTGAAAACACAGGGAAAAGACAGTCATTTTTCCTTTATGACACTCAGAAGGAATCAACCCTTCTGACACCTTGATCTTGGATTTCTAAGCTTCCATAACTGTGAGGCAACAAATTTCTGTTGTTGAAACCACCCGGTTTGTGTGACTTTGTTGCAGCAGCCTTAGAAAACTGATGCAGGGCCTATGGGCACAGTCTTCTTTCAGTTACTAATACTGTGTAACAAATGAACCCCAAACTTTGAGGCTTAAAATAACCTTTTTATTATATTCATTGATTCTTTGGGTCAAGCCCATGGTATCTCTATTTTTACCTGGAAAGACTAAAAAGACAAGTGAATGTAATTATCTGCAGACTCATTCATTCACACGTCTGGTGCACAGACTGGGACAATGCAAAGATTAGAGGTACTGACTAGAGCACCTACATGTGGCTTTTCTATGTGTTTTGGTTTCCTCAGTTTGATGTCTTTAGTATAGGTGTCCTTCTTATATGGTGGTTCAGGACTCCATGCATGAATGAATGTACAAGCAGAAGTTTCATCACCTTTTATGAGTCAACTTGATAGTCACCTAGAATAACTTCTACCATATTCCATGGATCTAAGCAGTCACAAGCTTGTCCAGATTCAAGGTTGGGCGGGGGCAATGTCATCAATGTTTTAAAACTTTCACCACTTCCAAAAATTATTTCTTTGGGAGGACAGGCATGTTGAGTCCAAAACATGTTACTCCTTAGTTGAAGTCTTTGCAAGCGTTGGTCCACATGAGGTTATAGGGTAAGGTCAGATTAAATAAGGTCTAAAAGCCAAGTGGGGAAAGTTAGATGTGATTAGTTAACAAAATAAAAATTGGCTTGGGTTTTTAGAGATATGTGAACTGCAACAAATGGAACATTTTATCTCCTTTTTAAGAAGATCAAATACACCAGTCAAAGTTATCCTCTCAGAGTGTTAATGTGGGAGAGCTTTCAGATCAACATGTTAATCAAAGCCTCATGCCCTAATCTCAGCTAGAGTTTGCCTGAGCCAGAAGCTCACTTGATAGAATCAGAAATACTGAAATTCAAATGATAAGAATATAGTTACAATTTGCAGTTTTATATGAAAGTCAGTGCCAGACAGATGCTGTCTCTTCTCCCTGATGAGAAAAAATTCATGATATACCTGGGATGAAAAAGGACTTCTAATATAGCTGTAAATCAGCTCAGCTCCTGGGTAGGGTGCTGTGCTAGGTGTCATGGGAGGTGTTGCGGTATATTGGGACATGGAGCCTCCTTTCAGGGAAGTTATAATTTAGTTAGGATATCCCCTTAATAACAGAAAATAACCAAAGCACAGAAAGGTTAAGTGTCTTGGCTAATAAAGGATATAGAGCTAGTTCAGATTATTCTGTTTATTCAAAGCAAGATCTCTTTCTATTCTCATCAATGCCTCTTTAATGAGAACTCAAGTATTACTTTCTAATTTTGTTTGAAAACAAGAATCAATTTGATGACTATCTTTCAGTTCTGAAACCAGGAAGCAAGTAGAAGGAGAAAGAGTTTCCATGGCAGGCTCTCTTTCTAAAGCAGGAGTGTACTAAGCCTGATGTTGAGTGTGTATAGTGTGAGAGTTTCTGTCCCTCAGGTAAAGGACTCGAGGTGGGCCAGAAACAGTGTGTTTCAAGTATCCATGTGCTCTCTCACACGTCACAGATTCTGTTCTAGTTAGGTTGGAGCCAGGTCATTTGTATGGGTTAAGGCTGAAAAAAACAAGTCATTTATGTGAGTTCTGGGCTAAAGTACAAGCTGAGTTCTTCATGTTTACTCTTTCCCCACCTTGGCGTTAGGGCCACGTGTTGAAATGTGAGAGTGTCCATTGCTTGGGTTCTTGAGTAACTAGGTGGAGCTGAGCCCCCATTGAACTACACTGGACTTGAGTGAGAAATATCTCTTTATTGCATTAAGCCCCTGAGATTTTGAAGGCTGATTTGCTATCACAGGAAAACATAGCTTATCCTGAAAGAATATATTGAAGAATTCTATAAAACTTGATGCCAGGCAGATGCTGTCTCTTCCCCCTGATGAGAAGTTCTGAGAAGGAAAACTAGGATTGAAAATAATTGGAGACTAACTATGTATGTCCATCTCTAAATTTAAAGAAAACTTTCAAATGATAATTTATTATAAAATAATGTAAACTTGTAAGCAGCTAGCAGCTAATCAATATGATATGTACTGCTATTTCAAAGGATTAGGGTTTTATAGACAAACCTCAGGGAATTATCTGGTTCTCAGCTTCAGCTCAGAGTTTCTCTTTTTCTTCCATGAGGTGGAAGAAGTCTTCGGGGCTCTTGCTGTGTAACCCAAGGCGTAATCACCCACCTAATGCTAGCCCCTAGAATTGCAAGCACACAGAGAGGAGAGTCTAATCATCCCTGAAGGGTATGTTTTCTTAATTCAACCTATAATAATTTTTAGGGATAGAAAAATTCACAATTTCAGAAAAATATTTTAAAATGACTCAGGCAGTTCTGCTTCTTAGGACTTATTTCCCAGACTACCACATTTCTTCTACCAATGCAAGTTTAGTGGGTTTATATATGAGTGAAGGAAAAAGGATAGCTTTCTTTCCTACTGAGGGCTAAAGTGTACGTCCCTGCCTGCCTTTCTATTTTACCAAGAGCATACAAGATGTAAGTGTATTCCAATTCTGCAAATTTGCTATACTGTGAAATTTAATGTTTAAAAGAGGTTCCCTGGGATCCCATTCAAAGGGTTGAGTGACTATTTTTTTTTTAAAGGCCCTCATCTCCAAGATGGTCTTTTGAATGAATCTTGAGAATAGTGGTGCATAGTGAGTGTCTTTTTATAGAAGTCCTGGATTGGCACAGCTATATTTTCCTACTTCTAGGTTTTAATAGAAGCTTGAAAACAAGACTTTGTCAAATACAGTAAAATATACAAATGCATATGTCATTAAGTTACAAGTCATGCAGGAATATTGCCTGGCTGTTTATGAACTCCTTTATTAGGACTGACTTCTGGTTTTACAATTTAAGGAGAGATATGCCTGATATATATGTTAACTCAGTATTTAAAGGGAAGGTTTAGATTTGTGTTTATGTTTTGTTCTCTGTGGTGGAATATTTCTTCTGAACATATGTTTGTCTAGTCCTGGAAAATGCTGGGTTTGTACGGTGCTCTATTGACAAGTCAATACTCCTTAAAAAAGTCAGACATTATATTACTATTTGCTCAAAAGGCACTTAGATACAAGATGCTACCAAGAGAATTGTCAGATTTTGAAAGGCAGTTTATCTTCACTCATAATTATATGTATGTGCATGTACGACACCAAAGATGTGATGGTAAGTAATAATTTCTGTTTTCTAACGAAAATGCCTTGTGCTGCTGCCATGATATTGGCCAGTAAATAAATCAGCACTAGCAAATCCAAGATCATTCTCTAGGCAGGGATTCGACTAAACTAATCACCGGAGAAAACAGACGAGCCCACTGCTAAGAGTAATGAGGAAACCTATGAGATCTGTGGGGGCTTTGCTTGGGGGGTTGTGCTTTCTGGGAAGCACGGAAGGAATGAAGGAGAGTTGACACATAATAGGTCACCATTATTAAACCTGGGAGACAGATCAAGGCTCCATTGCAGCCTAATTGTATCAAAGAAGATACTATTTGTATTCATTTCTGAATGACAATGAAGTTCATAGTGACATATCTTCATAATACATTCTGGAAGACAGGATGCTGAGGATGCTGAATGTTGGCAAGGACTAAATTGTAGTTAATATTACATTATAGATCTTAGGCAGGGCTTTTTAATACTATAATGAATTCAGGAAAGAATAAAACGAGGTAGAAGGCAATTTATGATGTGACTAGATGAACAATACTTCAACATTTCGAAGACAGGGTACGCAGAGCCAAGGCTATGCCAAGAGAGGGGGCATTTCTGTGCTTAAACACCATCTCTTTCGCAGTTGTGCCAGAGGCAGTTCTCTCTCCTTCAGACCTTGTGGTTTTATTTATTTAGTTAGTTATACATTAGTGTGCTCAGCAGCAGCCTTTAGTAATGTATTCACATGCCCAACACAAAACATAAATCCTACCTGGATAAAAAAAAATTCCCTCTTACGATGTGCATGTGCAAGAGTTCCCTCACCAACTAATGGTTCTGATTTTCACCCTGACTTTTGGGATTTGAGGGGTGGCTCAGTTTACCAACTCCGTATTATAGCTCAGCCTGTCCGGCAGTGCTTGCCTCAGGAAGCTTCGACTCGGTTGGGTCAAAGCAGCAACACTATGGCCTTTGGAGCCCAGTGGGCTAGGATCCTAATCTCGACTGTTGGAGTGAATCCACTGGGTCAGAGTTGGTTGGTTACACTTAAAGTAAGGGATCTGAACTCTGTGCTCTTTAACCTTCTTCCAACTCCTGTAATCACACAGGGAGTCATAGACGTGGCCTCTTGTTTTCTGTTTCCTGGCTCTTAGGAAAAGTTTGCATAATAATGGTTTTGAAAGTACAGCCCTGTAAGGGAGTATGAGAGGAATCCAGTCCCTTTTTCCAGCTGGATTTAAAGTCTTCAGCTAGATGAAGAACTGATCACATTTGAAAGTAACTGGAGAGAGAAATTAACAAACACTTGTTGAGCATTTACTGAGGTTCAGGCTAATTTTATCCTTAGAACTACCTGGAGGAGGGTTGTCACTGTTCTGTTTGGCAGCTGGGATCTTGGGCTCGGAGTTGCGCAGGGAGGCAGAAGTTGGGTTTGTACCCAGCTTCGCATACTTCCGGAGTCAAGGCCCATTTCCCTAAACAGCCTTGTTAAAAAATACTAATTGAATCAAGTCCTTCTCAGGACCAAGAATCTGCTAGTGACAACAGTTCATTTGAATGACTATGAAGTGAGCGAGGTGTGGGATGTAGATGCTGAGGCTTGGAAGTTTATGTTCGTCGCAGGTCATCGGTATGCCAGTGGAAGCATCAAGGGAAAAGGTAAAGCTCGAGTCATTTTTTTCCTTTCTCCACCTACTGTAGAAAGTCATGCTGAGAAGAGTCTAAGGTGGAGGTGAGATCCTGTCTCGAGCCTGAGTCTTGGGGTGAATGAATGCCAGCAGCCCCTTCTGCATGTGTGTTCTGAGACTTCTCTCAGCTGATCAGAGCACTTGACAATGTGCACCTTGCAGTGTTGTTGTCTGAGATAATGCTTAGGCAAAGGAGGGTCTCAGTGTTGCTCTTCTTTCAAATATACAGGGTTTGGAGAAAAGGAAACATTTTCTATAAATGTCACATAGACTGGGGTTTGCTATAAATGTGCCATTATTATAACTGGAAATTGGATACACCGATTTTTCAGTTGTTTGAATATAGAAGGCCTTCACAGGGCTGCATTTTGTGTGTCTCGGCTGCTCCTATTATATACAGGCATGATCAGAGAGACACTAAAAGACTTTCAAAATAATTCAACTGCAGTGGAATTTATGGATAAAGATAGCATTTAAAGTAAAAACAACCAAAATCTATATACAACAAACATACGTAAGTTGTCCTTTATGGTTTATGTAATGTTACTGACCCGTGAAATAGAAGTATTAGCTTTTCAACTGTTCATGCTGGTGTCTCCATATCTTTTGATACATAGTGGTGGTAATCATTTAATATTATAAATGAATATCAATAGACATCTTTCACATTGACAATTTTTTTTTCTCTTAAACATATAAGGACTACTTAAAAGAAACAATAAAAAATGTAAACATCACTTCTTGATTTCAGTGATACTTTAGTTAGCTGTAGCTGAATGTGAGCTGAATTATTCAATCTGTTACAAGGGTCATGTATACAGAGCTTGGATTGAGCATTGTGCTCTCAAGATTGCTCATTTTAAGTAAGGTGATCTTGGCCACACAGGCATTCACAGAACTTCTAGAAAATCCTTCAAAGGGAATGCAGAAATGGCCTTAGCTCAGGCATCCAGCAGAGGGCAGTAAAGCCCCAGTTTTCTTTTTCTGATGCGTTTTCTTCTAGATGACTACAGCTGTGTGGTGAGTAATCCTGAGGCTCATGGGTGGTTGACACATAATTGTAGACATGAAGCATTTCTGAGGAGAAACATAAAATGTATTGCGAGGCCAATGAAATTCTTTGTCAAGACTTCTCTCATATCTGACCCTTTCACTCGACAGTGCACAATAGGAAGACATGCCCAGCTCTCATTGCCTGGCAGGATCATGCATACACTGAACTTCATTGGCCACTCTTGTGTTGCTTTATTTTGTTTAAATAACAACAGCGATTTCTGCGACTGTGTTAGGGTACGATTTTTACCTGTTTGCCCATAAATGAATTGTGTCATTTTCATATTTTATCCAACTGCTTTTGAGCTTCCAAGTTCTCTTGAGTAACACTGTTAGGATTTTCATAAGATAGAAGGAGGTACATGTATATATTCTTTCTCCCCAGCCCTCCAAGCCCTTTCCTACTTCCAATTTTTTCTTGGGAGCTGCTAGCAGCTTGGGTTAAATGGAAAACAGATAGTTCTCTCCCTTTCTTTCTAAGAGAAATGAATCCTCGAAGAGCAGAAGGGAAAATGGTGGGAGTCTTTGGTGAATTCTCTTGTTTTGCATGTCATTCCTTGATCTGGATGAGTGGAAATGCTAAAAGTATGTGTTACTTATCAAAGAGGATGCTGCCTAATATATGGGCCAGAATAAGCTATTTAGATCATCAAAATAGAAACAAAATGCTCTGGGTACAAGTTGTTCAGAACCACTAATTCCAATGTTTCTCTGAGGAAAATCACGAAGAATGTTGGGCAACAGTAACAGAGTATGGTAGACCACAGTTTCATTTATGTTCTCTGCGGCCACCATCCTGGAGCCGAGCAGTGGGCAGTCAGTCACGTTACATATCATATCAAAGACTTAGTTTAAAAAAGGAGAAAAACTACCAAGGACAAAAATATATATTTTTAGCTTAGACATTCTTAAAACGGCCTGTTGTGGATTGTGGCTCGAACTCAGTGATCCAATGGTTCTGTGACATTAGGAAACCCTTGCATAGTTTCACAGAGACAACTTTTTTTTTTTCTATAAAAGAGAAGAAAAAACAATCCCTAAAATTGCACGATAAAACCAGAAGAGGTTTGCAACAATGTGGAACTTATTTCTTTAGCATATTCCAAGTCGATTGTTACTACTTTGGCATTCCTAATTATGGTAATAAACAAGGAAATAAAAATGACAGTCGTTAACAAAGAAAGAAGAGAACTTTGTGGAATATTGGAGAACTTCAGTTTGAAGCAAGAGATGGTTCTTCCAAGAGGCTGATGTTGAAAGTGCAGGGGGAAAGTCACTTTGGTGTAAACATGGACTTACTAGGAACAGCTTCTACTGTCTAGAGAACAGTTTTACAGAGAGATATGCTGTAAACAGGAAGTGTCAGACAATGACATTAGCAAATTAACATCTGACCTGTGACACGTGTGCATGATGTTGCTCAGAAGGAGCAAAGCAGCTCTGACTGTGGGGTGAGGTGCTGAAACAGGCTTCCAGCTGGGCTGCATTTGCAGTCAACGGTTGGGGACTTTAGTGAAAAGACATGTGTTTGGTTTAGTGAAAAGACAGGGATTTATTGGTTTAGCCTTTTTGCCTCATTTGTAAATATGAGAAAAGATCGTCATTCAAAGCATACTTTAGGCCTATTCTCTCTTGAAGGTCAATTCAAATATTCCATCCCAGCTGGAGTTTTTACCCTGCTCCCTCAACAACCCCTATCTTATATACTGGTCTTACTATATTTTTAGGACATCACATTTTAATGGCTATTATAAATTTCTCTCCTCTCACTAGACTCTGACTTTCTTGAGAGGAAAATCCACATGTTATTATCATTATTTTTGTATCCTCAGGACCATTACCCTGGAAAGGAGTAAGAGTTAACACTTTACTGAGGACAGCATGGTGTCCTGGCCAGAATGAAAGCTTTTAGACTACTTAGGTCAATTATTTAACATTTCTGAGCCTTGCTTTTTCTTTTTTGAAAAATGAGGATAACGATACAAACCACACAGGGTTGGGACAGGATTAGGAGGGATAATGTACGGCACTGCAAGGAATGGGAACACTATTCTGATCTCCAACTTTATATGAGCCCTCGGTTGCCCAGAAATCCTGTTTCCTCAATACCACCTCCTGTCCATTCGCTACAGCAGCCTTATGTGATCACTTGCTCCTACTACACCTGCTCTGCTTCTTGTATTCCCCCACCTCAGTAAATGAAATCTCTATCCACTCAGTAGGCCAATCTACGGACTTGGAATTTGTTCTTGATTTATTCCTCTCTTCACCCTCCACACCTACTCAACCACTTAGCCTTGTCAATCCGTCCCCTCCCCACTTTACTCACTCCCACTACCCCAGTCCATACAGCCAACATTCCTTGCCTTGTTCTCCATAAACATCTGTAACTAGTTATCCTGCCTCCATACTTGTGTCCTCCACTAATCCATTCATATTTATAACATGCAAATGAAGATTTTCAGATGATCCACGATTGGGCTATTGTGCATCTATCTGACCTTGTGTTTTCTTATCACAGTGTCATCATGATATATTAGGACATATATTTTGTTTTAAATTCTCCCTAATCTCTAAACTCTCTGAGGGAGGGGAATCATGTTTGCCTTGATAGCACTGTAAACAAACACAGTATATGATAAGCATGCTGAAAGTTTGGTAAGAAATAAACAGCAGCACTGGAAGTAACAAAGCCACCAGCACAGCTGACTGGAAAATAGTAACTCTTCTCCTCTTCTTTCCGTTCTTTGTTTCTTCCTCTTCTTTTTCATTCCTTTTTTTTCCTTGTTCTCTACAACTCATTATAATGATTAGTCATAATTGCCATTATTGTCATCACCTTCATCATCATAATCACCATCATAATTATAATCAATCATCAATCGTCATGTATTATCACCTCTGCAATAGCAAGAAATTGCTAGCAAAAGCTAGACCCTGAGTAGAGAGCCAGCAGAAAAGGCTGCAGGGGTATTAGGAGAGCTCTTCAGGCATCCAGGACCTTCCTGAGTTAACTCACTGATTTTTTTTTTTGGAAGTGTCTTTTGGAGGAGAGGTACTCTTCTCACACTTACCTACCCGGGGCCTCAGCCTCACTTATGTTTCCCAACAGAAACAGAAATGTTAACTCCATCTCTGGTGGCCAAGACATTGTCCATTGGCACCTGTTATGTACTCTTTTGCCTGGAAATCATTAAGTCTACCACCCTTATTATATAAAGATTAAATGAAAAACAAAACAAAACAGAACAAATCAAGAAGATTAGGCAACTTGCTGAAAGTCACATACAACTAGTCATTCTCAAAAGAGGTGATAAAATTTGGGTTTGCTGAATTCCAGGCTAACGTTTTTTTCTACTGTATTGATTAGCTCAGTGAGGAGCCACTGGCTGAAATGCATAAATGGGTGTGGAAAAGAGCAAGCTGAGACTGTATGTGTGCACAGGAGTGTGTGTGTTGGAGGTTAACAAGTGCCTGTTGCTGCTAATTCCCTTCCCACTGCCCTCTGCCACTGCCTCCACTCTCTTCACTCTCTCCTCTTCCGTTTTCATCTTATCTTTCCCTTTCAGTTGTTCATTCTCTGCCTCTATTCTTCCCTCTTAGTTTAAGGAAACGAAATTGTCCTTTGTGGAGTGCTGTCCTCACTGCTTCCCACATCCTTCTCCCCTTCATTTCTTGTCACTTGGTTTCTCCTTCCATTGACTCTGTTAGCTCTGAAGATTCAGTGGGACCCTAAGAAACTAAGATGCTGGATTTTAAGGGACATTAAAGATATGTAATTTTGATTAATTTACACTATAGCCAGTATTATAAGGACTATTTCATGTGCAACAGCCTTTGAAAAGTCAAAGTTTTTTTTTTTCTCTGAAATAGTAACATTACATTTTTTGAGTAAAACTCACGTCAACACTTGAAGACCAAATTTTTCTTGGAAACTTCATTTCTTGGCTCACAAAAAGGTGTGCATGCCTATCTTTGCAGTTATGGAAGCAGCAAGAAACGAACCCTCTGAATATTGTGAAGCAAGAGACAACTCCATAGCAGGTACCTATATTCTGTCCTTGAGGGACAGCAGAAGGTTTGGGAGGCAAGAGTTTGAGCACAGATTAAATTAAGTGGCAATGGCAGAATTTGAGAATAATCTGGAAAGGCAAGATTGCTGAATGGAAGGAAGCTTAAAGCATGGCCCAAAGGCATGGGACTTTAGTGACCCCTGAGCAGAGATCAAGGCTGTGCAGCTGTGAGGTGGGGCTGGTGGTGAGGTCAGAGGTCAGCTACGAGTAAGGCTTCCTTCTCTGCTGGCACACTGGAGCTCTTGCTGCCCCATTAACACAGTCCGCTCATACCTTTCCCCATTCCTCATTCTCTGAGGTGAGGCCTCCTGCAGGGCCGGGCATGGAAAGGTGTCAAAGTGTCCGAGTCCTTGTTCATGGTGGGTCACATATTGTCTGTGGTGATGGCCATACCGCCTAGGAAGTTAATGCTCCAGGTCTTCCTGTTCTATTTCAGCAATTCATTCATTCTGATTATGCAGGTTTAGATGTTCTCTTTCAGCAATTCATCTCCTGTGGTCCAGTACTTTCTGGGAACCAGGACAGAAGGCACTGGCAGGAAGCCCTTACTTTTCCCCCATCCAGGCCCCCCTCTGACAGAAGATCAAGGTCCTGGGCCTACCAGAATGACTGAATTGGATGACACTTGCTTGTGGGTGTCATCTGAGATCTATCTCCCAGCCTAGACAGTCTGGACTGCAAGTTTTTCTATGGTTTCCATTTACACAGTATGGAGATTAAGATCACTTTCTGACTGTGTGACCTTGGATGTGTTATTTACCTGTTTCTTAGTTTCCTTAGCTTTAAAATGGGGATAATAATAGTCAAAGTAAGTATATGTTAGTATTGACTGCTATGTTTGTTGGGTTGATAGCTGTGAGTATAGTTTTATGTCCAGATTGGCACAGAGGAGGAAGTTTTTGTGGAGTAACTTTGCACTCTGAGACAGCTGGGGAAGTAATGCTTTTAGGTCTGTGTGGAAAATTGGGCACATCACTTTAATGACCTCATCGCTGATAAATTAAGGCTGAGCAAAATATAATGGGTATGTACTCGTATATTTCTACTGTCCCATCTGATACTGTAGAAGCTGCAGAATCCAAAACTGTATTTCTCAGACATTTTTCTGCTTGGGGTTCCAGAGGCAAATTGGCCTCATCAATTCCGTTCTCTCAAGTAAGGGTTAGAAGGCAGAAATGAGAAGGAGCTAGTTACTCCCTGCAAACCCAGTGGTGGAGAGGGAGGATTTTTTGCAGCGGTGTGTGAGGGTGCCGTCACTAGCTTCGATGGCTATCCAATGGCAGTTGCTTCTTCATTCCCCACTGTCCTGATAAGCCCCTCCCATGGGTGGCCAACTCAGCAAGGCTGTTCTGGGAACCATCCTGGAGACTCGGGCCAGAGCTCACTCCTTTCAATGTCAGTATCCAGCTTCCTACATCACAACGCTTTGTGCTGATTGGTTGTGGTTTATGTTTTCTACAGCTGAACCTTGATTTTAGTAGTCTCACAGATATTCATTTTAAGTCTAGAGAAATCTAAAGGAAGAGGTAATCTTTTCTAATTTTTCCTAGGCTGGAAGAGTACAACTATTAATGGTATATTCTCATTTGATTCCATACCTGCAAGTTTTAGGACTCTTCATTTATCAGCTTGGGCTGTGAGAACTTTCTTAGCCCTTGTGAGATATGCTTAGGGATTTTCCTGCATTTACTCAATGTATTTTCCTCAAATTGACTACAGGTGGGAGATCTATCAATCATGGTATCGATAAGACCTATAATTATGTGATGGAACCTGGGTGTTATATAATAAGTCACTATAACAATGGGAAGGTTAAGGTCCAATTGTTCTGCTGATACAATACATAGCATCCTGTCTAACATTTTAGAGTTGCCACATTCAGTGAATTGAATGTGTTTGTAATGTGAGAAGAAGAGAAATTTTTAGGTTGGGCCCAGATTTTTGTTTTCGTATTTTCGTTAAGATGTCAACTTAGATCTTAAGAGGTTCAGGATTCTGCTAGAAGGGTTAAATAAATTGATGCCTCTGGTTCAAAATCTGGCGGAGGATGAACATACCAGATGAAATTTGAAAGGCAGTTCCTGCTGTGGGTTTCCCATGTAATAGAACAAGGTGAGCACAGCTGTGCTGTTCCCTTGAGGGCTTGGGTAAGATTGCTGTCTCTGAGGTGGTCCTTTCTGAGGAGGGTGGTAGCTTGGAGTAGTTCAAGTGGACAGTTAAGCAAATAGCATATGAAGGCTGTCTGGAAAAAAAATCTAGCCAAAAAGGTCTGTATTTTTCATATTACATGGCTGGATACTTTCCGGACATCCCTCATATACTTTTGTATCCTTAAAATCTAGGCTTAGTGGACATAGTTGCATAAAAAAGTCCTCCTAAAATAGTAAAAACTATCCCAGTGGTCCAAGAGGTAGGAAAGGTGGTTTGAAACTCTGGGGGCTTCTCCAAAAATCAAAAGGTCCTGTGGGTCTCCCTGTCGTAGGGTTAATGAACATCTACAAGTCAGGGGGAGGATTAGACGCCCAACAATTTTAGTCATAGGAACTGGGGTTGGGTGGGGAGTTTCCTGGACCCAACTTAGCTGAGGGGCTTGGTGAGACAGAGGGCGGGACAGATTTTTGAAAACTGTAGCTATTGACTTATTTAATTAGCCAGAGGCTTTCCATAGGATGAGACCACCCACAGGAAGGAAGGGTCAGGGTAGCTGGGAGGGCCATACGGCTGGGGCTGAACTTGCTCCAAGCCAGATTTCTGCTCTCTGTGCCCTGCTTTGTTTATTTGACTCAGTGTGATTATTTTTTTAACCAACTATTGCTCCTTCCTTTAATTTTTCTCCCTCCCCCACTTCCTTTCTCTTCCTGCCTTCCTCTAGTTTATATTTTTTATTTTTATTTCTTTGTTACAACTACACATAGTTTGAAGAATCAAATCTATATGATCTGTTATGAAAAATAATTTGCTATCCCCCTCCTGTGATTACTGCTTTCCCACAGGCAACAGCTTTTACCTCTTACTGCCCCTCCCCTTTTTTTGATTTGCCATTATATTTAAAAATAGCATGCTTTGATGGCTACTTTGCAAATTTTCAGTTGTAGACATTATTTATGGGCATTAAGGAGTTTTCTTTCTTTCCTCCTCCACTCCCCACCCCCTCATACACATCCTTCCCATTAAGTTAGACTTTTGGTTAGATCAATATTCATTGTTTCATGATCATGATTATCCAACCACCATTCACAACTGAGCCTCTGGCGAATTATGATTGCTTTTCTTTTCCCATATGACTTATTGTCTTTTCTGGTTTAGTAACTTTTTTTTCCCTGTGTTTACTGCTCCATGTTTTCATTACTAATTCAACCCCAAACTCCATGCTAGTTTTCCAAATATTCTCCCTGAAAGTTCCCATCCGTTAGGTGTTCTGAGACTTCCATCTTCTTACGTTCAGGCTGTTTCCAATCCAGGCTCTGTTTTCACCTTCAGGCTCAGCTGTCTTACCCTCAGATCTCCCTGAGCTATCATTGTGGGGCTTCTTTGGCTGCTTTGCTTCTCTGTTGGCTGTATCTCAGTACTTCTATTATTTTGATTCCTTCCTAATTTGGGTGGTCTGCATCCTCCAGGAGCTTATTGATAAAGGATGTTTGGGAGATCCCTCAATCAGGATTCAGATGGCCAACTGATATGAGAAACTTCAAAAAATACTCTTTGAAGTGTTTGCTTACAACAGTGTGGGAGGCTGAAGTACCCTGGGGTCAGTGACAGCAAGTCTCCCTTTCCACTTGTAGGTCTGCAGGGGCAAGGGGAAGAAGCTGTTACTGGAACCCGGAGACAGAAAAGATGTTTGAAGGATGGAAATAGGCCACACTGACGCTGGAGGGATTTTCTCTTTTTCCTTGTCCTGCAACTCCTGTTCGTGAGACAGTGGTCATCCTGGACTGATCTTTCTTTTGTATATTTTGGACACTGAAGGAGTTCAGGACGTGACGCTTCAAATATACCACTTTGATATGTTGATAACTTTGAGCTGAATGCACTTGAGGAACAGCAAATGCAGGGAGAGGCTTTCTCTGAACTCCCCTTCTCTGCTTAAAGATGATCCTGCAAAAGGAACATCCCTGTCATAAATCCTGCCCAGGTGTCTGATCAACCTGGGAGGACTATTAACTCACAAGAAAGGAAACTAGAAGTCAACACTACACTCAGACAAACTGTGTCACAAACTATCTTACCTCCCATCTATTTTCCTAGGGGCCCATCCATCTTTCCTAAAAATAATCTCCTGTCCCCTAAGAGGCCTACATCTTCTCTCTCCTTTCTATATTAAGGTGATATTTAAGCTTGATTTCCAAACCATCTCGAGGAGTTACTCATTTCCCCCCGGGTATCTTTTATGTATCATTTAGGTATACATGTTAATACACTTCTGTTTGTTTGTTTTTCTTTTGTTAATCTGTTTTTTATTACAAAAACACAGAAGGGTAGAGGGAAAATTATTTGTCCTTCCCCTAGTCTACCCTATTGATGGCATCCTGCAACTTTACATTTGGTCTTCTTCAAAGACTAAATTTCTATTTTCCTGCTTGAGTAGGGATCTGAAATCTACCTGCTTTTAAGCTGGCTTCCAAACACTCTCCACTTTAGCCCCGTGTCTCAAGACACATGGTTCTCTGAACCTTTAGGGATCTTGTGACTTCAATCAAATTGGTTATTGACTTTTCTTACTACTGACTGAGGAGTAGCCTTTCTTCGCTCCACCAATCCATTGCCATGGGTCTTTCTGTGTTTTGGCTCTGCTTTCTTCTTCCATTTTTCCCTATCCTTGTAGGTGTGGGTCCTAAGAAGTTTCTCTCAGGATGTTTTAGTGGAGTTTCATGAGAGAGTGAAACTAGACGTGTGGAAATTCTCCTTCCTCAGGTACTTTCTCTCCTGGAGGATGTGGGTTCATCTGGATTTGGCTGCCTACGGGTTAGTAAACAATCAGGCTTTTGTTCACAGTTGTGTTCTTCTATGAGGTTCAGTACACCATCCAGGGACAAGACAAAAAACCCAATACCAGGACTCATGCCCTGAATGCTGGGACTGTCCTCCCTCCCTCTCTCTCTCTGTCTGTCTCTGGCTCTCTGTTTCTCTATCTCTTTTTAGTATCCTACCTTCCATTTCTGTGACCTCATGCAACCCCAGTCGGTATCCTATCTGTGACCCGAGTTCAGTACATACCTCCCTGAGGTCTCCAGAGTTCATGTTCTGAAAGGCCTCACTAGGGCTAGAACTGGAATTTTTCCTGCCCCTCCCCACTATGGGTTAGCTACTTTGCTAGGTGTTTTTAAGGGGCTAACAAAGGATTAATGTGTCATACCTTAAAACCTTCTTACTTTCAAGCAGCAACTCCTTTTATATCTGTAGCTCAAGGAGTGATAATGGTGAAATATATTCAGGCAGTATTTTTGATTGAGAAGGTTTCCTCTAGTGTCTGTTGATGTAAAGCCACTCCAGGGACAGCATCTCTGTGACGTTGGTCTTATTTGGGAGCTAAGTGGCTAAGTTTATTGGGGGTGAAGCAAGGTAAACCTTACGAGTACAGAGTTTTCGTGTTCGCAAGAAAAGAGGCTGCCTTGAAAATTTGTTTCTATAGGGTTTTGATGTACTGATATGCCAATCTTGCAGAAACTGACTGGATTTCATGGAATTTGGAGTCAATTGAAAGACAATCTGTTGGAATCATTTCATGAATTCAAAGCATTCAGAGAAAAAGTGTTTGCCCAGCTACGGTGATTGAGAAAGTGAAGGCAGCTAGAGTGATATGTCATGCTTGGTTATGTGCTTCTCTTGTGCCCACTCAGAGTAAAAGCTGAGCTTTGTTATTGAAAGCCACCGTGGAAAGTGGAAACATTGATTGTGGATTGCTGAGGGGTAGAGTATTGTTTACTTATTCAGAAATAGGAGCATCCTTGCTTCAGAGGGCTGAGGAGATAGCATCAATCTTACTATTGCAATAGAGCCCAGTTGCCTTCTTTTTTAATTTTGAAAGTGTAAATATTTAAATAGATAAAATGGAAAAGTTATTACCAGTTTTCCTCTGTAAGCCCTGGCTGGGAGTTAAGAGTCAGTCAGAATTCACATGTGGAGAAGAAAAATACAGAAATTACATGTAATCCTTTTAAAGCAAGGGCATTGGAACTGATTTGCAATTGGCCAAATTGAGCAAAGTTTCTCTGAAAAGCCATTTTAATAGAAAAAAATTATGAATTTTTTTAAGCCCTGTGGTTAGAGTGTAATATGTATTTATGGTCCCCCCAGGCACCACACAATAAAAGTGGTTAAAACCTTTAGTCCTTTTAGTAGTTCACAGTTTTATTGCCAAAGTTATTTCGTAGATTTTATGCTTAAAGCAAGGTCAGTGTATTGCACTGTATAAATTATTCTAAGTAATTGTTCAGTTATTTTATAGCTTAGTCACAGGATTTTTTCGTTATTAAACGTAGCTTTTCCTTTAAAGTTAGGATGAGAAGGGCAGTATAAATCACAGGGCAGCTGGTCATTGGGGGTTTCAGCTTTACCTGTGATAAGGCTTTAATAACAATCTGGCCCAGACACCAGTTCCCTCTCAATTACCTTTCCACATGGGTATTAGTTCACACTGTTTATTAAAAACTCCCCTTGTAGTTTTTAAATGGAGTGTTTCAGATTAATGGCCCCCATGGAGTTTAACTTCATTGCACTTCATTAAAGCTAGATTGTACAAAAGGTTACTTCAATTAAATCCAGAACATGACCTTAAATCTGTATAGATTTTTTTTCAGAAAAGGTGATAAAATTGCTCTGCCAATCCTTTGAGATTAACAAGGCAACATCCCTTTCAGTAACTGAAGTGCAAAACTTGTGAGCCTGTTCTGAATTTTCCTATGGCTATATATTTGGATTTTACAAAATTAGAAGCCAATCCATGAAAATAGCCTGGAGTTATAGTGGATTGAGTTACTGGAGAACAGACCTAACATGTGAGACACAAGAGTTCATGAAACCATTTGTTATACTTGAGTGAATGCTATAAGAAATTTTTTTTTTCTGTTTTCCATGTAACAAAAATATTTTTCTAAATAGCTTGGTTTGTGTCTTCTAGCACAGAAAGTGGCATAAAAATTTTTGAGAGGTTTTCTCCTTGCCTACTTCAATCTGCAAAGCATAGCTGGTGGTAGTTCCTAACCATTATTTCCTCTAAATTCATAATTGGAAACATTAATTACCCATCATACACCATGAGAATGTGGCCTCATTATCTTGAGGCATTGTGTGAATTGATGCTCATTAACACTGTAATGCAGTAGCTCAATTTTAGCTCTTTGTGGGTTTCAGATTATTTATTGAACCTAGCCCAGGACCATTTTCTCCTCTTGTTGGATGAGTGAGGTGTCAAAATTGTATGTTCTCACAACCAGTACTTGTATCTTGCATATAGATTTTTATTCCTAAAAAAGTTTAAGTAGAAAATTGTTAAGTGTTTAAGAAACTGATACTATAGTTTTTGGTCTTTGGATGTCAAAGGTGTAGCCTTTCTTCCTACGTCTGAGTTTGTATTTTTGTCATTTTGCTTTTCTGTTAGTATCTTTTGCTTTTTGCCACATTTCATCTACTTTATATGATTGAAAGTGATACTTCGTAAGGGATGCAAGATAATCTAAGAATTTATTAAAATATTTCACATATGTACTTGATGTTATTCACCGCACACTTGTGCACAAGGTCAGTACTAGGCTAAGAGAGAAGAGGCAATGTAATCTGAGAAAAGTGACATAAAAACTCTCCCACAGGATACACTCACATATAAGTAATTTATTTGGGTGAAGACACTGAAGACTTGAGTTTGAATATAATATTGAATGAAGGATGGCTAAGCCATTAAATAATTATCAGCAATTAACAATTTAGTTCATTAAGCTTGCATGTTACCTATTCAGACCCTCAGGGAATAATCAGAGAATGTATACAAGGGCTGTTTGGAAAAAAATCCCACCATAAATGCTTCTATTTTTCATATCACATGGCTGGACATTTTCCAGACAGCCCTCATATATTTTTAATTCAAATTTTCAATATGGTAAATATCAGTAAGTATAATCAAATCAACAGAAACTCTTTGAAGTATTTAATAATTTTTAGGGTAATGGGGCTCTGAGACCAAAATGTTTGGGAGCCACTGCTATAGGTGATGAATAGACTTCTCCACTTTATAGTTTGTCAAATGTTCAAAAATTTCCTGTGTGGAATGCTGGGACTTAGAATATCAAAGTCCTGGGAATACTTCTATGTATGTACTTCTCCAAATGTGGATGAGGAGAAAAATTTTGCTTAATAACTTTCTCCCATCAAGTAAAGCAAATATTAAGAAAGGTGTTTGTGACTGGGGATATGATAGGGAATAAGTAAGAGATATGAGAACTAAAAGGAAGAAATTTGAGGGTGTCAAATACAGGCTTACTAATCACTTTCTTTGGTGTAATACTAATTAGAATATATAGCCACTGAAAATACTTTACAATAAAATATTAGTTTGTATCAGACATAATTAAAATTAAAAAAGAATATTTTGAAGTAGAGTATTCAAATGGTCATGGATGAGCAGTTGCAAGTTGTGACCTGCTATTTGGAAACTGGAAGCAATTTGGATTCCTTGCATTGGGATGAGGCACGGAAGAGGAGTTGCCTCCTCTACGTTGCAAATCCAGCTCATACAATGGATGGTTAGAATTTAGTAATACTGTGGAGAAAAGTTTCCCATACCATTAAGTTGCCTAATTCAAATATGACTGGAAGACGTCTGCCTTCACTTTCAAGTAGTAAATCATTGAAAAATCCTACTAAAGGGCTTTGATTGCCTTGGTTGGGATCATATACCCAATCCTTGACCAACGAACAGAAGCCAGGGATAGAGTACCTTCATATCAATTTCTAATAGAAGGTATAAGTTGGAGAGGGAGGAGAAATACTTCTCCATGTGGAGGGATGCATTCTTCCCTGACTAAAGGAGAAACATTGAGCAGAAAACAAAGCAAAATGAAACAACAAACCACAAACCAAACCAACCAAACAACTAAACAAATAAAACAACCTTATTCAAGTCCTTAATAGCTTTGCAACTGGATTCTTACAATAACTTCTTCACTGGTCTTTTGTCCTTTAGTTATTTCCATCATTGACCCATGAATTCATAGCATTCTATGCTCAGGACCTTTCAGTTACCCTTATTACCTACAATATAAACTCCAATCACCTTCTCTTGTCAGTTAAGGTCCTCTAGAATTTGGTCTCACCCTGCCTTTCTAGTTTCATCTCTGATTCTTCTACAAAAGCCGAGCTCATCTAATGTTTGAATCTTGAATTTAGTGAGCTCATTCTCATCTCCATTTACTAACCCATGACATACCTTTTCCATGGTCATGGTTTTCTTCTTACTCAGATGAGTAAAAGTCAACCTTGGGTACAATTGTAGAAAAATTGTCCCATAAGGAATTAGTAGACCCTGAGATTTCTGACTCAGAATGTTGGCTGCCTTTCCTAAATATTCCAAGGATAGTATCACCTTGGAGAGTTTAGGGTTTGGCTCTCAGGTTGGTAGGCTTAGAAATCAGATTTGTTCAAAATAATACTCAATAATAATTTAACAGAATCCAAGCTCACAAGACTAATTTTAAAATCACATTTTTTCCCCAAAATGAGCTACAATTGTTACACTGACAGGAATGCTCACTTGACCATCACATTTATAGACAGACCTGCCTTATAAATAAAAACATTTCTGGATGATAACTTAGCAAAGTTGAGGCTAAGAAAGGTTCTAAGTCTGGTATTTTTACCTTTGTCATACACATGGTTTTGCTAATAATGGTCTTGCAACCATTGTACTAAAATTCTTTAGGTAAGGTTCTCTGGCATTTTTTGTAGTGTTTGCATCTCTGACTTTTTTGCTGTTCTTGACAATGTATTTTACTATTGCCACAGTCTATGGTTATATTTTAATGTGATTAATCAGATTATTATTCATTTTTGCTTACCTGCAATTCATTCTGTCTTCTAAAGCTGTTGTTACCCACTTTGGTTCTGATTCTTTGCATCTTGATTTTAGAATTTAATTATTGAAGAGTATTTAAAAATTATTTTTATTGAGATATAATTGGCATATAACTGTGTAAGTTTAAGGTGTACAATATATTGATTTGGTACATTTTTCTATTGAAATATAATTATAACTTTACTGTTAGCTAACACCTATATTGCATCATATAATTATCATTTACTTTTTGTCATATAAACATTTAAGATTGTCTCTTAGCAACCTTGAAGTTTCTAATACAGTATTGTTGTCTATAATCACTATGCTATGCATTAGATCTCCAGAACTTATTTATGTAGTGTTTGAAAGTTGGTAACCTTAAACAATATTTTCCCAATTCCCCAACCCCCGACCTCTGGTAACCAGCATTCTACTTTCTGTTTGTGTGAGTTCAGCCTTGTTAGATTCCACTTGTAAGTGATATAATACTCTTGGAGAGTGATCTTAATTTTCTTGTTTCCATGCAGGAGGAACATTTTTATTAGTTTACTGGCAACAATTATTCTTTGACTTTCTCAACAATCCTATTAGGTAGACGGGGCAGATGAGCATCACCCCCAATAGTTAAGAAAAATGAGGCTTAAACTGTCAAGAAATTTGTCTGAATTCACACAGAGTAATTGGATAAACAAGCATTCAAATTGAGATATTATTACTACAGGCTGACATGTTGGAAGACCATTTGCTGTTGTCAACTAGAACACCTAGCAAAGTGCTGGGATTATTGCAGGTGCTTAAAAGGTATTTATTTAAAAATGAATAAGAACCCCTCTATGAAAACAAAGTGAAACAAATTCTTAATACATTAGTTGTGGAAGTCTAGGGTATAGAATTTTTGCTTCTCACTGATAACTCTGTGAAGCTACTAAACTGATTTCTGTTTTATGATTTGGAAAATGAGCACCATAATTCTTCTTGATGTAAATTAGTCAGGGTGTGACTGGACCATGAAGATTCAAGACAGGTTATTGTAATGGTCATGAGTCATAGTCATATGGACAAGTTTAGGAAGATAAAAAGCAGGAAGATGAGGATCACAATCAAAGCTTTCAAGGTCATTGAGTTACAATGGAGGTCAGGACCCTGGATAGATCCCGAATCTATAGCAATTGTGAGAAAACATTCTTCCAGATGATCGTCTTTTATTTAGAATATATAGAATTCTCTGACTTGGGCATTAAAGATTTCTGAGTTTGGAGGGAAATTATATTAATGAGGTGCTAAGTTGCAGACCTGAGAAATCAACTCTGGCTTAGGTAAAAATTTATTAGAAATAATATTCATTAGAAGTAATTTAGAAGAGTCAGTTACAAGTCTGGAGAACCATACTCAAAAAGTATGTGGAAACTGAGTGGAACTAGCAGCTGAGAACATAGCCATTGTCACTGCTACTAATGGATAGCTGCTGCCCTGATGCTGCTGTGCTCTTAACTCACTGTCACAATGGCTCTATAGAATCTCTGCCATCCTCAGAGCTTGTATATATCACTTTCTCGAAGTCCTAGACCTGGGAAGAAACTGATTGGCCCAGTCTAGGTCATGTGCCTCTCTCCCTTAGCTTTCTGGAAACAAAGAAGTCAGATGTTTGTACTGTCTTTGGCTTCTGTAATGAAAAGTGTTCCAAATAGAAAGTATGTGGCACTGTATTTTATTATTTTATTTTAACTAATGTTTTCTCTAAACTCCAGGATTCCCACTCTTTGAAGAGCTAGGTGGGCTTTTGGGCTAGTTTTGGCCTTTGTCTTTCTCTGTTTTCCCACTCATCCACCAGGCCATAAAAATTGCAGCTAAAGTTCATGACTTCGGCAAATGTCCAGTGGTCGCAACTTGGTTTTAGTGCTCTGTTTACCTTTTCAGGCTTCTGGTTGACTTAGATTTATAATTCTTATTATTTCTTACTTTTTTGACAGCTCTTTAATGCATTCTTAAATATTTAAAACTATTGCATTTATTATTTTTCTTATTTCCAGTGCACTTACCTAGTATATCCATAACCATCCATGGAGAAGTAGGAGTTAGGATTAGTTCTCTATAATTACCCCAATAAAAGGAATGAAAGTATGCATATGGAGGCAGTGAAGAAAATGATCCCTGGAGGTAAGAAAAGGAGGAGGGAATACATTTAAATAAATAGCTTATATGATGAATCAACAGGTCCAAAGATCTGTTAATCAATACTCAGATGACTGCCAAATATAAACAGCAGGACATAATTTATTTGGATTATTTATGATGAATTTGATATCTCTTCAATTTTGTCACTTCCTTATGCAATAATATTCCAAGCACACAGACTGGTGAAATAAAAGAGCATATAGTCAAAATCTGAGTATAACAACTATATCAAACCAATAATATGCATTAGAGTTTAATGCCATTTATAGGATCCATTTCTGGCTGAATTCTAAACATATATTTGAGCTCTGCAGCTCCAGAAAACTCTCATAGGTAGGTAGAAAATCATGCTGAAGTCAAGATGAAAGTACTGGAGTTAATTTTCTTTATGACATGTAAACGATGAAGGAGAAGGAATTGTTTCTATTCCTGCAAGTGGTAGAATAAAAGTTGGTTACTTTTCAATAATTAAAAAAAATCTAGTTAAAGATATGTATTGGTGTGGAAAAACATAATTCAGCATATATTCAAATTGTTCTGAGGGGACCCTTAATGCAACTCCCATCTCTGTAGTTTTCCTTTCGTGGTGTCGATATAGGCAAGTGCTGTTGTGTAAACCTGAACCACCATGTAAACTTTCCATGCCTCTGTTTGGAATCTTGTTGTAAGAGTATTAAAAATACTCATAAAATTTTTAGGTATTGTAAATAATACATTGATGCTAATTGACACAATACATTGACACTAATGTAGGATAGATTTCTTTCATAGTTCTGCCATTTTAAATATATGATCGGCTTGAGAAGTATGGAAAATATAGTATTAAATTGCACTGCTGAAACTGCCAAAGGTCAAATAAATACATTTTTCACTATAATGTGTGCAATAATGTTTCATTTAACTAGCAATGAAGTAACTAGGTATTTCATATAAATGACTTTTTCAGAATATTGAAGGTTACCCCATAAAGAAGTTTAACATTTAAAAATTTTGAGTTATTTGAATGGAAAGCATTAAAAAGTGCATTGCCCACCACCTGAATTTAGAAATAAAATCATAGAAAAAATATAGAGACTAATCAAATCCATGTTTCAATCACACAGATTTCCCTTCTTTATAAATACAGGATATTGAGTGTAATTCAATATTTACAAAATAATCTTTGTTATTATTATAAACATTATTATTCCACCATGCTGTGTGATGAAATATACTCAGAAGTTTGTGGAGTATGTGGATGGTTCAAAATTTTATTTACACACTGGTATAAAATATGGAAAATATAGAGAAGAAAGCAAAAATGCCTTGTAAGCTCACCAGGCAGAAGTAATCATTGTTAACATATTGGCATTATTGCTATTTCTTAATAAGGTTGATATGTTACTGTCTGTACACTTTTTTTTGGAGGGGGGCTAGATCTCTGGCTGGGAATGTACATTTTTCTAATCTTTTTCTAACTTTTTGATATACTGTGCATGTTTTCTCACAGCCTTAAATATTCTAGACTTATTTTCTAATGGCTACATGATATTCCATTGTATGGTGGCACCATTATTTTCTCAACCAGTCTCCCATTGGTGGACATTTATATTTTTCCAATGTTTACCTATTGTAAGCAATGCCGCAGTGAACACCTGTGTATATAAATCTCGGTGGACATCTTTGACATATTCAACAAGAGTTCAAGGAGCATTTACAATGTGTTGAGTAATATTCTAGGTGCTTGGGATAGAAAAAGGAATAATCCTGGCCCTTGTAGAATTTATATTCTAGTAGGTGGAGACTGACAATAAACAGAAATAAGTAAATAATATAGTATATTAGAAAATAATAAGTGCTATGAAGTCTAGTAGTATTCCTGTAGGATAAATTCCTAGAAAGCCTCCTGACACATATTTCCGAAGTGCCTTCCAGAAAGGTTGTTACTGATTCATGTTTATACCAAAAACCTTTTTTTCTATAAAAACTTAACATATACATCTTTATTTTGTTTTCATTTTTAATATTTTTTATTGTTAGAATTATTGGGATAGCATTGGTTAGCAAGAATTACATAGGTTCCAGATGTACAATTCTACAGTGCATCGTCTACTCCAAAATTCTTTGAATATCTCTTTTCCTGACCTTGAAAACAGGTGTTTCTAAAGAAAAAAAATGCTATTTTGTTAAAGTAAATCTACCTTAATGTTTAAATTTGCATTTCTGGATGCCAGTGATTTTTTTAAAAACACATTTTCATGTGTTTATTGATTAGTTATATAATATTCTTTTTAAAACACTGTTTATGTCTTTTGAATACTGTTAAGGGTTTGGGTGGCTATATTAGTTCTAGGGCTGCCATAACAAAGTACCACAAACTTGAGTGGCTCAGAACAACAGAAATTTATTGTCTTATAATTCTAGAAGCTAGATGCCCAAAACCCAGCTGTTGGGAGGAAGGTACTTACTTCTTCTGAAACCTATAGGGGAATCATTCCTTCCTCTTCTAGCTTCTGGTAATTTCCTGGCAATCGCTGGTCTTCCTTGGCTTTTGGATGCCTCATGCTGAATCTCCATCTTCACATGGTATTCTTTTTGCAAGAACATAGTCACATTGGATTAGGGCTAACCCTAATTTAGGCCTTATCATAACTTGATCATCTGTAAAGATCTCATTTTCAAATAAGGTCACATTTTCAGGTATTGTGGGGTTAGGACTTCTGCTTATTTTGGGGAGACACAGTTCTACCTACCACAGTGTGAAAACCCTGTTACTTATGCCTCTTACCTCCAGGCATCAGACAATCAATGACAAATGGGAAATAGGATTTATTTTCTTAATTCGTGTATGCACTCAAAAGAGGGGCTTCTGACCTATCCTCCAGTCTTGGTAGATTCAGGTTCCAGCTCACCTGTATAGGGAAGTCTGCATTTGCAGTGCAGGCTTAGAAGCCATACTCAGGCCAAGGCACTGGCAGGATGGCTTCACACACCCATTCACAGAGGAACGGTGAGAAAGGTTGATAGTGCGTGCAGACTCTGGGTTCTGCCCAGATGGACTTTCCGTGAGGGGACAGAAAGAATAGGATGGTCCGTGATTACCCCTTGGGAAATAAAGAAGTTGGCAAGAGAAACTGCTTCATCTGAATGCTGAAGAAAAGCAAATTGACAGCCTGCTTCTTGCTTGAGGCTCAGTGACCGATAGTCACTAAAATGGGCCTGACGGCTCACACACCATTTCCCCCACCTTGTGGGAAGGAATGAATAGAGAGAAATGGAGCCGTTCTCTTTGACATCTCTCTCCTTTCTTTGCATAGTGGAAGGTGAAGAGAAGGGAGAAGACTGGCTTTTGCAGCTCTTCTGTTCCCTGCTTGTGATTCTTTTCCTCTGCTCTGCCGTCAGGCTGTTTGCTATCACTTATTTCTGACTATGTCTGCTTCTAGAAATCTGTTTTTTGCTCTCCTGTGCAGTAGCAAAGTCATCATACTTGATGACTTTGCTCTTGGTAATGCTTAAAGGTAACAATATGACTTGGTGTAAAAGTTTTGGCAAGTTCTTTTTCCAATAACTGCATTTTTTGGCCTACTTCTGGGTCCATAAAGTTTTAGAATGAGGCAAGGTTGCTGGAGAGCTCAGCACCAGGTAGAGTGTCCTCTCTTTTTCTTACTCTCTGTCTCTCTCTTCATATCTAGTAAATATTATGCAGCAATAACTTTACTGGTGAAATAAAATATAAACCGAAGACAATTTCCCCCTAGAACTAAAGGGCAGCAACTGTTACAGAAACCCCCCAAAACAAGAACACAAAGCAAGCTACTAAGAAAACCTTTAAGATAAGTGCTATATAAACTGAACTTTGGAATGATCCCAAGAAATTCAAGTCGGAAGAAGTCATAAGGGATATGGACATTCTCACATGGCAAATGATACTGAAAGGAACAATTGACATTATTGGACAAATGGACCAAATTTGCAGTTGAATAATCCCAGCCAGGACTGAGGCTGTGTAGTAGTTTCTAAGAAACTTCCTGCAACACAGTCATTCTCTTACTTCTTCTCTTGTATGTATTAATGTTGGTGTAAAAATGAATTGGTTATTCAAATTCCCAATGACTCACTTTTTTTTTTTTGGTAAAAGCACTAACATTGTGTATCCTGGAAACCTTGCTCTGCCGTTGTTTTCTCATGCCTCATGGATTTGAATACTGACAGAGGAGTAAGTACGGAGGTGTTTTTATCATCTCTGGTTCTGCCTTCATTTGTCCTGTTTCCACAGGAATGAAATTTTGAAATAAGCAGCTAATGAACCAAGTTCTCCAACAAGTGTAAATCTTTTTTTGAAATGTAAGAATTTTTCTTTTTCAGGAGAATATATTATCTGCATGGGCAAGAACAGGACAGCATTCTCTCTCTCTCCTCTGTCGACTCCTATTAACTGGAGAGTTTCATTTGGAAGTCTAACTCTAAGGTGAGAATAGAAAGGAAAAAAAGAACAACACATGGCCTCAGGAATTCTCTCAGCCTCGTGACAGCAATTCTTCAGCAATTCCTTTTCTGATATTCAAATTTTTCCAGTAGTTTAGAAATAACATCAGAATCATCCATCAAACAAGCAGTTTATTATAAGAGAGAACAACTACTTTTGTTAACAGGTACCTGATTTGAGCAAAATATTAAGATTTTGGAGGAAGTCTATCCCATTCATTTTGTACATGTATATAGTCAACCAGCAATGCAGATTCTACTTTAACTCTTCCCAAAGAGCTCCTATCTCATCTTTCTGCTTCTGCTTTAGTACAGAGGCCCTCACCTCACCTCACCTGGACTATAGCCAAGAGCTCCAACTGATGTTCATGGCTTCAGCCTTGTTACCCTCATTCCATCATGGACACAACCACATATTTACCTTCGTAAAATATAAATCTGATCATACATCTCCTCCTTAAAATATTTCAGTTACTCTTTTTTGTCTGTATTTTTTAGATTTGCTTTTAGGGTACAGTGAAAACCACAGCCAAGTACCCAAAGCTTCTCATGACCTGGCTCCTGACAATACACCAAGCTTCATCTTTTGAGCATAGAGCAAACATTCAAGAAATTTTTTGGAATCGAGGAAATTGTTCACTACTAGGGTAGGTCTGAAGGCCCACAGTTAGACCCAGGTCCTTGAGACTAACCCTCTGATTTACAGTAGCTTCTTGCATAACAGTGACACGTTTTGGAGCAATGGTTCACAAAGTTTTTGTTTTCAGGATCCCTTTATACACTTAAAATTATTGAGGATCCTGAAGAGGTTTTGTGTTATGGAGTATACCTATTTATATTGACTGCATTAGAAAATAAACTGAGAAATTAAAAAAATTTGTTAACTCATTTAAAATGACGATACTAGGTTCAATACATTTTAACCTAAATAGCATATTTTTTATGAAAAATAACTATTTTTCCCCAAACAAAAAACAATTAGTGCAAAAGGAAAATGTTTACATATTTTTACAATTCCTTTTAATGTCTGATTAATAGATGAAGTTTGAATTTTTATATCTGTTTACGTATTCAGTCTGTTGTGAAAAATTACTTCTGTTGATATATAGGAAGAATGCTTAGCCCCATATGGATCTGTAGTTAGAAAAAGGAGGAGTATTTTATTAAGCTTTTCATGTAATTATAAACATTTTTTTTGATAAGTCCCCAAAACTTGACAGTAGTAGTTTCTTAAAAGTTTCAATGTGTAATCTAAGCCCACGTATATCAATAAACTTTCATATTGTATATTAAAATGCTCTCTTCTAAATTGCACTTCTAATGGATCTATTACACATGCATGACTT
The DNA here is from genome assembly GCA_004026885.1 of Lyroderma lyra. NCBI lineage: Eukaryota > Metazoa > Chordata > Mammalia > Chiroptera > Megadermatidae > Lyroderma > Lyroderma lyra. Next base: position 82,090 of record PVJL010002273.1, read on the forward strand.
TTAACATTTTATATTGGTCATTTTGAGGATATTGGCTCATGACTTATGCAGATCTTCCAAATATCGACTCATTTAAAAATAAAATATTCCAAAATCACTTTCATTTTTATCATCACCAATTGCATTAGCAAAGTCTTGAAGTACTGGGAAGCTTCCAAGCTGGAAATTCATTGTTGGCAATAAACACTTTCCTTGAAGTGACAGACTCACTTGGTTCAAGTTTTGTAAAAATGTCTGCCAACCATAGTTAATCTGTCATTCTTCAACTAAAAAAAAAAAAAAAATCACATTTCCTTGGAAAAACTGGCTAGTTCAGTTCACAACTCAAACAATTACACAGTGATTTTTTTTAAAGGTAATTATCTTAATTCAATATACAGAAGTGCTTTATATATTCTTTTCATTTTATCACACAGGATATTAAAATAGCCTGTATCCAAGGACTGAATTTGACAAAACTGATAATGTTTGTTGCTTCCTTAAGAAGATCCCTAAGACCAATGTGCATGTTTTCCTATTACGAGCGCCTGGAGGTGAAGAATACAATGACTGCTAGTAGAGTTTGCAGCCTCTGCCTTGAGTGGCACTAAGTTACTTAGCAGTTTACCTGCCCTTGCTATTGCAGCATCAGTGTAAATGTCAACATGGTCGAAAAGGCAAATATGTCTTAGTGCTATCATAAACATTGTTTTGACCTTGCTTACCCCTGGAAGGGTCCTGGGACCTCCACGGGTTGGTGGACACCATGTTGGATGTGGCTGTCTTAGACAGCAGCCATAGAGTATCTCTCTCTCCTAAGAAAGGGCTTTTTTGAAGCTCAAGAGACATGATTCAAGAATTTTATTTAACTTTTGTAGCTGTAACACTAAAAACTTTTTTACAATGATCTCTGCTGGAGTTAAAAAGCAAAATATGCAACAATGAATATAATGAATATTTAAAAGAAGTGTAACAATAATATAATTTGTTGAGTGCTTGCTATGCTCTAGACACTGTTGTCAAACTTTACATACACTTTACTTAATTGTCACAGCAACTTTGATAGGTAGGTACTATTTTTGTTTTCATCTTATGATAAGGAATTTGAGTACTATTGGGGTTAAATAACTTGCCCAAGTTTCTCATAGTAAGTGGCAAAGTTGAGTGTCCACTTCCTTTGAATTCAAAGACCCACACTATTAATTACTGCCTAAAGTTACTAATAAAATAGTTTCTATCATAAGTACCTAAATGAAAGTTTGGTATTCTTCCAGGCATACGTTTTAGTTTATCATGGATTTCTCTAGCTCTAATCATTCAAATGTTACTTTTTCCAGGAAGTCTTGTCCATTTCACCTGATGTGAATTTCCCATTTGAGGGCCTTCATAGTTTCAAATATTACTGTTCTCCATAATTAATTTTATTTTTATCCTACCTTTATTTTCACTTACTATAAGCTCCTTTAGGTCAAGTATAACATCTTATTCATTTTTTATAGTGTATATCTTAAATAAACTACTGCAGCCAAACCACTAACACATTGTGAGTTTCAACTGAGCTGTGTTTCTGTCATCAAGTGGTAGACCATAGTTTGCTTCCCTTTGGATCTGGTTTGACCTTGTATTTGCTTTGGGCAACAGAACGCAATAGAAGTGATGGTGTGCAAATTCCAAGCCTAGGCCTCTAGAGGCTTTGAATGCTTCTACACAATTTCTTGGAAACCTGCTCAGCCACCACCCTGTGAACAAGCCTGTTGGAGGATGAGAGGCCATGTGGAGCAGAGATGAGCCATCCCAGTTAAGTCATCCTAAACTAGTCAGCCCCGAGACAACCAAGCAGCTGACCTCAGACATGTGAGGGATTAGCCCAGATCAGCTATGTCTGGCCCAGATGATCAGAGCTACCCTGATGAAAGCAACTCAAATTGCCAACTCACAGTAATTTGAGGGGACCAAATAAAGATTGTTGTATAAGCTATTGCAATGGTCAGTGTTCTTCAGAGAAACAGAACCAATTGGATGCATATATTTATATATGTGTATATTTATATATATATATATATATAAACATTTGTATGTAATATGTGTGTATACATATAGACGTATATACATATATGAGAGAGAGAGAGAGAGAAAATTTAAGAAATTTGCTCATGTGATTGTGGGGCTGACATGTTTGAAAGCTGCAGAGCAGGCTGGTAGGCTGGAGTTGATGTTGCAGTTTGGGTCCAAAGGTTCTCTAGAGGCAGAATTTGCTCTTCCTCAGACCTCAGTCTTTTTTCAACCTTCAACTGATTGGATAATGCCTACCTACTTTATGGAGGGTAATCTGCGTTACTCAGTGTCTACTGATTTAAATTCTAATGTTAATCTTATCTAAAAAATACTTTCATAGCAACAGTTAGCCTGGTGTTTGAACTGATATCTGGGTTCATGGTCTAGACAAGTTAGCAAATCAAATTACCATCACAATTACCTGGTTTAGGTTGGTTTGTTAGGTAACAAAAACTGTCTAATCTATTTGGTAGCTAACCATTATCTCTTTTCACTTCTCAACTCTGCAGACTCAGCAATCTTAAGAATTATTCAGCAGTGTTGCAAACTTTAGTAATTCAAAAAGGCAAAATAGTTGACAATGCATTGTAGAATTGTATGCCTGAAACCTATGTAATCCTTGCTAACAGACGTCACCCCAATAAGTCTAACAATAAAAATGAATTAAAAAAACCCAAAAAAACCCCAAAAAGGCAAAATCAGTTTTTCTCTATGAAAATTTAAGCATATATATATATATATATATATATATATATATATATATGGTAAATAGTTAAAAATGTTGACAATAGTTTTTTATAAACAAACTTCCCCTCTTTGTGATTGTAGTTAGATGTTACATTTTTCAAGAGCAAATCAAGGCAAATAATTGTAGTTCCTGAAAGGTTTTGGTTGTATAGAAAACTCCTTTAGATGTTCTTCTATTGCTCATCTAGTAAACATTAACGGACCTCCTTACCTATTACATGCTAGACTCTGTGCTAGACATTCCCTTTCAGCATCAATCTCTGCTTTTCCAGTACAAAACTAAACTAGAGCATCTTTTTCCTATAGGAGTTCATTCTTTTCCTAAAGCAATTTGCTGTTTTTTTTTTTTTTTTTTTTTTTTTTTTTTTTTTTTTTTTTTTTTTTTTTTTTTTTTTTTTTTTTTTAATGTTCTGTCTCCATTCTCTGTGTTTAAGCACTTCCACTAGAATAATATGTGTTGGCTATACTTATGGAAGAAATTACTCTTTTCTTCCCCTCACTCCAAGAACAGTGTAGTATTGAACTGGTCCAGGGCAGACCTTCTTGCCAGGTCTTTGTTTCTTCATTTTGTTCACAGATCTCTTGAGGCAAGGATTATAAGAAATGCATTATTTGTGTTTCTGTCTTTTGGCAGCAAAAAAGAGTTTAAAAAATACTCCAATGAGGGTATTTCCTGTGCCCTGATATAAAAGAACAACTAAAGTGCTACTCACTTGACATCTGTACAGTTTTCCAACTACAGCTAAGTCTTGTCTTTTTGACTCGACTTTGGTTCTGAAACTAGGGAATCAGCCTTCCTTCTTATAAATTTCTCATTTGATTGTAAACATTTTAACATCTTTGAGGACAAAATTTATGTTAGAGAGTAAGTATAATCCTAGCAAGTGCCATTTATGGGAGTCTTAATGTGTAGTTACACTGGCTAAACACTTTGCAAAAATTACCTAATATAACCCTTATGGCAATCAAGTAAGTTAGGTACTGTAGATTAAGGAAACTGAGGCAAGGAGATTTACCCAATAAAATAATTTGTCTAAGAATGCTCAGCTAGTTAGTAAGTGGCAGACTGGATGTGAACATTAGTGCCTATGTGACACCAAAGCCCACGGTCTTAAGCACTACGTTAGATAGCCCCACATGATCAGGAAATCAGAGCTCTGTTTGCAGGTGATGACACAGTTCTAGCTCAGAGGTTAAGGGCACAGGTCCAAGATCAAGACTGTCTCAGATTAATTCTTTATTTATTAGCTATTGTTTAATTGCTCTGGGTCTCAGTTTCTGCCTCTTTAAAATGAGGATAATAATGTTGACTTCTTCTAGGGTTGTGATAGGGATTAAATGAATTAATACCTATAAAGTACTTATATACCACTTGGCACCTACTAAATGCTCACTGAACCTTACTTATTCTTATAAAAATGTATGAAGCTTTTCCATTAGGATGTCCAGTTTTGGATTTCCCATTCAGCTAAATCAATAATCTTGCATTTATTTGCTAATGACTTTTAGATTAAGGTTGTTTCTATGTGATGCCAGAGGACAAAAAAAAAAAAGTCAGTTTGGAAACAAGTCAAGCCAATTGCCAAGTCAATGAAAATATTAGTCAGACTCATTATCTGAGGTCCTGAGGAACAAAAGTAGCAATTCTTTTTGTAACAAAGTTTTTTAAAAAGGCTTTCAATTGGTTGCACAACTATGTTGAAGGCAAACTTGAATTTTTAAAGAAGAAAAAGAAAGGGCAAGTGGTTTGCGCAGTTAAGACTTTGTCAGCGTGGTCTCATCACGCCCTCTGTAAGGGTAATGCAGAAGGTCTTGGCCAAAACTGCATAGTGGTCACAATGACAAGTTAAGGATGATCTTTCCCAGGAGTGCACGAGCATATGTGGGCATCTTAGGCAAACCATCTGTTACAGAATAGAAACACAGAGCCAATTGGAGCTTTCATCATTTCTAGAATGTTCCATATAATTACAGATGTTTCACATTATTAAGTATTTATACTTTCAAAAGATTGTTACAAGTTTAACAACAAATTTTCTTACTATTTCAGAATATGGGAAATTTACAGAAAAGCATAAAGAGTAATATAAAAATCATATGTAATTCCACCATAATATATTGTTGTATGTATCTCCAGTAGAAGGTTGTTGTTTTAAAGTGCTTGCATGATTTGGTGATGTCTGAAGATGTAGGATATAATGGAAATTTGATATTTCATGTCAGCTCCAAGAATGGTGTTATTTGGTACTACATACAACGTTTTATCCTAGCTTTAAAAATTATTTTAGTTTGAGCTGAAATAAAGCTAAAATTTATTAACTTAAAAGAATACCTCTGAGACTTATAGTCAAACAAGTCTGTATTATCAAACAGTTTAAATGATAATATTGTGATGATGAATTTCAATTACACATAAAAATTACAGTTGTGATCTTTTTGTCAGACAATTTTCTGTTTGCGTTGGGACTTCTAGGGTTGGTGATTTTTGAGGACTGACACCCTTGTGAAAAAGCAAGGGCATGAAGCTCAAAGATGAATCTGGGAGTATAGGTGCCCCTAGGGAACTATCTCATAGCCCTTGGGGAAGTGTCTAACCTCCCCTGTGGTGTAACCCAATGCTTTATATAAAAGATAAGATGTGCTTTTCACTAATGGATGGAAATGTCAAAATTGGCTGGAAATAGCAGTGAAGTCACAGTTACTCTCTGAAGCCACACCTGCCCTGGTGCCTAATTCTCAATGAACTCTTTCTCTTGGGCTAAACAAATAAGAATAATTGTGCTTAAGGTTAGATGTCTGAAAAAGAACTTACTTCGTGTCTTTTCCCCACAGACTAACACTCTCCTGGGACTCCTTAGAGAATAACAGCTAAGATTTAGAACAAGGCAGGATGGTATCAAACTTCCCACTTTGGGGCGGTCTGTGATGGAGTCAGTTATGCCAGCTGGCAGAACAACCCTGGCCTGCCTCTCCAGAACAAGCCAAAAACCTGTATTTACCGTAATCATAACAGACCAGTCTCTCCATTATTTTTCTAGGGTGCCTTGGGAATTCAGGGCCTATATGCTCTTTGCAGCATACTTCATGTCGATGATTTGGGATGTCTAAGATACTCTCACAGGCAAATAAATTACAGTTTCAAGTTAATGGCCCGTACCTGAGGAGAATGTGCTGGAAGGTCATTGCAACAGGTGTGGGCTATCATTGGATTCAATGGGTTATGCTTCCTTACACAGTGCCTTGAGTTTGGAACATAAATTTCTGAAAACTAGACATGATAAAAGACAACTTACAGCATTTTGTTTGTTGAAGGAGAGGAGAAGTAGACCATGAACACATTTTTTTTTCTGCAAGTGCCTTTATTCTTCCAATCATCTTGACACATGGAAAGAAGGAAGGCAGGAAGGTAGAGACAGTCATAAATAGAGCATGGTCTTCTATCCTGGTTGACTGCTCAGTTTGTGTGTCGTTAGCCTACTTTCTGCTCACTGGATGAACTGCAGAGTCCTAGAAACTATTTGGTAGTGAATTCAAAGCAAAGAATATGAACTCTATGAGGCACCAAAGATAATATCTGGTTTAACACCCAGTTGACAAACAAAGAGGCAGGCCTGAGTTGTTGCTGCTCTTGAAGCAATTGATGACTGGGCTGAAGAACTGAGTGTACTGACCTCCAGACCCCTGGGCTTCCATTATGTCCTCTCGTCTTTCTGGGACTCTGAGCAGGAATAGATTTATTTTTCAGTTTGGTTATTGTGTTTTCCTGCTCCGTGACTCTCAGCCTCTTCTACCCACTTGCACGTAGACCTTCTCTTACTCACCAGACGCACAGGAGTTGCTCGGACAGGTTTTAGGTTTTCTTTTCCCCACGGTAAGTTGTTCCATATGTAGCTGCAGATTCTGTGGGTCCGTGGGAGGAGGTGGACCTAGGCTCCTCCTATGTCACCATCTTGAACAAGAGTCTGACAAGTTATAGGAATGGATTTATAATAAGCATAAGTTATTCTGTATTCATCTATACACCCAATTCATAGACCCTGAAACTTATAAAGAAATTCACTGTTAAAATTTTTTTATAAGGTAATCAAGGGAATTATATAAATTTGGAAGTTCAAAGGTTATAAAAGTATTTATGTAGATATCTTATGGGGAGAATTATTTCATAATGAGTTACAGGAATCTTGGTGCCTGCCTCTAACCTTTTGTGATTGATTTTATAAAGATAACTGTGTTTTATTACTTTTGGAACCATTTCCAGAGGGAAAAGCTTGAAACTGAAGAGGGTCAATTTGGTCCCAGTTTTGCTTGCTTTTAGTTACTATTGCCATAGCACACAAGGCCATATTCATGGGCACTCACTTGTACATTTTTGTGGAGAAAGATTCTTGTGTTTCCTTAAAAATTTATTCTAAAGCAAATAAAAACAATACTGGTTTTCTGAAAGGCTTCTTAAATCAACCCTTTTGTGTCCTATCCAGCAATACTTTGCTCTTAGAAAAGTCTGCGAACCACTAGTGCCTTGAATTTGCCACGCGCGTGCACACACACACACACACACACACACACACACTTTATTCCTCACGCATGTCAGAGAATAATGTCCACTAAATAACCTTTATAGCGAAGCCAACTTCCTGAGCTCTGCTACTCCGGCAAACCACATCTGGATACAGAAGAAACCGGCGACGAGCTGTCTCTCCCGTGATTCATGCACCGAACTGATTCATTGGTGGGGAGGGGTGGTGGCAGCAATAGTGGCATAGAGGGACATATGTTTCAAATGTCAACAAGAAAAGAAGAGAGAGAAGAAAATGGAAAAAAAAAAAAAACCAACAAAAACCCCAGCTCCTAATCTCCTGAGCAGTTTGGTTTCTGGGAAAAGTTAACAGCTGTGTAGGTTTTATGGGCCTGTCTGCACGCTCGGGGCCCTGACGTTCCTGGTAGTCACCTGAATTCACACGCCGGTGGTTCAATTGAGCTGTGTGATTTTTGTCATTCACAGCAAAGATGGAAAAGATTCCCGCCCTTCTGGTAAAATGGTTTGGGTATTTACAGTCATCATATACAGACAATAATTTTTGAAAGGGATGCCTATTTAATGTGTTGATTAGGAAACTGAAAGGCAGAGCTGTCTACAAAACACTCCAATGCAGAATTATGGAAGGTGCTGAGTGTCAACTCAGCAGTCCCCTGGTAGGTGCTTTTCATTCATTTCACTACAGCACGCCGGGTATTTGTGTTTTCCTTGTTAAGAATTTGGTGCCGAATGTGGAGAGCATTATTAGGGACAGTGACACTCCACATATGTGGAATTTAAGGACTTTTGCAGATTTTATAGGTTTGGTGCAGTTGCACAGCAAACTATAAAAGGATTATTGCAGCCCAGAAGGTTGTAAAAGTTAAAGCACAGATATCTGAATTATGGTGCCTAGCAAAGCGTGCACGCATCAGTTAAGTCATCATGTATATCACCATCACTTAATATTCTAATGGTTCATTTGGGTAAATATTTTTATCAGCTCTTTGCCATAAGTCCTTGAAATAGACTGATATTTCCATTTTATGAAGGAAGATGAGATCTCTACTTTTAAGATAAAGAAGTTGGCATATTCTTTTAGTTCTACCTCATCAGTTATATTACTGATTCTTTTTTTAGCCCTTATTTTGTTTTAGTGATGAGCTTGGGATCTGTATATAGTGATAACAATGGGTTAGAGACATCAATTTCTGCCATATGTTTATATGGTTTGTTCCATAGATCTTGATACTCTTCTAGTTGGCATGTTAAAGTTTATAAATGTCAGAGCTGTCATAACTTTATTATTAGCTTACCAAGATAACATAGTACAATACCAAATCTGCTTCCCTTTTTGTGTAAGTCCGGTTACTTAAAATGTACCCAGACCTTAGTTAATTACCTTCTACTTTAAATTTCTGTATGATTTTAATAAGCAACACCTTATTGTATTGTGTTGTTGGATTTTGTTTTAATTCAACTTAAGATGCTGCAGATATGGACAGAGAAATTTAGGCCTTTAATGCCCAATGCCAATTTATTTTAAGTGATTTAAACTCCTGATCCTCTATTGTCTTTCTGCCAGTGTGGCTCTGTGGTTAGAGACCTGGGGGGCAGGGCTAAGAGATTTGGGAATGGAGCCAGGATATCCCCGAACTCCACATGGAGCCTTAAAGGTGAACAGAAGGAGGCCAGGTCCTTCCTTGTTTTGTCTGCAAGATTACCACACACTTCAAGTTCTGGAATATTTATACTCTTATGCTTTCATACTCACTTCACACCTTCACATCTCACGTGCTCTCATATTTAACATTTTCTGGTTCCATAGCATTTAAAACTCAGTATTTAAGGGTCACTCATGCTTCCTGTTTAACCTGCTAAGCAGTGTTAAGTGACTGCAGCATTCAAACTGCTTGAGATCCCAGATTCAGAGACAAGTTGTGAGTGATTTTGGAGCTTTTGTGTTGGTGAATGTCATGCATATCTGGGGTTGCCATCTTGTCAGAAAAGGGGTTGATGCACTAATGTGCCAAAAGCAAGATGAACACTTGTTTTCTCCCTCACTTCTATCACCAGTAAGCAGTGCTTTATCCTCGTCATCTTTTTCATGGACTAAAAAGTTTTATTTTTGTGTAATAAACCAAACTCTGTACATTTTAGTTTACACATTTAAAAAGAATAACATTCAGAAGTTTTAAGGGGGTACCTGGTCATTTCTACTGCTGAGAATAATTGCAGCAACAATATTAAGTATCATCTATTGAGTTTTTTAATGTGCCAAGCATACTATATACTTAAAATGTCACTAGTTCTTACAATCTCGCACGGACATTATTTCTAGATGATGATGAGGAAATTGAGGCTTATATAGCTAATGAGAATCAGAACTCATATTTGGCCAAGTGTTTAGCTCTAAAGTCTTCAGTCTTTGTTGTTCAAAGAGGGTCCCATCTAAGGCACTCTGTGCCAGGTACCAGCTTAGGGCCTGGCAGGGGTTTAGGAAATCTGCCATATTGGGGAAGGCAGACACTTAGGAAGCTGGAGAAGAGAAGACGCAAAGGTCTCCCACCCTCTTGTCTTTCTCATGGCGACAATACCAGGGTTGAGTTGCTTTGCTGACAGTGTGGATTTGTGTTCTAGCAGAGGCACTCTGCCGTTCTAACAGGGCAAGCCTGAGAGCAAACTGATCAATGGGGCATAATCAGACTCCCGAGCACCAGGCAGTCTGGATGTGGGTGTCAGCTCTTTATGAGAGTTGCCTGGGAACCGTAACTGTACCTGGAGATCTTGGGGCCTGGGGGATGTTCCTGTGGAGAAAGTGGGACAAGGCCACTAGGCCTGTGGGAAGCCGAGCTTGGATAGCCCCTCCCTCTTGGGAAAAGGTGGAGAGGAGACTCATCTCAGCAAGCTCTTGTCCAGGCAGGTTGGAGTGAGCATCTAGGGCCACTCTGGGACAATTCACTTGGTGCCCCACACTCTTTCCACAAAACTGCACTATTTTCATGTGGTTTGGTTAAGTTTTATTTTTAAATAGCTCAGCAGGAGAATGTGCATTTCATGGAAGAGATGACTGGCCAATATAAAGCCTTCTATTTGTAATAACATCCTTGCCAGATTGGAGTTAATAGGCCTCCGAGGAAGGGCTCTTTAGAATAGACCCAGACAAAGTGCTAAATAATATGCTGTCCAGCATAATCTACGGCCCTCGAGGGAGAGAACCAAATGACTCAATACGGGTTTTCCATCTTCCATTTCAATAAGCTGATGTCAGGATCAAACTGCAGAACACGTGCACTGCCTCCGGAAGCTCCCTGCATCTGAGGTGCCTTTTCCCACGGTCCCTTTGGCTGCGGCAGTGCCTTCCCAAGGAGCTTGAAGTGCACAGACATGAAAGTCTTTCTAGTCTTGTGAAGTGAGGGGAAGACGGTGGTACTCCAACGAAATGAAATTGAAATTAGACCACAGAGAGAGTGGTGATGAGCACCTCAGACCGAGTTTCAGTTGTTTGTTTTAATTGGGGTTTATATATATACTTATGACATGTCCTTCGAAGTATTTGTGTGGCTGGCTGTGGGTGGGGGTAAAGAATAGTAAAATGAGTTTTTTTGGTTCAATATTCTACATGTTTCAAGATTTGCCATGTGGTAAGTGCCTTCATGACCCTCCCCTTTTTCATGGAAGGGGTTCAGTTTCACGTGCACCGGAGCATTCAGAATTCGGCTGGAAACAGCATCTCTGGTGATTTCCTAGGAGGGAAAAGCTTGGACTTAGCCGAGAGACGTTTCTATGGGTCAAGAAGCCATGTTCTGAGGTGGAACTTGGGGGAGGAAATGTATTATCTTGCAAGTACTGGATACAAAAACTTAACTGATCGTTTGTCTAAAAGAACAAGGAGTTTCATTGTTTACAGTAAGTCAGATGTTGAAATGAGTAGACTGGGGCAGAGAGAGGGAAGGATGAAAGGTGATGCCATCCCAGTTTCCAGCAAGGGGTCCTAGCTGGCCCCCTCCGGCAGAAATCGGATGTGGGGGGTGTGCAGAAGCACATAGGCTTCAGCAGGGTCCCAATATTCCGGGAGGAAATGTCGCTGAATGGTCTCCATCCATACCTGACCATCCCTGTGACCCTTACTCAGTGATACGAGTGAAGGTCCTTTGCCCTTTATTAGGGCAGTAGGAAGTAAAATCAGGCTCATTTTTTATGTGAAAGGAAAGATTTTCCAGCTTATTCTGTGTTTACTGTCTGTGTGGCTCATTCTGATATGTATTCCGCAACGTACTTAAACACTGGCCCCTTTCTATCAGCTTTTATAAAGGCCGGATGCCTGGATGACAGCGCCAGCTGCCCCAGGGTAAGCTACTGAGTAAATTGAAAACTCAGTCTTCTGGCCTTAGTTTCTGTTAGTGAAACCGAATCCTCGCAAAGAAGTGCAATTACGGTTTAACCCATTTGTGCTCTCTGTAATGATGTTTTACATTGATTATTTTTTTAGAACGGTTTTCTATTTTATGTTCACAGGAATATTTTGAATTTAGAGCACAATGAGTTCACATATACTATACACTATGTCCCATATCATTAACATCATACATTATTACGGTGCTTTATTTCATTTAAAGAATCAATATTGATACACTATTACTAACTGAAGTCCATAGTTTATTTAAACTTACTTAATTGTCTCTGAAGTATCATTTTTCTGTTCCAGGTTCTGATCCAGATACCACATTACATGTGCTTGTCAGGTGTCCTTAGGCTACCCTTGGCTGTGACAGTCTCTCAGGCGTTCTTTGCCATGGATGGCCTCGAAAGATTTGAGGAGTACTGATTAGGCACGCTGCAGGATGACCCTCTCCTGAAATTTTTCTGTTGTTTTCCTCATGATTTGACTGGAATTATGGATTTTGGAGAGGCAAACTTTAGAGGTAAAATGCCATTATCATCACATCACACTGAGTACAGTACATACTACCAACGTGACTTATCACTGTTGATGTTGGCCTTGATCATCTGGCTAAGGTGATATTTGTCACGTAAACTTAGTCTTTTTTTCTCCCTTTCCATAAAGTACTCTGTGGAAGGAAGTCCTTTTGCATACTTGAGGAGTAAGGAGTTAGGCTCCACCTCCTTCAGAGTAGAATATCTACATAAATTATTAAAAATGTTCTACACAGGACATTTGTCTCATTCTTTATTTAATCATTCATTTATATCAGTATGGACTCATGGATATTTATTTTATACTTTAGGTTATAATCCAATATTATTTACTTTATTGCTCAAGTTACCCTAACTTTTATTATTTGGAGTTCTTATGTTCCTTTGACTTACCCTCATCGATTTTTATTTTTTTAGCGTTTCCTCAATCTCTAGTATTATAAGATGATCTTGGATCATCTTGTGTATATCCAGCTCTAGCCCTAAAATTCAACCACTTCTCTGAGGAGCTCTGATTCCTTTTACTGGAGAATGGTATTAGGGACCAAGATCTGAGTCCCAGGTGTACTCATTGCTTATGGGGTATCTGTCATTGCTTCTAGTTATTCTCAGTTGGCAGAGCAAGTGAATATATATGTGTATACAAAACCATGTATGAACACATATCTATAAATATTTCTATGTGTAATCATACATATTTATATTAAGCTAACCATGGGTTCATACTGATGTATTCCACTCTAATCCATTACTATTTTACACATATTATTCTAGCCTTTTCCCTTTGCCTGTCTGTAAATTCCAACTCCAATAGTGAGGAACCTTTTTTCACTATCTATGATTCATTTACTTATTTAATATGCTTGCATAGTATAATTAGAATTCAACCTGTACCCCTGTGGAAACAACTTCATTGACTGTAGAGTACAGTGCTTATGTGCAATCCCTTTTACTTTATTCTTTTTATTCTTATAGACACCACTCATTTCCCAAAATACTTAGGTCAGCACCATTACCTCCCCCCACCCCCAATCCTTTTAAGTAAGGTTGTTCCATACATTTGTAATACCCTTAGATTCTTCTATCACAGTCTACAGTCCACTAAGAGATTCTTGACCTCCTAAATTATTTTGAAATGTTTGCGTATATTAAGGTTTGCTCTTTGTTCTGTAAGTTTCTGTGGGCTTTGACAAATGGAAAATATCATGCATCCACTATTACAGTATCATAGAGAATAGTTTCACTGACCTAAACAATTCTCTGTGATTCACCTATTCAACTCTCCAAAATACCTGGTAACTATTGATCTTTTTAATGTTGCTATCATTGTATGTTTTTCATATCTGAAAAATGAAATATCTAAAATTTAAAATTTCATATAATTGAAATCATATAGTATGATTTTCAGACTACCTTTTTCCACTTAGAAATATACATTTAATGTTAATTCATGTCTTTGAGTGTATTGATAGCTTATTTCTTTTATTATGGAATAATATTTCCTTGTATAGATCTACCTTACTTTGTTTATTTGTTTATTGATTCACATATTGAAGGACGTGTTCATTGCTTCCAGGTTTTGGAAATTATGAATAAAGCTATATAAACCTTTGCACGTAGATTCTTGTGAGGACTTAAATTTTCAAACCAGTTGATTAAATTCCCAGTACTGTGATTGCTGAATCACACGGTAAGACTATTTAGCTTTGTAAGGAACTGCCAAAGCTGTCTTTCAAAGTGGCTCTACCATTTTGCACGCCACCAGCAATGAGTGAGAGTACTTGTTGCTGCACATTCTTGCCAGCAATTGGTGGTGTCAGTTTATTGAAAGTCTTTACCCATTCTAGTAGGTCGGTAGTTGTAGCTCATTGCTGTTTTCATTTGCAATTCTCTATTGACAAGTGATGTTGGCCACCTTTCATATTCATACTTACCACTTGTATGCTTTCTTTGGGACAGTGTCTGTTTAGATTATTTTTTAATCTTTTAAAATTGACTTTATTATTATTGAGTTTTAAGAGTTCTTTGCATATTTTAGATATGTCCTTTTTCAAGTATGTTTTGCAAATATTTTCTCCCAGTTGGTAGCTTGTCTGTAACATTTTTTTCAACGTATTTTTACATTCTAATGGGAACTTCAAAGAGGAAAAGAAATTATTAGTTAATTGTAAGAATTCACTAATGTTTCTGTATGGGTATATTCACCCTCCTCTCTCTAGGAATCCACTTTTAATTAGACTTATAAAGGCCTTGTTCTTTCAACAACCTTATATATCAAGTGTAAGAAAGATATTATGAAAGGCTATTAGTAGCCAAATAAGTAACGAGAAAGTACATTTTAAAAAGTTTGATTCTTACAGTGACCCTATGATACAGATAAAGCAGTATTAGAGTTCACATTTTATTATCAACTTTGATAGGAAAATTTCCAGATGAGAAAATTGGGTCCTAGGAAAGTTGTATTGTGTAGAGTCGCACTGTCAGCAAGAGGTGGAGCCACAACACATCTCCTAGTTTCTATCTCCTGGCTTCAAATTCTTGTACCTACATCCCACTAAAATCATACCTTGCTAGCCAGAGGGGCATTAGTGTTTTTGTTTGAAGTGCAAACTCAGTGAAAATCCATGTGTTTAATAGTTTATTTGTCTGATGCATTGAGCCTTGGGTGTATCAAATAAAGTACTTATTTAAAATGGGATGAATTAGACGCAGCAAGAGCATTTAAATCTGCCTTTGCTTTCTTGATGCTTCATAGCTATAGTGGATCCTTCATTTTCTATCATCTGATTCTTCTAGAAAATTTTTTTTTATAGTCCACTTGTTAGTGGTGATTGTCCCTGCTATTTGCTAATATTTTCTTTAAGATTTTGGAGGAAAATATCTATTATTTAACCAGTTTGAAAATGGTAAGATCCTTTAGTACAGGATTTCTCAACCTTGGCACTGTTGATTTGGGGCCAAATATTTCTTTGTTGTGGAGACCCCTTGTGCATGGTAGGTGTTTAGCAGCATTCTAGGACGCTAGCCACTAGGTGCCGGTAGCATCCCTCCCAGTTGTCACAGTGAAAAATGTCCCTAGATATTGCCAAATATCCCCTGGGGAGAAAAACCCCCTTCTGTCAAGAACCACTGCTCTTAGTGTTTAAATTGTTTCATAACTAATGATTTAGGCAGTGGTAGATTACATTAGGTTAATGTCAAGAAGATACAAACTTTATAAGTAAGTAGATTTCACTTTCCTATATTTTTATTATCTTATGTGTATAGTAATTTAATACAGCAAAAGACACTTAAAACTCTATTTCAAAGGTAATAATAAAATGGAAGGAACAGGGCTAAGCTATGGGAGGGCTAGAAAAGATGAAATAGAGGTCAACTATGGGTTAAATATACTTTTGGCAAAAGGAAACAACTCTCTGACCCAAGAGGTAAAGTTCCTCATGGGAACATCATTTTTTTTTTATCTTTTCATTGTAGAATCATGACATTTTATGGTCTGTAGTGCCCATACAGATTATGTAGGTACGTGCTAAAGAGAAAGAAGGGTGAAGCATATCATGGGTGGATTCACGTTCCAGGTTAACATGGTCTCTTAGTCCGAGTACTATAATATATATGGCTTAATTATAAAAAAAATCGATAGTTAATTATAGCATTAATTATAGCATAGAACTAATCTGGGAATTATACATAATAACACATGGAAATTGACAATAAAAATTATTCCTTCTGAACTAGGGACATGACTGATTCTAGGGCCAGGGCAAGGAAAATTCATGATGAGCCTGGAACATTTTATAGATCCCAGAAAATAAAGGGGGAAAAAAGGAATAGGACATGGCATAAGAACACAGGAGCTGACATGTAAGAGCTCCCTATGGCCCAAGCTAGAACAATGCAAGCAATAAGCTAAATAATACATACTACTGTATTACAACTTCCCCCAAATAAATACCCATGAATTTATATTGATATAAATAATTGATTGAATAAATAATTAAATGGTGGAGGAGTGACAAATCTTTCTTACAGAAGAATTCCAAACAGTAAATATAGAAGGAATGAGGGTAATGGAGAAAGAACACTAGAATACTACAGTAATAACTGCTGCAGGTAAGATTAACTCTTTTCCTGCGACGTTTGGGTATATCCAAATCAATATTTCCATCCACTGACTGTGGCGTTTGAGTTTATCCCACAGGCTCAAAAAATCCTGTCAGTGCTCCAGAAAGGAAGTTTAGGAAAGCAGATGTACATTTCTGTATTTTTGTGTTTTTCAACAATGAGTAACAATAGGACATTTTAATTATACTTTAATGTAATCATTTATTTATTTTAATAAAGTATACCACCTTAAGTATATTTACTTAAAAATATAAATACTGTAACTATTGTAAAATTGTTATTCAGTGTGAAACTTTTTCAAGGACTTTTCTCTATTTACAAGATTTTAAAATATGTTTTCCTGTGGCTTGTCCTATCAACAACAAAGATGTTTTGTATGTCATATTGTGTAACATTTTGTAATGAATTTTTTATATCATCAAAGCCATTAGATTTCTAATCTATCTATACTTAAATCTAATTAATGCCACCTAGTCTGTTTTGAGTACTTTTTGCTAAAGTTTAATATAATGGTAAATTTATTACCACATAACAAAAGTTTAAAATAGAAATGTCATTTTTAGACAAAGCAGCTCAAAATGTTATTAAATGCATAAAATAATCAAAATATCAACTTTTTATTTTTTGTGGCTTTTTGACATATTTTGAAAAAAAATCTTGAAATCAATTAATGCAGTGAAAAGGTTAATGGGTGAATGCCAGAATTAGTGGCTGAAATATTAAGGACCAACAGAATACTTGCTCAAATATCTCCCACAAATACTTATTAATTACTTCAGTGAATTAAACACATGCCTACAAATTCTTTGATACTCTTCCAGAAGGTGGAGCTTCATTTCCTGGCCTGTGAGGCGGGCTGGGTTTCATGACTTGCTTGTAATGACTAGCATATGGGAAAGGGAAAAATAGTAACTTTACAGGCCCTAGTATATAAAAACTTAACCAAGTGATAAGGTTGGCATCACCAGTGATGATAACTCATATTAACATCATTGACATGATGTAATAAGAAAAGTAATTCATTTCTGTGGTATATGCCCCCAAATCTATTATGAGAAAACATGAATTGAGGAACATTCCGCAAAATACCTGACTACTACTCTCCCAAAGTGTTACAGTTACGAGTAGCTAGGAAAGACAGCTGCACTGTCACAGGTGGGAAGAGGCTAAAGAGACATGACAACTAAACGCAATGTGGTATTCTGGAGTGGCTCCTCCAACAGGAAAAGCATATTGCTAGAAAAACTAGGAAACCTAAATATACTCTGTAGTTCAGTTACTAGCCTTGTACCAATGTTAATTTCTTAGTTTTGAGAAATGTATCATGGCTATATAAGCTGGATGGAGGGTACAGGGGAACTCTTGTTATTATCTTTACAACTTTTTATAAATATAACATTATTTCAAAGTTAAATAGAAAATTTAAAAGTCCTTTCCTAAATACTTATTGGATACCTATTATGTGTTCAGAATGCTTATGAATCTAAATCACTTTGGTGACCAGTAAACATGAACCAGCAAAACTAAGCATGTACATTTCCTATAACCCAGTAATTTCACCCTTTAGATATAGTAAAAACAAAACAAAACAAAAAACCAAAAAAACCAAACCAAATAACTCTTATACATGTTTACAGGAGACACATACAAGAATGTTCATAGCTATATTGTTTGTAATAACAAAACTCTGGACGAAAAACCTATGTGTCCATTGACAATATAATGGACAAATTGTTGTATTTTCAAACAATGTATTAATATAATGTGAAAGTATAAAGAGTTATAGCTGTAAATATAAATAAGGATGGCTCTCAAATACCAAATATTGGTTGAAAAAGAGCAGTGGACAGAAAAATATGTACGGTTTGATTCAATTAATATAAATGTCCAAACCAAGCTGAATTAAATAATATATTTTATGGAAAATAAAAAATAGAAAAATTGTTTTTTCTGGATGAGGAAAGTAGCACACAATTTTTTCTAATGATGATGGGTACAAAGGGGTTTGTTTTAAGGTTATTCTTTAACATATATACATATATGTTAAACATATTTTAAATATATGAAATATTGCATAATAATAGACGAGCACTTACTTAAATTTATTCTATTATCCTGTTGCCTCATTATCTCTTTGTCCTTGTCTCCTATTAAACTTCCTTTCACTCACTCTACTGTAGCCACACTGACCTCCTTGGCCACTCTTGAACCCCAAAGCCTCATGCTGCTTTATGGTTTTGCTTTAGCTGTTCCACATAGATTCAACTCTCTGTGTATCTTGAACACCCTATTTAATACTTCATACTACCCTGCCCTTTGTTATCTTCTCCCACAATAGAGCATAAGCTTAAAGCAAGAATCTTTGTCTCCTGTTCATCAGTGTATCCTCAGTACCAGAACAGATAATAGATGATTAATAAATGTTGATTAAATAAATAAATGAGCAAGAGAGATATAGTTTAATAGGGAAGTATGGTTATACAGACCTGGATTTATATCCTGTTTCTGTTACTTAACAGCCATATGAGTTTGGGAGGTTATTATTTTTTTAAGCTAAGTTTTCTCATCTGTAAAATGGAGATGTTGTGGGATGATTTGATGAGACTCTGTGTAAAGCACTTGGCAAAATTCCTTACATATAGTAGGTTCTTGTTCTTATGATCAGAGTATTGATATATAAGTCTACAAAAAAAGAATCGGACATTAACTCAGGCTTTGTTGAGCTTACGGATTGGAAGGGGAAGAAAAAACTGCATAAAAGTCATACAAGGTAAGAAAAAGTACTGTCAGAAAGTGCTGTGCTGTTAGAGGGGGAGAGGGAATAACATTAAGGAATGATATTAAGCAGAATTTAAAAATGAACTATATTCATAAGAACTAACTAAATCCAAAACTAGCCAAAGGAAGAATATAATAAAACCAGAGCAGAGATAAATACAATAGAGAACAGAAAAACAATAAAGAAAAATCAATGGAACAAAAAGTTGGTTTTTAAAAAAGATTAATAACACTGACAAATCTTTAGCTAGATTAATTAAGAAAAACATAGAGAAGACTCATATTACTAAAATTCAAAAAGAAAGTGGGGACATTACTGTCTATTTAACATAATAAAAAAGGTTATAGGAGAGTACTATCAACAATTGTGTGCCAACAAATTGATAATCTGGATGAAATTGACAAATATTTAGATACTCAAAATGTGCAAAGACTGAATCACAAACAAATAGAAAACTTAAATAAACCTATAATTTGAATGGACCTATAACCATTAAAAGCAGTGAATCAATAATCCAAAACCTTATGACAAAGAAATGTCCTGGATTTGATGGCTTCTTTGGTGAATTGTACAAAATATTTAAAGAACTAACACTAATCTTTTTCAAAATCCTCCAAAAAATGGAAGAGCAGAGAATATTTTCAAACTCATTCATGAGACCAGCATTACTCTGATACCAAAGCCAGAAAAGACACTATAATAAAGCTACAGACCAACATTCCTGATGGATACAGATGCATAAGTCTTTAATAAAATACAGCAAACTGAATTCAGCAGCGTATTAAGAGGATTATATACAATAAGCCAGTGGGATTTTTTTTTTTTTTTTTTTTTGGTTGGTTCCCTGAGTGAGGATTGAACTGAGGCCCTGGTGGTGAGAGCACCAAAGCCTAGCCACAACTCCACCAGGGAACCCCCCGGGATTTATTTCTGGAATGCAAGAATGGTTCAAGATACAAAATTGGTCAATGTAATAACCACATTCACAGAATGAAGGGAGAAAAATCACATGATTAATTTAATTGATTTGGAAAAAATATTTGACCAACTTTAACACTCCTTCATGATAAAAACAGTCAACAAACTTGGAATATAAGAAAAATAGGTCAATATAATACAAGCTGTATATAAAAAGTCCCTACACCTAAAATCATCCTCATTGGTGAAAGACTGAAAGCTTTTCCTTAGAAGCAAGAATAAGACAAGAATGCCCACTTTGGTCATGCCCATTCAATGTAGTGTTGGAAGCTCTGTTCAGAGCACTGAAGCAAGAAAAAGAAATAAAAACTATCCAAATTGGAAAATATAAGTAAAATGATCTCTGTTTGCAGATGATATGACCTTATATGAAGAAAAGCCTAATGACTTTACACATACACACACACACACACACGCACGCACACACTCACGCACACACACACTATTGAACAAATTCAGTGAAGTAATCGAATACAAAATAAACATGCAAAAATCAGTTGCATTTCTGTACACTAGCAATGAACAACTTGAAAAGTAAATTAAGAAAATACCTCCATTAACTGAAAAAAATACCAGTAATTAAAAAAATAACTTCATGTATAATAGTACCAAAAGGAACAAAATACTTAGAAACTAACTTAGTCAAGAAGGTAAAACTACGTACACTGGAAGCTACAAACCATTGTTGGAAGAAATCAAAGAAGACACAAATAAAATGAAAGAAATCTTGTGTTTATGGATTGGAAGCCTTGGCATTGTTAAAATGTCAATACTACCTACAGTGATCTACAAATTCAATGCTATCTTCATCAAAATTCTAATGATTTTTTGCAGAAATAGAAAAATCTGATGAGGAATTGTTATCTGGAATATATGGAGAATTCTAAAAAACTCCACAACAAAAAACCAAACAACCTGATTCAAAACTGGGCAAAGGACTTGAATAGATTTTTCTCCAAAAAGATAAATAGCAATAAGCACATGAAAAGATGCTCAACATCATTAATTATTAGGGAAATGCAAATCAAAACCACAATGAGATATCACCACACCATTAAGATGCCTATTCCTGAGAAAAAACCTGAAGTAATAAGTGTTGGTGATGATATGGAGAAATTGGAACTCTTGTGCACTGTGATGTAGTGGGGATGTTAAATGGTACAGCTGCTATAGACAACAGTATGGCAATTCTTCAAAAATTAAAAATAGAATTAGTATATCATCCTGTAATTTTCCTTCTGGGTATATTGAAAAGAGGCACTTCCAGAGATATTTATACATCTATGTCCATAGCAGCATTATTCTCAACAGCTAAAATATGGAAGTAACCAAGTGTCTACAGATGCATGAATGGATAAACAAAATGTGATATATGCATACAATGAAATATTATTCAACCTTTTAAAAAAGGTAGTGAAATTCGATATATGCTACAACACAGATGAACTTTGAAGACATGCTAAGTGAAGGAAACCAATCAGAAAAGCACAAATACTCCATGATTCCACTCATATGAGGTTCTTAGAGTAGTCAAATTCACACAGACAGATACTGGAGTAGTGGTTCCTATGGCTGGGTAGGTTGGGGAATGAGAAGTTATTTAATGGACACAGAGTTTCAGTATGGGGTGATGGAAATGTTCTGAAGATGAATGATAGTGATGGTTGCACAACAATGTGAATGTACTTAAATACCCCTGAATTGTCTAATTAAAAATGATTAAAACAGTACATTTTATGTTACATATATTTTACTACAATATGAAAAATCAGTTGGGGGAGAAAAGGATTTGATTCATAGGCCAAATAGAAGTCCACTCTGTTTATAACTCATAGTATGTTATGAAGCACCCCAAATAGAAATACCTAGGGGCAAAGTTTTGTAAAATTTTCTTGTAAAATTTTTTTAGTCAATAGATTGCTATTGAAGTCCACTCGGAACATTTTTCTAACTATCTACTGTTTAGGTGTCTGTTGACCAAACGTTGTAGAAAATGTAGACACCATGGGCTAAGATTACTTCCATGTGATTTTCACTGGCAAAATGCAGCTTGTGAAATGGGAGTGTGGATGGTAGCTAGTATTTCCCATTTCTGAACTGAAGCCTGAGTCATACACAGTCAGCATTCAGGTCCCTCAGGCCTTGTTCTGACCATGTTGGTGAACGTAGCAGCAGGGTGACATGCAGCTGGTAGTAGTGTCAGTATCTTAGCAGCAGGAGGGTCGGAATGCGGCCCCAGCCTTTGCTGGCTGCCACTAGTAAGCAGGTGGACTCAAATTGCCACTTGCTGTCTCGAAACAGTTTCGATTTGGTCTTCTCCCATGTTATGATGCAATAATGTAGCTCAGCATTGGCCACTTGTGATAGCGTGAGCTATTGTCACAAATAAGTATCTGTTCCTCATTTCTATTTCTGGCGTTCTTAATCTTTCTCTGTTTTTATTTTCTTGGCAGTCGAAGGGTAAGCAATGCCCTATAGTGAAGGACATCTACTCTTTGGATATAAACAATATCTCTCCATTCTCTCATTTCTACCTCCTCTCTAAAATGGAGAGGAAGTGATAGTTTTCCATGACCACCTTTGGCAGCTGTCATTAATGTTTGCGAATTTCACCTTCATACGCTATTGTAGTTATGACACACAGTTAATTGGTGCTCAATAAATACCTTCATGCAGTGATACAGGGCAAGCTGTGAAAAGTCAGTAGGAAGGTAGAGCACCTAATACAGGGGTCAGCAAACCTTTTTTGTAAAGAGCCAGATGGTAAATATATTTGGCTTTGTGGGCCATATGGTCTCTGTCACAACTACTTTACTGCTGTTGTTGTGTGAAAGCAGCCATGGACAAGATGAAAATGAATGGGTATGACTGTTTCAATAACACCTTATTTATATAACGGAAGTGGATCAAATTTGGCCTTCAGGCCGCAGTTTTCCAGCCAAATATAACCTTTTCTTTAGCTATTCTTTATTGTTTAATCTTAGAGTTCACAACAATGTAGAGAAAGGCTGTAAGACCATGGATGAAATTCAAAATCAACTATGTAAAAACATTTTATCCCCAAACTGTATAGACAGGACACAGAGAAATAATAGCAGATTATAACGTGTCCAAATTTAGTGAAAAACACATAAGAGGATATAAAAAAATTATAGGCAAACAACAGTAACAATAACCTTCATAATTTTAACATGAACATTTCTTTTTCATATGTTTGTTTTACAGATGGAAAAATGATATTAGTAGGTATTGTTAAAAAACTTTCTATCTCCTTTATGTTGCCTTTGTCTAAATTTCAAAGCTCTTAGACTCAACATCTTATAATCCATGTGATTAGAATCTTTGTATATTACAAAGGATAGTCAAGAAATTATCAGAATGAAGGGGAAGAAGGGTAAAAAAAACACTATTTATCACTTTTCCTTTTCCATAGATGAGGGCTGTCCAGCAAGTATCCAGGCATGTAATATAAAAAATAGAGGCATTTATGGCTGGACTTGTTCTGGACTGACCTTGTATCCACTCTTACCCTAATACACTTTTCAGATCTTTCAATAAATTTACTTAATACCCTTGAAAAAAAATTTTGTTTTGGCCCTCAAATTGCAGCTTTACCCTCTTTATCATCTGTAAATTTCTTTTCTTGAAGCTGTTTTTTCATATTTGGGAACAAATAATAATCAGATGGAGCCAGGTTTGAATTGTAGGGAGGGTGGTTTAACGTTTAGAAGCCACAGTCATGAAGAGTAGGCAATGCAACATCGCTCTTGTACACAGGCATGTTGTCGTACAAAAGCAGCACCCCTTTGGTCCATTTTCTTTTTTTCCTTCACAGGCTCTTTTAACTGTTTCAGCAGATTTGAATATTACTCTCCAGTTATTGTGACACCTTTATCCTTGTAATCAATCAGCAGGATACCCTCTATATGTCAAAAAACAGTAGCCATGATTTTTCCAGCCAACTGAGACACCTTGAACATCTTAGGGGGTGGTGTGCCCTTTTCATGCCACTGCATGGACTCCTGCTTAGACTTAGGCTCATAATGATCAACCTAAGTTTCATCTTCAGTGACAATCAGATTGAAGATGTCATCCTTGTTCTCTTTGCAGAGGTCCAGAAACCGCTGTGAACCCTTGATGTACTATTGTTTTTGAAGTGGTGTGAGCATTCTTGGTACCCATCTTGTACTGACTTTTGACATCCTTAGATGCTGATGGAGAATATTCAAATAGTTATAGGTAATACTCCAACCATTTCTGCAAGCTGCTTTTTATTCAATCTGGCATCTTCCTCTACAAGTTTTTCAACTTTTTTGACAATGTCTGAGGAAGTGGCCTCAACAGGGCATCCCAGATAAAGATCATCTTCAATAGACTCTCTGCTTTACTTGAAAAGGCTATGTCACTTGTAAACCATGGATTTCCCAGGGCAACAGTCCCCATAAAATGCTAACTTCTCTTCCAAAATGGTTTGAGGTGTTTTCCTTTGTTTTGTGAGGAACTTAATGATAGCGTGAAATTCAATTTTATCCATATGTAGGGTTTTCTTCATGTTTGACATGCTTCTTGGGTGATACCTGAAAGAACATGGATGCAAGTAGGCTGAAATTTGGCACATAATCAAACTGTGTGCTCTAGTATTCCCACCTCTCCAATAACCTCCCATTCTGTGAATTTCCTGATGACCCTTCGTGTCTGCTCTGAGAACTAAACTGATTATATTCTCTGTTACATATCAACCCATGCCCTGTTGATGCCTCCAAGGAAGGGCAGAGATGGTGGCTCTAAACCACGTGGAAGAACCCTGAATTTTGCACATCCAAAGCGTTGCTTATTTTCAGGCATCATATTTTATATTACAGGCATATTACTACTCATGATAAGGCATTTTTATCTTTTTAGTTTATATTCATTGATTCAGTATTTACTCAGTACTTGCTATGAGCCAAATACTGCTCTTGAGCAAGTTTAGGTTTCTGCCTTTAAAACCTATGTTTTTTATTTTTTATTAAAAAAAATTTTTGCTGCTGCCCAACCTCAGGGATTTAGATCATTAGTTCCCAAGAAGTGGTATGTGTACCCCAAGGCATACATGCTGGGGCCATTCAGGGGTACCCAAAAAATAATCTGTAATAGCAATAAAACAAGTAAAGTTTAAAAAGGCAAAACCCTAGTTATGAAACAATAAATGTTATATTTGAATCACTGTTAATGGAGACACTTCAAAATTAGATCACATTAGCGAAGGATGATTGGTGAGGGCGTGGCTATAAACCCTTCCTCTAAACCGCTTTTCTACCAATAATTACGCACAGTCTCAGAACAATCCATTTGCGACGTTTCTAGAGCTTCCTCAAACGTATAAATACATCTGTAGCCAGACTGTTTGATCAGTAGTTATTGGCTGAGTAAAAGGAAGTGGTTTATCTTTAATCGTGATTCTTTTCAAGTAGTTTTTTTATTTAATATTTGAATACTTGATCATCATTATCAATATTTAACTGTATTACAAATATTGTAAAATTCAACCTGTGGTTTGTACTTCTAGTGTAGTAATTTTTCTTTCCTAACTTATTACCTCATTTCCACTGTTGTACATTAATAGGCACTGAACACAAATATTTGTTATTTAGAAACAGCTATTTTAGAAACAAGGAGTATAATTTATAGAAATGGGTTTAAAAGGATACACAAGTGGAAAAATGTTGGCAAACATTGATTTAGGTGAATGATGTATTTGTAACATGTTTATTCAACAAACATATTAATTTAGTGCCTCCTGTATGTTAGGATTTGGTTAGCTCAATTTTTGAGGATAAAAAGATTGCTTTAGTTGATTAAAGGACTATTATTGAATGCCTATGATATGCCCAGAGGAATGCAGGACTATAGGACGAGAAAGATCAATAAATGGTCCTTGCCCCAGGCAGGTCTGGAGTCAGGGGAGCCCAGCACCATTCCTCAGTATCTATTTGAACTTAGATAAGTTGAATAACCTTTCTGGATTTAAGTGTGAGAAAGTGCTTGATTCACACAGTATAATGTTTAAGTGGAAGGAGACTCAATGATCACCAACCGAGTTAAAAAAATATTTTTCAACGATATGACTTTTTCATTTGATTTTCTTTTCTGTGTTTGACTATATTTCATCTTTTAAAAAGTACTGTATTCATGGATGGTCTAAATTGTTAGAACTAAATTTAATATTTATATAAACCCATAGTGGATCTAAATACAATGTAGAGGTAAATCTATAAGAGTATGTACTTTAAACTCATTGATATGAATTTTTACCACAAGTAAAAGTGAACAAAATAGTTAGGAATAGAGGAAACAGATATAAAGACCCGGAGGAGAAGCATTTCAGATAGTGGAAAAGTCAAGCACGTTAGTTTTGTGGGTGGGAAGGAATGGAATGTGTGTCCAATGCTCAGAGGAGGCCAAAGGAAATTAAAAAGGGGAGGTGAACAAGAACCAGATCAGGAAAGGCCTTGTAAGATATTGTAAAGAGTTGGAGTTTTATCCAAAATGAATGGAAAACTACTGGAGGGCTTAAGAAATGACATGATTTAATTTATGCCTTAAAAAGATTATTGCGGTCTTTTTGTGGATAAGGGATTATAAAAGGGCAAAAATTAAAATGGGAAAGTCAGTTTAGAGCCCGTTAGAATGGTTGAGGGAACAGATAATGGGTAGGACTAGCGAGTATAACCGCATTAGAGAGCAGAGGGTGGGGCGAGCCAATGGGTCGATTGTGGGGATTGAAGAGAAAAGGATGCAACTCCTAGATTTTTGGCTTGCATAGCTGCGTGGGTAGCACCATCTTCGTGGATTAAAGATCAACTCCTGTTTTGAATGTGTTAAGTTTCAGAGGCCTATTAGAATTTAAGTAGAGATATTGAGAAAGCAGACACACCGGTCTGAATCGCAGAACTAGAAAATATAAATTTGAGAGTCATTGGCTTAGAGATAGTATTTAATAGCATGGGCCTGAAGAAGCTTAACTAGAAGAGAGGTGGATGAGAAAGGGAAGAAGGCCCAGGGCAAAAACTGGGGTTTCGAAGTTTGGCAGAGGGACAGAGGCTCACCCAAGAAGACTGAGGAGTAGTCAGAGAAGTAGTGGGGAGGTAATAGAGTATCATGTCACGGGAGTCGATGGAAGGAAATCTTTCAGCGAGAATTACCAACGCGGTCAAATCCGGCCGGTAAATAGAGCGAGAAGCAAAGAGAAGAGGAATCATTGTATTTGGCAGCGTGGAGGCAATTGTGAAGTTGATAAGATGAGCTTCCCCGGTGCACTGGGGATGGACACTTGACTGGGATGGACACTTGACTGGGATGGGAGGAAGACAGCATGTGATGCGAGGGTGTGGAAAGGAGGGAAAGAGCTAGAGAGCGAGGGACGTTGGGTCAAAAGTGGGTGTTTACGTGAGGGATATTTTGGACTTGGTTTTCATGTTGCTGAGATGTATCTAGTGGAGAGGAAATTATGATGATGCAGGTGAGAGAGGGGACAAATGCCAAGGCAAAGCCTCTGCGTCTGTGGCAGATGATGGGCTTCAGACTGCAAGTGGAGATAGTGCCATGGCCCAGCAATAGGGACACCTTGATACTGTCACAAAAGAGGAAAGCAAAGTTACTAGTGGGTTGTAGTTGGTGGTGGGAAGATAAAGCAGTTTCTGTTGAATTGCTTCTATTTCACTGTGAGAAGGAAGGAAAGAAACTAGAAGTTGTGAAATGCTTGGATATCCTGGGCATTGGGATAACGTTAGCCAGTGAAATGTGACAGTGATAAGTGTGTATTTCAGACTCACAACCACAACTTTGAAGTGAAAACAATCATGGCAGCTTTGTGATTTTCTTTAGGTACTTAATGACACAGTGAAGTAAGAGAATAGTTGGCTTTAACAAAGCATATTGCTTTGCTGCTGTATTGAACAAAAATGTTATGCAAGCCAAAAACCTAGAAGTTCCATCCTTTTCTTCTCAATCTCCACCATCAGCCCATTGACTGACCCCACCTTCTGCTCTCTAATGCAGTTATACCCTCTTGTCCTACTCATTATCTGTTGCCTAAACCATTGTAATGGCCTCCTCACTGACTTGCATGTTTTTATCCTTACCCTCTTATGCTTTATATATTTCAACCATGTGATTATAATGATGGCCCTGGACTCTAGAAAAGAGCAAAGTAAGGATAGGCGAGGATGGTGGATAATAAAAACATAAAATCAGTGGCTTTGTGGTTTACAGTGTTGGAAAGTGGTTGGAGTAGGTACCCTAGAGTAAGTGTCATGGGAAGATAAAAAGCAGTAGTAAGAGTGAGAGATGTTAAACTTCCTATCTTGGGGGTTAGTGTGTTAATTGTTATATGGTAAGGTCTAAGGCATGATCATGACATTGGGCTTTAAGAGCGTGGCAAGTCAGCAGGCTAAGGATTTGAGAGTTCACTGCTGGGTGGATTTCCATATGGAGGCTGAAGTCCCAGAAAATGATTAACAAGAGCAGGGTTGTGAACAGGTGCTAAATTCCTAGGTGGGTGAAGGAGAGAACATGGGAGGTCTGCAGAAGATTACAGGGAAGAGCAGGTGATGTAGCAGATGGCACACGCTTCAAAGGAGCTGGGGGCTGCAGAAAGCCGGAGAAATGGTTTGGATGTGTTAGTGGGAGCAAGGAGGGCAGCTATCCCACCTGCAGGCCATTACTTATTTGGTGTAAGGGAGGGAAAAACCTGTTTCCTATTGAGGGGAGCCTGGAAAAATAGTCTTCGCCAATGGCAAAGAGGATTTATGGAGCTGATGCAGAGGGTGCACTTCCAAGGATGCAGCAGAAGAGTTTGGGAGGATTGGGTTGGGTGGGAAATTACAGAATGTACTGGAAAGTATGGGGATGAGTTAAAAAAAAAACTTGTCAAGTAGTTCTGCAAATTCAACTACTTGAAATGATATAGATCTCTGCACCGAGAAGTACAGAAGTGCTTTGTTAAATGACGTACGGCCTCCTGTCCCCATCCTTAGTCTTCTTTAAACTCGAACCTCTCGCCCTCAGCAGGTTCGGTTGGGCACGTGGCTGCCCAGTTAGAGACGATCCAACCTCCTTTTCCGAAAGGCAACACCATGTGTCCAAGCCCCCAGCAAGGTAATGTGCTCTTAAAACGAGGTGCTTTGTGTTCACTTTCTCTCATTTCGTATTTCCACAGGATGGAGTATGGATGAGGGGAGACAGTTTTGATGGTGTAGGTGATTAGAATTCCCTGAGGGATGTCAGAGCAACAAGACAGAAGGCATGGGAGCCCCTGGGTGGCCTCATGGAGCACAGCCAGTCCCCGCTCAGAGCCAGCCGCTCACCTCCAGGAAGTAATGTGAAAGCGAAGTAAGTTCTCCCTTGTTTGGGTCCTACATACTATGGTTCTGAACTTGGGCTAACTGCATGCTGGTTGTATCACGCTGCTTTCATGAGGTCACATAAATCAGCGTTTAGACACCTAAAGTGTTCCTGGCTAAGATTAAGATACATTTTGAAAATGTGGAAAAGGGTATATAATTTTAAGTTGTTTTTTTTTTCATGAATTCTTTACTACCTGAGGGATTAGTCAACAACGTGTAATAATGAATCCCCAGATATGTCAATAAAAAAAAAAGAAGAAAAATACCACATAATTCTCCTCTTGTTTTTGAGTCTCATGGCAGGCAGGTGCCATTTGTACCACGTAGCTTCCTGCTTCTCTTTGGGAGAATGGCATTTTAGTATTCCCCTAATCTGGGGGTGAATTCTGCTGTTTTAGTTCTGTTGCAAGCACCTGAAGTGAACTGGCCATGTAACAAGGCTGTTTTGTCTCCAAGGCCAGGCTTGGCTCCCTTCCCTCTCCCACAGGTTGAGCAGGTCAGCCTTTCCATCATTCTGCCAGTTCAATGATTTACAGGTCAAAAGTTCCATTTAACCGTGGCGGGTTAGCAGTCTCTCTTTTTTATTCCATTGCATGAAGAATGTAGACTTAGAAAGGACTGTAGAAAGCAATAATGCAAAGTGTCTCAATTCTTTAATGAAATGGCATTCGTCATATTTCTGGCTTTTAAAAAGTTGTGAGGGGCAAAACATTTTCCTTTGTTTCAGATATAGCATATTTTATGCAATTCAGTTAGGAAAAAACTCTTCCACAATTTCCATTTTCATAGATAAATTCATTTGCTTTGTTACTTTGAGAAGTTACATTATCTTTGTCTAGCAACTTCTGTGATTCTTGTAATAATGTTAATTATATAGCTTTGCTAACAAATTAATGGCTAATTCATCTTTGAGCAGTATTTTTTTCTCTTGCTTTACTGTTTTTTTCTTTGCCCATTTTATGTAAGAGGAGTACAAATTTTGGTGGAGTTGCGTGCATTCACATTTAAGGGGAGCAGCTGGCAGTACTGTGGGCATGCCAAACCTGAGAGTTTTACCTTATAAGATTCTGCTTCTGTGCCATGGGGCGTTAAAAATCCTGGGCTGGATCTAAAAGGATGTGGGGTGTCCATCAAAGGGAGAGAGCCAGCGTGCCCTTTCACAGCTTTGTCTGTTTGCAGGCGTCACTCCCTTTGCCTGGGATTCTCCTCTTCCTCCTCTCCACCTAGTTTGCATTTCTTTTTTGATCTTTCCCCCTTCTTTTTTTATTTTTAAAAAAGCATCTTTATGGAGAGATAGTTCATATACCATATGATTCACCCATTTGTAGTGTATGTATGACTCAATAGTTTTTAATATTTTTACAAATATGTGCAACCATCACTACAGTCTATTTGAGAACATTTCAATCACCTCATAAAGAAAGCTTATACTCTTTCGCTATCACCCCTTTACTCCCCTTCCCCCTTGATCCTAGAGCTAGGCATCCACAAATCTACCTTCTGTCTCTATAGATTCTCTGTTCTGGATGATTAAATAAATATCATATACTATGTAGTATTTTTGGTCACTGATTTCTTTTACTTAGTATAATGTTTTCCAGGTTTAACCATCTGTTAACATGATCAGTACTTCATTCTTTTTTATGACCAAGTAAGTTTCCATTATTATAGATATGCCATATTTTGTTTATCCATTCATCTATTGATGAACATCCAGGTCATTTCCATCTTTTGGCTATTGAGATAATGCTGCTATGAACATGAGTGTGGTGAATATCGCTTTGAGATACTACTATCAATTCTTTTGGGTACATGGGTAATTAGGACTTACTTATTTAAAAAAATTTTTAATAGCCATATTAAAACAGTCAAAACAGAAATAGGTAAAATTAATTTATAATAATACAGTAGATTCTCCATTAACCAGAACTCAAGCAATTGGCACTCTCCAGCAGGTGGCACAAATCTGAATTTCTTGAGCCAGTTGCTTGAGAGTGCTGGTATCTTGAGTTCCAGTTAATGGAGAATCTACGTACATTTATCCAGCATCTACCAATCCCCATGGGTGCTGGTTAACTGAGAGTCTACTGTATATTTAAAATATTAACATTTCACATGTAACCAATTAAAAATTTAAAGATATTTTCATTCTCCTTTACATATTAAGTCTTTGAAATCCAGGGTGTATTTTGCATTTGTAGCTCATCTCGGTTTGAACTAGCCCATTTCAAGTGACCAACAACCATAAGTGATTGATAGCTACTATGTTGGACAACACAACTCTAGTCACTATGGTGCTTGGAATTCAGGAAAAATTCTCCAATGATTGTGTCATGGCACCTGCCTCTGAACTCTAGATTGTCTCATTCCTTGAGAACCCCCCTCCCTGACCCCCCACACCCCAACACGCACACACATGCTCTTGCCCAAGCCTCCAACCTCACTGTCAGATCCACCGGACTGGATGCTGTGAGAAGGACTGTGTAATCTCATGCTTGATATAATGAACTAAGTTCATCTTGGTTTTCTCTTAAGAAACTTTTGAATCTGAAATATAAAATGTGACCCAGTTTGCATACTTATGCTCAGTCACTTAGAAAAACTTCAAATCATGACAGGGAATGATGGACACCTTGCTGTTACAACTTTTTGTCACCTCTAATGACTGTTTTATTTATAGTTGGTGACAGCGCATTTTGTGGATGGGCCAGTCCATTTGAGCAGGGGTTGATGTGAGAGGGTTATCATAATAGTTTCAGTACATGTTTTTACTAGTGGCATGTTGTATATTTTTAATAAATGCCTTAAACGATGTGACATTAGGAAGCTATAAGGAAAAAAAAGAGAACTTCCTCCAAGACAACTGATGTAATATGATAGTTATTAACATAATATTGCTCCTTTTCATTTGAATTATTTATTCAAGCACATAGTTAAGGGAGTACCATAATTGATACTTTCATTTATGCCCATTCTGTGTCCACATCTTGAAATGTATCTTGTGCTAGTGAAATCTTTTAGAAAGTCTAGAACAACAGATGATGGTACAACTCATAGCTTTGCTATGGGTTTGGGTGTTTATGCATACTCTCTGGGTCTCCATATTCTCATCTGCAACAAAAAGGGTTGAAATAAGGTTAAATGTCTATGAAAGTATCTAGTACAGTGGCAGATACACAATAAGCTGGCATTTTTTTTTCTTTCCCAGAAGCCAAGGTACTAGTGCACAGTCTTGTCCATCTCTGCTCAGATGTAGAGATATGGAGTCACAATGTGCATCTGCAGGTACAGCAAGGAAGTGACACTGAGAAAAAGGCATCTTTTTATATCTTTACATTCTTTTATAGACCACTGGCATCAACTGGATTTAAAAATTCACTGGGCAAAATTTTTTGAACTATCTCAATGATCTTAACATTATAAAAGCATGAAAGATATTGGGGCCATCAGGCTTTGAACACCTGTGTCTTCTAGCTCATAGTCTTATATTTGTTTCATTGCAGATGGGCTATTACCCATTACCACCTTTCTGCTCCAGATGAGACCATTTTTAATGAGACCATGATGGGACAGGATGGCTTTGATTTTGAATCACTGTAAAACACAGCTTTTACGTTTTCAGTGGCATTGAAATTTTATTTGTTCACTGAATTTAATTTATGATTAAAAAAGGGCAAATCACAAGGCAATTTAAGAGTGAAAATAGACATATGAAAATGATAAATTGAGCTGTGTATCTCTCTTACCTAAAATAATGATATTTCAGTTTCAAAAGCCTAAATACTTCTCAGAGAAATTTTTTACTTTGCTTACACAATGCAGTTAAGAAGACTAAAACTAGCCCTCTGAGTATACCCAATATATGAGTAGATCATCATTATTAACCATTGTTTATTAATTACTTTTTAGGTTAAGGAAAGTGATGAGAGAGGTTTAAAAATTTTAATTGTCATTAAAGTAAAATAGCATTTAACATTCACAGACTAATTTACCTTCATAAAATGCAGGACTTTTTTTATACATTAGGTAACTTATCTGGAGTTTTTGAAACATCTTTAAACAGAAGTTGTTTTTTTCAAGTTTATTTTTTGAAGAAACTTTGCTGACAAGTGAAAATAAAGTTCATTTATTTGGGGATATGTATAAATACTGAATGTTAAATGTTTATTTTTGAAATATAAAAATAGTATTAATGCAACAATTGCTATTCAGTTTAGTATTTTAAACATACTGTTAAAAAACAAATTGTTCCAACATGTTGTGATTTTCAAAGTTATAACAAATTTATGTCACATTCATGTAACTCTTTTATAAAATGTTTAGGTACAGATTGTATATAGGTTATAACCTATAATATATATTATATAGTATTTTAGATGTAAATACATGCAATGGCTTTTTATAATCAGAGTGTCATGATGAGATTTTATACAAATTCTACCTTTTGACTGATGTTTACTTTTAAGAAATGATAGCACTTTGGACAAACAAATGTTGACAGAAATTTCCCTTTTGTTTTCTACTGAACAGGATTAATTGAAAACATTTAATTTTTTAAACCAATATAGATATTTTAGCATGAATTTGATTTTTATTTAGACCAAGTTGGGGTTTCATCTGTTGTTTACTTTGGAGTTGAGAATTAAGCCTGAGGAATGACCTTGTCTAATTGAAAAAGTTGTCAGAAGGAAATGTGTTAGCAAGAATAACAAACAAACAAACAAACAAACACGGAGTATTTGGGGAGGATGGTTAATCAGCTGTGTTATTGCAGTCTGAGGGGTATTTGAATAGTGTGACTGTGACAGACCTGAGCCTGGGATACTTCTAGTAATACCGGACTATGAGTCAACAACACCAGTAAACAACAACAACCAAACAAAAACCAAAGTACATCATACATATTATCTGCTATACAACCACCTGACAGATCACTGGAACACGCTAACATTTTAGTTATTTCAGTTGCAGGTAAATATCATAAGGGGATGTTTTCCCTGCTTGTTTTATTCCTGTTTAATGGAGCTGGCTGGCCCACTCACCATCTCACGGTGATTCTAATAAGAGCCTGCCCTCGGCGCTAGGCTCTGTTTCTGGCATCTTACAGATTGCCCTCCTACGTACCTCATGGTCCAAAATTTCCCTTCCCTGGACCTTCTATTACCTAGATTAGTATTAGTGTGGAGTTAAGAATACATAGATTAGGTCACAGTCCCCACTTGGGTAAGTTCCTTAGCCTCTGTCTCCCTTAGCTCCTTCACCTGTGAAATATGTTAATTCATTATATTAACTCATTAAAACTCCAAGCCTTGATAGGAAAGCTTTCAGATAATGAGTCTTTTCATTTGTAAGGGATGGGGAAGAATGGAAAACACACAGAGAATTTTAATGGCAATGGGATAAAGTGAGAGGACTTGTTTAGATTAAAATTATGTTGTTTGCCGTGCAATAATTTATTTTATTTGTTCAAATTACAAACATTATTTAGTACCAGCTATTTATCAGGCACTGTGTTGGGCTCCAAGTGTACAAAAATACAGAGAACTTAGGTCCAGGAGCTCCTATTTTCATGGGGGTGGGCAAGAGACATATCAACAACTGGATGTAAACTAAAATTGTTACGAATTATATGTCAAGCAAGGTGGGGGCAGTCAGAGTAGCACAAAGTTCTGTCTGAGACACAGGAATATGTCACAGAGGAGCAGATATTTGCAAGCTGGGTAAATGTTCATTAGATGGGCTAGAAGAAAGGATTCCTGGGCAGAATCAATGGCATGTGCAGAAAAGAAGAGGTTAGAGAGTACCTAAATTTTGGGATTCAGCCAGTGTTTTGTCTGCATGGTGGCAAGCAAGGTGGGTGTAGAAGACCTTTGGGATTCAGTGGTAGACATGTAGACAAGGGCCCTGGGAGTCAGGTAGAAGTATTCAGGTTTTATCTTGCAAGTACCAGTGATGGTGACAGTGATGAGATGGAGTCATAGAAACCAACAGAGAATACAGTTTTGAAAGGTTGTCTTTGGTGAAAAGCAAGGCAAAGAAGAAAGGAGAGACTGAAGTATCTATAGAATTTTTCTGTATGAGAATTGTGTGTGACCTTTGCAAGAGCAGTGTGAGTAGAGCAGAGAAAACTGACAGCAAATCCTGTGAATTCCATAGTGAGTTGGAAGGGAAATGGTAGAAACCATTACATGTAGACAAAAATGGCAAGAAGTTTAACTGTAAAATTTAGTTAGTGATGTCTAAAGCAAGTTTTCTCAACCCCAGAATCATTGACATGTTGGACCATATGACTCTTTGGTGTAAGGACAGTCTTGTGTATTGTCAGAAGTTCACTAGTATCTCTGGTTTCTTCCCAGTACATGCCAGCAACAAGTTATCCCCTAGTTGTATCTTTAGATATTGCTAAATGTCCTCTTGCTGAGAGGGGGTGCAAAATTTGAGAACCTCAGGTAAAGAGAGAAACTGCAGGGCAGACAAAGGATATTTTTAGTATGGAGAGATATAATCATTCTTGAAAACAAAGAAGAAGGAATGGTGAGGTAGGATGAAGATAAAAGAAAGAGGAAAATGAGGTGTGTGTGTGTGTGTGTGTGTGTTGGAGTTGAGGGAAGCTGGCATCCAGTGAACAGTTTGGTGGCTCTGCTTAGTCCTCTGTGCACAGGGTGTAGGTAGGTACTAAATTTCACGCCATGTGGTCAGAAGTCTCATTTTCAAAGTATTTAAACTTGTGCCAAACCACCCTTAGTTATTACCATGACCTGGGCCCTGCACCTGATCTGCTGTCTCCTGCTTTATCTGCTGCCCTTGCCCTGACCTTAGGCAGGGTAATGCTCCTACTAGACTGGGTGTGGTGGCCACTGGGACAGGTCCCTGTGAGTTGCAGGGCCCTTCGGGCCAGAAGCCAGGGAAGGGGATAGAGAAGTCAAGTGGGGAATAGGATTTTATAAGATAGCAGTGTCCAATCTTTTGGCTTCCCTGCACCACACTGGAAGAAGAAGAATTGTCTTGGGCCACACATAAAGTACACTAACACTAATGATAGCTGATGAGCTAAAAAGAGGGTCACAAAAAAAATCTCATGATGTTTTAAGAAGTTGTGTCAGGCTGCATTCAAAGCCATCGTGGGCCTCAGGTTGGACATACCTGGTATAAAATGAGGAAGTTGCTGAAAAAAGACTTGCCTCTGGCAGTATTTTGTGTTACACAGGTTTGGGTTGCAACAAGCTGTTCAGTGAATATGTAT
Source organism: Lyroderma lyra (assembly GCA_004026885.1). NCBI lineage: Eukaryota > Metazoa > Chordata > Mammalia > Chiroptera > Megadermatidae > Lyroderma > Lyroderma lyra. The sequence continues at coordinate 118,836 of PVJL010002273.1, forward strand.
CCATTGCTTCCTAGTACCTTGTGCTGGGCTAGCTGCTGGCAGAAACATTTGAATAACTATAGCCTGAGAACAGCCTTTAGAGTCAAGATTTAATATCCTGTTATCCTTATGATTGGCAAAATTTTTGCACGTATTTTTGTTTGTGCTTGAAATGATGAGAAAGAAGAAAGGTTTTAGAGTACTCTTGGGCAAAGATGAGACAGGGTGGATTAATTTTTCCCATCCAATACTTATATTCTCTTCCTAGACAGAGTAATCTAAGGCTTTCATTTGGAATACCAATTATGCTTAATTCTTTTTTTTTCCTCTTCAAGATGATTTTATTTCTTTTTTCCTTTTGAGACTTTTAATTTTTCAATTACATTTGACACAACATTATATTGGTTTCAGGTGTATAGCACAGTGATGAGTCATTTATGTAACTTATTAAATCTCATTCTGATACATCTGGTTCCCCTCTAACACCATATATAGTTATTACAGTGTTGTTGACTACATGCCCAATACTGCACTTTACATCCTTGTGACTATGGATTTGTACTTCTTGATTTCTTCCCCATTTTTTACCCACCCCTCCAGCTCTCCTCTCAACACCCCAACAAATCTAGTATCCATCTGATCCCACAGAAAATTATTGCAACCTTATTAACTATATTCCCATGTTATACTCTATATCTCCTTGATTATGGCCTTGTAACAATTAAACTAAACATCTCCATCCTTTTCCCTTATTTTACTCACTCTTGCATTTCTCCTCCCATCTTAAAGAAGTCCCTCTAGGGAGTTCCCTGATGGTGTAGTGGCTTAAGGCTTCGGCGTTGGTGCTGTCAGTGCTGCGGCCTGGGTTAGATTCCTAGTCAGGGAGCTACCCACATACCAAAAAGCAAAAAAAAAAAAAAAAAAAAAAAAAAAAAAAAAAAAAAAAAAAAAAAAAAAAAAAAAAAAAAAAAAAAAAAAAAAAAAAAAAAAAAAGAAAAAGAAAAAAGAAGTCCTTCTAACTTTCTTTGTAGTACTGGTTTTATGGTGACGAAGTCCTTTAGCTTTTTCTTGTCTGAGAAGCTCTTTATCTGTTCTTCAATTTTAAATGCTAGCCTTGCTGGATACATTATTCTTGGTTGTAGCTCCTTGGTTTTCATCATGTTGAAAATTTTCTGCCAGTCCCTTCTGGTCTGCAAAGTTTCTGATGAGAAATCAGCTGAGAGTCAAAGGGTGTCTCCTTATAAATTACTACTTGCATTTCTATTGCTGCTTTTAGAATTTTCTCTTTTCCTTTAACTTTTGCCATTTTAATTATGATGTGTCTCAGTGTGTTCCTGTTTGGAATCATCTTGTTTGGGACTGTCTGTGTTTCTTGGGCTTGTGTGCCTATTTCCTTCACCAGGATAGGAAAATTTTCAGTCATTATTTCTTCAGATAAGTTCTCGATCCCTTGCTTTTCTTCTGCACCTTCTGTTAGTTCTATGATGCAAATATTGTTAGGCTTAATGTTGTCCCAGAGGAATCTCAAACCATTCTCAATTTTTTGGATTCTTTTTTTCTATTCGTTGTTCTGATTGGGTATTTTCTGTTGGCTTTCTTGCAAATCACTGCTTTGTGCTTCTACTTAATCCAGTTTGGTAACTTTTATTCCATTCTTCATTTCAGATAATGTAATCATTATCTCTGCCTGGTTTCTTATAATGGTTTGTATGTCTTCCTTTATGTTTGCTCTCTCTCTGTTGAAACTATCATTAAGCTCCCTGAACATTTTTATAGTCATGGCTTTGAGCTCTGCTTCTGATGGGTTGTTTGTCCCCATTTCTTTTCATTTGTTTGTTGTTTGGATTTATTTTGAGCTCTCTTTCTATGTTTTCTCATTCTGGCAGTCTCTCTGTATTCTGCTTCTTAACCCAACACTTGCTGCTACAGTTTCTTTGGTGTTCACTGCTGATACTGGGCTGCAGAGGACTGTGGCAGAGAAGGGTTCAGGCCTTTGTTTTCTTCCATTCTCAGTTTGCCTCAGAGCACAACAATGACAGTCACTGCCAGCCTGGGGCCTGCCTGTGGACTTAAAATAGTTTTCCAAGGAAGATGCAATGTGGGTGGGGCCAGCTGCTCACTGGAGAAAGTGCCTCTGGCATTGGCAGAGCTGGGTGAGGTGAGGTCCCAGTGAGTCACCAGGGTGGAGGGAGTAATGCTCACCAGACCAATCAGGTTCAGATTTGGCCAGACCAATGAGGTTCAGATTTGGCCATGTGGGGGCGGGCACAACACAGGAAGAACTGTGCCCACCAGCAGGCTGCACAGGAGGAGGGCGCATCCAAGAAAGATGGCGACTGTCCTCTAGTCCTCATTCCCAAGCCACACACCTCAGTCTGCCCCCCCCCCCGCCCCCCGCCATGTGCCTCCGTCGTTCCCCGAGTCACTGCCCCTCTGTGGGAGCCCAGGGTGAGTACCTGTGAGTGACTGAGTCTGCGCGGGCACTTGAAGGGGACGTCTGGGTTTCTCAGAGCCTTCCGTTGCAACTGGATGGGCAGAGTCCCCACTGTTTTCCACAGTCAGAAGTTGGGGGGCTCCTCTTCCCAGGACCAGGGAGCCTGGTTTGGGGCTGGGGTCCTTCACTCCTCTGCGGGGAACCTCCGCGGCTGAAATATCCCTCCTACGCCACCAGAGGTTTGGCGCCTTTTGCGTCTGTGCCCCTCCAACCGGTCTCGCCGTGGCCTCCTCGGTTTTGTGTTCTTAGTCATAAAGCTTCTGTTCAGCCAGACTTCAGGTGGTTCTCCATGTTAGTTGTTCAATTGAGTTGTAATTTTAATGTGTGCATGGCACGAAGCAGGCACAGTGTTCACCTGCTCCGCCATCTTGGATCTCCCCTATGCTTGATTTTGATCGTATTTCATCACAGTTATGCTGGCTAGATTTCTCTCTATTCCTCTGATGCATTCGATTTTAAGGTAACTTTTTTCCTTTGTAAGTGACCTAAAATGGTTTTTGATTAATATTTTATGACTTGGATTGTTATAAGGGGGTTTATTAAAGGGTTTATTTGGCTAGAGAGACATTTTAATTTTTTCCTGTTAGTATTTTAGTGATAATTGTGTACATATTATAACTGAAGTTCCTACTGAGTAGTCCAGTCACTGTGTGTGGGGACTGAATAGCCATCCTAAGGGGTAATAAGAACATTAAATAACTTGGATCTGAGAAATATCAATTTAACAGATAATTGTTTATTCACTTTTCTGCTGGACATAGTGAGTTTCTGTGCCACAAAATGAGAACAGATGAGCAAACCAGGGGCTGTGGGCTATGTCACTAATGCATGCCAGAAGTGGCATCAATACAACCTGAAGGTTCTAAGTAGAGAGCTCTATTCCTTCTGTGAATTGGAAATTGTTAACAAGGGGATGGAGGGCATCTGCAGTGGAAACCTCAGTTAGCAAATTGCAAGAATTCAGGGAAAAAAATTTAAGTAGTGAAAATCTAACCAGCCAAATAATCAAAGAACATGTAAAACGTCTATTGAGAAAGATTTTCACAGTAAGAGACCAATACAAAAGTGTATTTTTTTATTTTTTTGAATACACGTTTATTTAAACAGAAAGAATATCCACGATTTGTCCAACCTTCCTTACTGCTTTTAAGTACTATGCTGCCAATCAAAGTGGTATTATTGTTAAATTGGAAATAATTTAATTATTTTATTTTGGTCTACTTTCTAAGTCATACTCTACTCCTTGATTTCTTTGCCCCAATCTTTTACTTCATGAATACTTATCAACTTTTGTGTTTTCATGTATTTATCCGAATTTCCTTCAGCTTTTAATTTTCTCTAATTCTCACATGAAATATATGAACTATAATTTCTTTATTCTTTTAGGAGATAACATATACCTAAACAGGGATGAGGTGGTTCTCCAGCGATTACTCTTTTTTAACTTGGCGTTTTTGATCAGAAATGGTCACATGGAATTAATTCTCAAACCCTTGTGTTTATCTCTCCCCTTTTCTTTTCTTCCCCCTTCCCACCCGTTTTTCCCCCTTTCACTAACATTTATTGAGCATTTACTACACACTAGATTCAGAATGTCCAGTGCTAAGTAAGGGAGAAGTGACCCTGTCTTTGTGCAGCTTTCTATTTAGTGGGGAACCTAAGTATCAGTGGCGAATGTTTCACTTGGTGCTGTTTGGTTTCAAACATTTGAAAATAACACTAAAGAAAAGAGGAATTTACTGGAAAGATTGGTGGTGGTGATGGGAGTGAGGCTCAAAGAATCAACTGGAGGCTGGAAAACTAGCCTTAGAAATACAAAGAATCAAAGGATCTCCGAGAACAGGAACCCTTACATCTGTCTCTGAGCAGGAAGAATTAGGTCAGCATTCTGTTACTGAGATTGATATTCCATGACGCTGCCTCCTCGTATGACTGGATCAGGAGTCCATGTGGGATAGGGGCTGCTCACCTCAGTCTGGTCACATGCCTGCCTGTGGGCTGCACTGGAGCTGGGAGGCGGGGGGAACCTTTTTGATTCCAGTGTGAAGCAGGTTTGTGGCTTTACCTTCCAAGGATCCAACCCAATACGTGAGGGAGCTTAAATCAGGGAGGAAAACAGCATAACAGGAACTATCCTCTCCCACCCCAGACAAAAACAAAATAGAGACAAATATTTGCTATGATTAGTATTCATTTGCAAGAGAAATAAGTCAATATAGGATAAGATTTCAAATTATATCTTTATTTCAATTCTATCTACCTCAGAAAGAATTTCAGAGGCTTGCCACCAAAGACAGAAATAAAATGAAATTATTGAAATGGTAGGGAAATAAGAATCAAATACTACTTTTGCAGAGTTCTAAGCATTTTTTCTGTCTTGTAAACAGCTATGCCAGAAACTCCTAGAAGTTGGCCTGATATAGTAGATGGTTAATACATATCTACAGAGAAAATATGGGCCAGAAAATGGGGGAGTGGTAAATCCTTTATATAATTTTTTTCCCATTTTGCTTGACTGCTTGGGAGGAATCAGGTGAAGTGGACAAAAAGGGAGACTCAAGGTGAGAGACTGACACACAGAATCAGGGAGGTTTAACATGCTGGGGTGGGCAGTGCTGATTGTATTGATTTTCAACATGGCAACACTGAGTCTCTTTGGAACCTGGAGGCAGTTTCAGAATGAAGTTCTGAACAGGGAAGACCTAGTCGGTAGCCCCCAACTTGCAAGTCAAACAAACCTCTTTCTATCTCAGATCCATGTTATTAAAATCGGGATACACTTAGCTCACAATACAATTATAAAGGTCAAATGAGATAATAAATTTGAAAGCACTTTGAAGATGTGAAGGTGAAAGTATTATTATTAATAAAATCACCCAAAGGAGACATCTTTATTTGCTTTAGAAGAATAATTTCAAATATGAACCCCAATTACAAAATTGAAGGCCACTCTGTATGTAGAAGAAAAAAGCTTTATATTTTGTTTGAATCAGAATTAACTCCAGGCAACCTTTATTTCAGGCAGCTCTACAGGGATAACATTGGATAAAAAAATGCTTCTTATGAAAAAATATTGGGACTAATTAATTAGTACAAAATGGGTGAGTTTATTGACAGAGTGTGTGTTAGTCACAACACAGCTGATAAACTGATTTATCAGTTTTAAGCTTAAGTGAGAAAATTTAGTTTCTTATTTAATTAAAATGTATCTGTAGCCCAATGAACAAATACTAGCTTCTATGACAAATGTCTTTTCTAAACCTTGTGATTACCACAGGGCCATGACTCATGGTTCAGTGTAATTATTTATTTATTTTTTATTGTTAAATTTATTGGGGTGACATTGGTTAGCAAAAGTTACATAGGTTGCAGGTGTACAGTTCTGCAGTGCACCGTCTGTGTGTTGCCTTATGTGCTCACCACTCAGAGTCAGTTCTCTTCCCATCACCATCTGTGGTGAGATGTTACTTGACCATTTGCCTGGGAGATGAAAACAAAAACAAAAAGAAAGAAAGAGGAACAAAACAATAATAACAACAAAAAAATAAAGCACACTCATTTCTATTTGAATAAGAGTAAACAGAGAAAAGAATTGTAATTAAAATAAAAGGTAGAGCATGTATAGTGTTAAAGCAGTTCTCAGGTTGATCTCCAACAGTTCATTATTGTTTTAAATCACCAAAAATAGCATTTTCAACTTTCTTTTATCTTGGTGGGAAGACCTATGACTCACACACCACTTGAATTTTTAAAATAATGATGGTTAACATGATGATTTCCTTTTTTAGTTTCCCATCAAATATCATTGAAACATTTAATCCCGTACGTACTCAAAATATTGAGCCTTCTAATTCTCACTCCTCACTTGTTATGTTTCTTTCACACCTTTTGCACTGAAATTTCTGGTAGAATAGTAAATACTTTCTAATACTGAGTATCTAACATTGTGCAATAAATTCATTGAATTGGAATGTGGAATTACATGGTGAAAGAAGAAAACTTGGTAGACTTATTATTCTTACTAGTTTTTACATAAATTTACTTTATATTTTTGTAGAGTTACCTTCCCTCCTATTCAATTTAATAATTAATCTTAAGCCCCTCCAGGTCAGACCAGACTTTCAAAGCATTTTAGAGGACAATAAAGATGTTTGAGAAACAGCTCTATAGTCTAGTAGCTTTCAGACTAATGGATGAAAAGCTTTACATATGACACAATGGCTAGACTTAGTGCTGACTATAAAGTCTATGGGAACTCACAGTGGGGAAAAAATTTAAAATTCATGACAATGACATGTACCAAATTCATTGACACCTTACCAACATTTTGAAAAGACTGTGTTAATTGAAGAGATATTTAAGATCAACAATAAATCTTTTCTTAGTAGACTGATACTTAAATGAAATTTAAAATAAAAGAGCCCTGGATAAAATTTTTCAGATGGGAAGATTCTTCGAGGTCATATTGTCCAATGCTTTAATTTGAAAATAAAAATGGAGGCACAGAGAAAATTCATAACTATGCCAAGGTCACATAGCACATCAGAGGCATTGAAGCAAAGGTCTTTAGTTTTCCCTTTGTGTCAAGAAATATGTTGGTGATATTTCTCTAGAAGCAAGTGGAAGGGGGTGATGGTGGGACTCTCTCCTCTCTTGAAGGCAATGGGAAAAATCCCCCAGCCTTTGTGAACTTCAACTCTGGTGACAGTATATTAGTGTTTTTTCATCACATATCATTGTAATGTGGAGTTTCTTTTCATTTAACCCAAGGCATATTCAAAATATTGAGATATTTTTTGAGATTATGGGATATATATTATGGGATACTACACGTAATATAAAAGGGAGAACCTCCCCCCAAAAACCCCAACAACAACTGGAATTATCTTCTGGAAGGTGGGCCCTTGCACTACAGGCTTCCCCTGCTGGGTGAGTGTTTAGGGAACCCATCTGCATCAGTGTACCAGCTGGTGATGTTGTGAGAGGCTGTGCTCAGCTTCAGTGAATTGTTTTGGAGACTCTTTCAATGCATTTGCCCATTTCGTGATGGGTAATTTATATGAACAGTGTGTGGCACGACAGCACACCTGCCCCAAACAGCATGACTCTCATCATCCACTCTCCCTATTCACTAGGTACCACCCTGAGCAATTCTGTTTTTGTGTCACTGGATGAAAAAGGTCCTGAAAAAGAGAAGTTTTGCCGACATGGTAGAGGCAAAACAGAAAAATGACAGAAGCACTGAAAGGCGTCAAAATTCACAAGTTCAAAACTGTTTTGAGCAGTGGAAAAAGCATGTCGATAGGTGTATTGCATCAAACAGAGGGTATTTTGAAGGTGACAGAGGTTTAAATATGCAAGAATAAACACACAATTTTTATAAATAAATTTTGGGGTTCTTGGGTTCTCCCTCATAAACAACACAAATGTATTGATGCTGGGTAAGTGGCAGGACACTGCCACTGTGATGTATTTGGGATGTAGACATTCCTCCTGTGATGTATTTCTTCATGCTTTTTGGCCCCATCACTGGTGTCCTTGAGAATGCTTTTAGCTCAGTTGAACAAACATTAATGGAGCATCAACTGTGTGCAATGCATGTGTCTTATTGGTGCCTCAGGATGGTCAAGGACAACTAAGGATTGTTCTGGGCTCTTAGTAGTTCACATTTGTCTTTCTCAGGAGCACTGCCTGTTTCTTATCTTCCTTCTCAATCCATTGTCTGTCACATTGGACTGTAGAAGCAGGCAGATAGCCACAGTGTGCCAAACATAACACTGTGTACTCTGACTCTTCTTCACCCACATTTTCACAGGTGTAATCTGCAAGTATCTCACCTCAGCTGCATGCCCTGGGGTTTTTCTCTGGTGCTAGGTTATGGAACTCCTATGGGAACCTTCCTGGTACTCACACATACAGACATCTGGAAGTACAAGGGCGTTATCCTCTAGGGCAGTGCTTCTCAAGAATGGCTAACATTGGAATCACTTGGGGATGATTGAAAAATACAGATTCCTGGGTCCCACATGAAGATATTCTGACTTAATTGCTCTGCTTTGCAGCCTGAATCAGCAGTTTAAGGGACTCTCCAGGTGATTCTGATAAGCAGCCAAGTTTGTGTATAATTGTGTAGTCAGGGATTCTTAACCAATGGTGGATAGACCTGGTGGATAAACACATCCTTGGGGGGGGGGGAATTCTCAGCACGTCCTAAACAAATAAGTCAGTCTACACAAACTCCTCCAAGTGTCCCAGTGGGATCGAGCCACGGTTACCCACAGTGGTGATCTGTTAGATAATGTACCTTTGAAATGCTTTTCCTTCTTTCTCTATTTCACTCTTTTAAGACCCCAACCCCTATTCCCAAGGGTTAATTAAAAAATAAACTTCCTGTGCCCAGGACCTTATCTCAGGCTCTACTTTTGAGAAAGAACCCACTGCTAACTTAGGCAGAAAAACATAAAGCTTATACCTGGCCCTCATTTTCTGACCCTTATGGTAGTGAATGGAGGAAGTAGGTGTTTGTTCTATGTGGTAATTAGTTGCAGAAGAACTCTCCTTGCCTCACCTCATGACATATTGTCTAGCCTATATTTAAACAGCCAGAAGGCAGGTATTCTGAGACAGTTGATTAATAACCTCTAAATTTGTTGTTGTTGAGTACTTGTCCTTTTAGTTAATCTGTAATGCTCTCTTCTAAATATTTTCTCTGATATTGATAAACTCTTTTCATTATGTTTGTGGGTTGTAAGTGGGATCAAAGAATACATTTCTATTAATTTTCCTGATTTTAAACATGCCATTTCACACCTCTTCTTTTACCGTCATTCCCATTTGTAACCCCTGCAGTCTTGCTCTTTTTCAGTCTGTAAATTATTGGCGTGACTGTCAGGTCTCCTGCAGTGTAAGCAGAACTGGAAGCTCCATGTGGATTCACTTGAATACCATGGAAAGAGCTCTTCCTGTCCACTTGGGGATATCATTTTCTCTTCTCCTCATTTTGCCAATTTTAAAGTTTTAATTTTTAGTTATTTTGGTGTATGCATACTGTTATCCCAATATTTTCTTGTATTTCTGTGAAGACTAATGAGATCAAATCTCACTCTAGTTTTATAAGTGTACATAAATTTCTTAATTTTGAACTCTGAGTCTCCCTAGACCATATCCAGTCCCATTTTAGTAACTTTACATCACTCATTGTATTTTAAAATGTTTAAACCCGATATTCATGTCTTAGTCACTGTTCATAGTACTAACCTCTTTCTCTCATCTTCATTTCTATTTCTTGAAGGTTATTCCTAAAGTCCTGTATGACTTCATTTTTTTTTCTTTTTTTTTATGTTCAGGAAGAACACACAGCAAGGAAAGAAAGCAGTTTACTATATGGGTGAGGACATCCTGACAGACAAGGGTAATTGGGCAGTTCCATTTTCATGCCACTGATGGCTCTAGGTTGTTACTCATACCTGCTCTGGTCTCTGGAAATGCAGATGGGCAGCTGACAGTTTGTCTTTTGGGGAAATGAGTGGTCTTTGGTAGATAGTGAGGCACACTTTCAGAGCATTATAAAGGGTAGCCCCAAGCTCCATTCCTCTCATCAATAGTAGGCAGTTTCATCTATATCTCCCTCATAAAAGTCCACTGACCCTTCTTGAAACCCTTTAATGAAGAATTCTCATAGGCTACTTGTGACCTACATGTCTTTTGTGACTGGTCTAGGGCCACAAATGACCTGAGAATCTTTGACACACCAGCTTTTACTCTTTGGGATTCAAATTTCATTGACTTTTTGAGTGTTTTGACCTTAAACTCCCCACCTCTCATGCAATCATACGAATGGAAAGAAAGGTAGGAGAGCTATTCTCTGGCTTTCTGAATGGTCTTTTAAAAAACTCTCTTTGTCCCTTAATTTATCTTTTTGTGGTGGGTGAAAGTCTAAACCAATTCTATCTGTTATTGTATGGGAGAGTCTGGCACTAGAAATATAGCTCTCTTTGAACTTGGCTGTTAAAATATTATCTCTTTGATCTGAGCTATAAATTGTCTCCCTGATATTTCTATACTAGTGCTCAGCGCCTTGACTGGGGGATAGGGAGAGACCAGCAGTTACTCTGCACTCCTGTGTGAACTTTGGCTCACTTTTGGTCCTTCAAAGCCTTTTTCTAGCTCATAATTTTTCCAGTTTGACTTCTATTGCCAAGTGCCTGATTTCTATATACTCCCAACCTAAATTGCCAAGGAAGAGAGTCCCGCTGGTTCATTTTGCTCCTGTTTGGGCAGAACTTTTAATGTCAGGCCATCTCCCAGGCTGCTCACAACTCTGTGGATGGATCTGACTGTGTTCTATTCTGTTGTGCCTGAAGAGCAGAGGGGTCAACTGATAGCCCACAAAGAAATTGGAACATGTGAGTCCAGTTGAGCTTTTGATGGCCCAGAATGCTGTCTGTGCTATGACCTGCCATCTGTAGCATGTTTCTTTTGGGCAGTATTTCCAGTCACAGTGATGACTTTGCACTGCCTTTTGCATCTTGTGACCAATAGTGTGAGAGGGCAACATCCTGGGGTTAGGAGTACCGTGCGTGGCACTGTGACTAGGTGTTTCTCTGTGAAACTAAGAAAAATATAGCAAAGGAAATTGTATGTTAGTGCTACTGTTTTGTTTCGGTATAGGTCTGCCTGGATGATCAAAACAGATGGGAAAGAGGCATGAGGGGCAATAATCCAGTTCCTTGGCCTCCTGGAGATTTAAGCCTTACATTGAGAGAGCTATCATCTCACAGTATGCCTCCTCCCTATTTCCTCTCATGGTGAGGTCAGGTAGAGTTTACCAGAGATGTTCATGTGTATATATTTCCTATATTTTTGACTAAGCTTATATCCCGGTTGCAGGCAAATTATAACTTTAAAATTTAGCGGCTGGTTAAATTTTTATTTTTTATTAACTTGATAATGCTAAATTTGATGTCTTTTCACAGCAATGTCAGAGATTACTTGTATTGCTGTTTATCTTTTGATTATTTAATGGCATCCATAGTTAGCCCCATGTTGTGTGTTTGTGTGTGTGTGTTTTCTGGAATTTCCTGCTAAGAATTTTAAAGTTGACATTATTATATCACAAGCATAAATAGGCTAAAAAAGTTGCAATGAATTATAAGACTGCTAATATTAATGATGCTTAACCAAATGAGGATGCAATTAATGCTTGCATAAGGAAGTGGAATAATGTCAGCCTAGAAACTACAAAGTTTAGGAGGGTGTTTGGATATTTGAGAGCAGTGAATTCTCATGGATGGAATAGTTAATCATTTTGTAGTATCTTGGGGGAAAATTAGGCTAATTTTCAGCATGATCCACTTCCTAGACTTACTCTCACAACGTCTTCTATGATAGCACAGCAGTCAGTTGCTAAGAGGCCTTATATCTAGTAAGATGCTAGCGTTTTATCTTGATAGAATAAGCTCCAAGAATACTTAACCAAATGCAATGGCCTCTAGCTGCCAAATGCTAGATTTAACTCTTTATTAGGACCAACATGAGTGTTTAGGCATTGCAGTGCAGTACATAAGCATTATTAAAGTTAAAAATCGGGATGCAATCAGACTCCACATAGAGTCAAAGAATGCCAGTGTTTGGGGACCTGGGAGATGGTCTGTTTCATTCAATTTTGTAAAAAGGAAAAATGAGATGCAGGGAGTGAGAATGAGTTAGCTAAGTTTTTCAGCAGGCCCGGTGCAGAAACACAATGGAATCTCAGTTCTCCTGCTTCTCAGTCCCAGCATTTTCCACAATGCTGTACTCTTTTGTTGCCAGTTCCTTTATTTTGCTTTCTACCCTATGCATTTTGCCATTGCAACCTTATTAAGGTCCTATTCTTCATCCCAAATGTTTCAATTTCTTACCATTATGGTCTCTATAAGTAAAAATACTAGTTGTTATTGGAAAGAAAAATTACTCTGCTCCTCCTGCTTGTTTCTCCTTTGTTCTCACATCACTATCACACTAACGATGAATGATTCTGACACCAGATATACGGGTTTATTTTCCCACAGCAAGCAATTCTGTGATACTAGCTGGGTCTCCTCCAGTTTAGCTCAATTCTAACATGATCTACCTGGAGATAGAGTTAGATTCCACAAGTTAAGGGCTAAGTCCCACAGGGCTGCCCACCCCACCTCCACAGTTTTAGATGTCAGTCGTTAAGTCTAAATTGTTCCCTGTGCTTCTGACCAATCAGCTACAAATCGGAGGTTCCCTTGACAGTCTCCGCAGATTCCATTATTTGCTAGAACAGCTCATACAACTCAGGGAAACACTTACATTGACCAGTTTATTATATAATAAAAGATGTGGCAAGTACAGATGAACAGCTAGATGAAATGATGCATGGAATGTGGTTTGGGAAGGTCTGAGCACAGGAACTTCTGTCTCCATGGAGGTGGGGTGCATCATCCTCTTGGGATGTGGATGTGTTCACCAACTTGGAAGTTCTCCAACACCATGTTACTGTTTTTAAAAAATTTTTATTAGATTTATTGGGGTGACATTGGTTAACAAAATTATATAGGCTTCAAGGGTACAGTTTTTTAATACATCATCTGTATGTTGCATTGTGTGTTCACTACCCAAACTCAGTTTTTCTTCCATCATCATATGATTGACCCCCTTTACCCTCTTCTACTACCCACTACCCCCAGCCCTCTGGCAACCACTACACCGCTGTCTGTGTCGATGAGTTTTTGTTTGTTTAATTGCCTTGTTGCTTGCAGTTTTATATCTCACATATGAGTCAAATAGTATGGTTCGCGACTTTTTCTGTCCGACTTATTTGGGATTTTCATGGAAGCATCCTCACGTGATCAACTATAAACTCCAATTTCATAGCCTCTCTTGTCTCTGGAGAATGGGAGGAAGGGGTGAAAGCGCCAAGTCTCTTCTCTAATCATGGCTTGGAGCCCACCAAGAGTTACCTCATTAGAACAAAACAGTGTGCTCACCCAAGAAATTCCTAGGGATTTAGGAGCTCTGTATGAGAGACCAGTTGAAGACCCTGCATCAGAATATAAGATGCTCCCAGTGCTTTTTATCACTGAGGAAATTACAGGACTTTTAGGAGGTCTGTGTCAGGAACTGAGGGGAGAGATGTTCTTAAATTATTATTTCACAGTTATTTTAAGCAATTTTTCTTTTTGTTTAGTATGAAGTTAGTAACCAAAGTTAAGGGACTTTGGAACATAGCATTGCTCAAATCCTTCAGGGCACATCAGAAGGAGGCTAAATCACAACTATACTGTGAGTGGACAGAAAAATGACTTCCCGATAGTCTATTACATGTTTGACATTACTGATTCATTAATCCTCATTTTTCTTTCTTTTTGAAACTGATGGATTTTAGGTTTTACCATATTTATATTTTAAACTTTATTTTTAAATACAGATTCACAAAAACTTGCAATAAAGAATGTACAGGGATGTCTTATATACTTTTGACTCATTTTTGCCCAGTGGTGACATCTTATGTAACTATACTACAATATAAAAATCCAGAAAATGACATAAGTACCATCCACAGGGCTTATTCAGATCTCAATGATTTTGCATGCTCTCGTGTGTGTGTGTGTGTGTGTATGCGTTTGTGCATGTAGCATAAGTATATACAATTTTATCACATGTGTAGATTTGTGTTACAACCACCAAATCAAGATAAAGAACTGTACCATTATCATAGGCTCCCTCGTGCTATCCCAAGTAGCCGTGCCTACATCCTTTCCCTGTAGCTCTTACCCTTGGTAGTAAGTATTCTGTTCTCGCTATCTCAATAATTTTGTTTTCAAGAATTCATATATATAGAATCAAACAATATCATATGTTCTCTAAATGGAAGGAATAGGTCACAGAGATTTTTGTTAGCTCTGAAAAATACATTTTAATAGTCATTTGTTTCAAGTCCTGTCTTGAAAAATGTGCTTTGTACTCCCTGCCCCATATTTTCTGATCTCAGGATAGAAAATAAGTAAGATACAAAAATATTATTCCATTTGTTCACGTGAAGCATTTATTATTTCACTTTTCTTTCTGTGTTTCAGCTATACCTTCATGCTCTTTCCTAATTCTAAGAAAGCTTAATAATGAGTCTTTAATTTAGCTTTTAAATGATAATCCAAATTAACTTTAAATAAACTTTAAATATTTTTTATATTATATGTGTTCTTTTCTGGGCATTTAGAATAGTTTATCAAAATGAAAATAGATACTTAAAAAACAAAATACAAATTGAGCTCCACAAATGCATCATTTCTGAGAAAGTATGCCCTCTTCCAAATGTCTTTATATTTACTCCCTTTTCATTCAAATTCTGCATCTTTTCCAAGTTTTTGTAACTAGGGTGATAAAATGTGAAACCAAGTGATTGTTTACCAATTGCAATTGATCTTAATGATGACTACTAGGAAGTTACCTACATAGCTACTATGCTATACCTATGATCTTGCTAACCTTGCTGCATTGCAAGGGATTGACTAAGTACTAAATGGAAACTTGTCAATACATATAGGAAGCCATTTGTGTATTAATATAATTAAGAGAAGCTACCTAACCCTGATGAAAAATTACTTGAAAGTAACAGAAGACAAAGTCCTTACTTTAAAGTAAATGATCTATTGGGAATAATTATGATTAGTCCAACCATAATAGGATTTAATGAGACTGAATAAAAACAAATTAGACATAATTGGAAGTTAAGCAAAAGTCAATTAAATTCTTATAATTTTAACTTTATAAAAGTTATTGAATTAAATGACCAGAATTAATTACCAAAGGAAATAAAGCCATGAAATATATTTTCAGGAAATTGGTATTTTTCTTTTTTTGAGGGGAAAGGTATTGTTTCCCTTAAAGATTAGCATTTAGTGAAAATCACTTTAATCAATTTTGCAGACTTAGTAGGTTAATAATTTCAAGTGAAGTAATTATGCAAATTTATAGATTTATCTACTAAGTGCTGCTGAAGTTGCTTTAAGGAATGAAGAAATAGAATTTATTTGATAGAAAAAAATAGCACATTCATTAATCTCAGTGAATTCTGGTGATTTGGAATAAAGATATGGTTCCTCTTATTCAATATTCACTTAAGGGCTTTGTATGAGAATTACAGTTGGCCTGTTGTAAAAATCATGTGATTGAAAATACATTCACCCCTTGGCTCTTTATAGACTCACTCTGGGAATCAGTCCTTATTCCTACAGCACTGCTGTCAACTCCAACCACCCTCACATTAAAGGCCCTACGTTAGTTTTCATTCAGTAACGTAAGTGAAGGTCTGTGTTCCCTAGGAACTCAGTGCTGATAAACTGTGGTTACCAGACAGTCTCCTTACAATACAGCCAAGGCCCATCAAACTGTTGTGATTTCTGCTTCCTGGTATACAAGAAAATGTATATCATGACTCACTCTATTATGCTTAATGACCTTCAAAAGGGCCTCTGATCATGCACTGAATTCGAAATGTGATGGAATAAAATTATAGTTTTGATTCAGTGCTGAACTATAATTCTCTAATGATGACAAAAATATTAATTTTGCAATGACAACAGCAAAGGAAAGAACAGTAGTAAATTGGGTGAGGAAATAAATCTGTACGAGACGCACAGATGCAGCAGGGCTTTAGAGACACTATCCTTTAAATACATCGTGTCCAAAATAAAACAAGTTCCATACACATTGCAGGCATAGTAAATTCTTTGCGGAAGCACATTTTGTCTAGTTTTTTTTTTTTTTTTTTGGTAAGTGCATTTTTAATCAGGTTAAGTCATGAAATTATGACATTATGAATGCAGAAGGTAACTCCACTAATGATGCAGTGAGATTTTGTGCAAAGATATGAATTGAAAGGTGTAAACTTGGACTTTGGGAAATAAAGAGCATATATTTGTAAATAAGAACTCTCTCCCACTGTTATCCTAACAAACCCAACCCCACCCAGCCACAATTCTTATACAATGCATTATCATTCCTGACAAAGCAGGCCTGGAGATCCTTTGCATCTCAGGAAAAGGGTAGAGTTTAGGTACTCAATGAAATATAGGTATTAGAATTATTAATAATTTGCATTTTATTTTAATTTGGAAGGTTATACAAATGATATACGTGCTTACATGTCTGAGTATTCCCTTGTTTTCATGTATGAATGACAGTTTTGCTACTTGTAGAAATGCTTGGTTTATAATTTTTACCCTTCAAAAGTCTATGTTCTTCTTTCCATAGTTTTCAGCTTGAGTAGGATTGGAATTTAGAAATCACCTATAAAACTACTTGAGTCCTGCCTGTTATTTATTGATTTAAATTTTGGCCATCAGAGGGTGGTAATAAAGTCTATTTCAAATTACCAATTAAATTTCTATAAAGGCTGTTCTACTACTCAGGTTTTTAGCTTATTCTTTAGTATTATATTTTTGTACAAAATTAACCACTTATTCATGTTTTCAATTTTATTACTGTAAAGTTATTCATCCTATTATGATCTTATAAATCTCTCCTGTATCTACAGGTATGTCTTCTATTTCATTCCTGCTATTGTTTATCTCTTCTCTTTTTTTCTTGACCCATCTTACAGAGGATTATTTTGTTAATCGTTTCAAAGAAACAATACTGGGTATTATTTATGCTTTTCATTGAATCTTTTCCTCCTCATTTAATTCCTTTTTACTCTTAGTTTTATTATTTTCCTCTTTCCCATTTCTTTAGATTTACTCTGTCTTTCCCCACTTCTTACCTTGGATGCTTCATTCATTATATGAGGTCTGACGATTAAGTTTGTGAACTCGCTTGCCATTGTGTGCTTACATTGGCAGCACTGTATAAACAACTCAGTAATGTTTTATAACCTCGGCATATCTGTGTCTCACAGCTGTGTTTGTGTTGACATGTGGTGGTGTCTTGCTGAGTGGTGTTCATTATTGTTGTTGTGTGTTTTTGTGTGCCATGGTGAGAATGTCGGAGCTTGAATCAGAACAACGAACTAACATTAAATTTCTTATTACACTTGGCAAGAGTGGCAGTAAAATCAGGAACATGTAGTCCAAGTTTATGGGGACAATGCCATGAAGAAAACAGCAGTGTACAAACGGATTAAAAGTTTTGCTGAGGGGAGAGAAAGCGTTACTGACGTGGAGAGCTCAGGGTGGCCAGTAACGAGCAGAACCGACAAAAACATGGCAAAAAAACATGGAAGTGTGCATCAAGATTGTTGGCTGACTGTGAGAACATAGCAGACTAAGTGAACACTGGTAGCAAAACAGTTGAAAAATCTTAACTGAAAATCTTGGCATGAGAATGGTGTGTGCAAAAATGGTCCCAAAGGAGCTCACTAAAGAGCAAAAGTAAAGGAGAATTGAAGTTTGCCAACACCTTTTGGAGAAACAATGGTGATGAAGCATGTGTGTACCATACAACCCTGAAACAAAACATCAAAGTGTACAATGGAAGTCATCCAATTTTCCATGACCAAAAAAGTTCCATTAGTCCAAATGAAGAGTCAAAACATTGTTGTAAACTCTTTTTGATAGCAGAGAGATTGTTCATTATGAATTTGTACCAACTGGACAAATAGTCAACCAAGTTTACTATTTGGAAGTGCTGAAAAGGCTGCGTGAAAAAGTTAGACAAAAATGACTTGAACTTTTTGCCAACAACTCAGGGCTCTTGCATCACAACAGTGTACCAGCTCACAGGGCACGTCTGTGAGGGGTTTTTAACCAGTAAACAACTGTGTTGGAACACCCTCCCTACTCACCTGATCAGGTCCACAGTGACGTTTTCCTTTACCCAAAGATAAAGGAAATTTTGATGACATTTAGGAATGCTCTGACAGCCATTCCAGAGAAAGACTTCCAAAATTGCTTTGAAGGGTGGACTAGGTGCTGGCGTAGGTGCATAGCTTCCCAAAGAGGGAGTACTTTGAAGGTGACTGTAATGATATTCAGCCATGAGGTATGTAGCCCTCTTTCTAGAATGAGTTTGCAAACTTAATTGTCAGACTTCGTGCACTACATTTTTTTTTTGTGTCAGTTAATGGATATTTAGGTTCTTCTGCCTTTTGACTAGTGTGAATAATGCTGCAATGAAAATGCTTTAAGATCCTGATTGAAAGTATTTTGACTATATACCCAGAAGTGGGATTGCTGGGTAATTTAATTCATTAATTTTTAACTTTTAATTTTTTAATATATAATTGAATGATTTAGATTTCCAAGACTTTTCTTGTATACCTGAATTTTGATGTGTAGTATTTTCATTATTTTTCTAAGTGTATTATATTTTCATTACTATTTCTACTTTAACCCACTGGTTATTTTATACATATTTTACAGTTTCCAAATGTATTTTGTTATAAGTAACCTATTATTAATTTTTAATGTAATTGAATTTGTTAGACTACATTTCTATGTATAATACTGACTATACTACTTGAAATTTATTGAAATTTACTTGAGAGCAACTTTTGTAATCTTAAGAAGAATGTACATTTCTAATTGCTTTTGCCTTGAATCTATTTTATCACGTTAACTTTCTTTTAGTTAATAGTGATATTTGTGTAACTTCTTTTCTGTCTTTTAATTTCAACCTTTCTATATCATCATATTTTTAAAAAACTTATTTTTTAAGAACAGTTTTAGGTTTACAATAAAATTGAGAAGAAGGCAAGAGATTTCTCATATGCTATCCATGTGCATGCATAGCCTCCTCCATTATCAACATAACTCATTAAAATAGTCCTTTTTCTTTTCTGTTCATTCTTTCTTTCTTTTTTAAAACAAGGGTGAACATACATGGACACAGCATAATCACCTAAAGTCTATAGTTTATTTTAGGATTTATTCTTGGTGTCGTACATTCTATGGGCTTGGACGGAAACATAATGCTGTATATCTGTCATTAGAATATCATGTAGAATATTGGTCACTGCCCTAAAAATCTCCTGTGACATGCCTAGTCATTTCTCCCACCTCCCTTCAACCACTGATGTTTTTTATTGTTTTCACAGTTCTGCCAATCCTAGCCTGTCATAAAGTGGGAATTACACAGAATATTTTTTTTACATTGGTTTCTTTCATTTAGTAATATTCATTTAAGGTGCCTCCGTATCTTTTCTTGGCTTGGTAACTCATTTCTTTCTTTGTGCTAAATTATATTCCATTGTATGGATGTACCCCACTTTATTTATCCACTCACTTAGTAAAGGGCATTTTGGTTGCTGCCGAGTTTTGGCAATTAGGAATAGAGCTGTTATAAACATCTGTGTGCAGATTTCTGCATGAACATAAGTTTCCAGTGCCTTTGGGTTAAATCCCAAAGAGTGTGATTGCTGAGTCACATGATAAAAGTCTGCTTGGTTTTGTAAGGACCACCAAACTATTCCAAAGTGGCTGTATCATTTTGCATTCCTATTAGCAAAGCTTGAGAGTTTCTCCACATCCTTGCAGCATTTGGTGCTGCCAGTGTTCTGGATTTGACCATTCTAATCCACTAATATGTAGTGGTATCTCATTATTATTTTAATTTGCCTTTCCCTAATGACATATAATGTGAACATCTTTTCATATGCTTATTTGCCATCTATATATCTTCAATGTTGAGTAGTCAAGGTCTTTGGTACATATTTGAATCTGGTTGCTTGTTTCTGATTGTTGAATTTTAAGAATTCTTTGTATATAAATGTATTAACATCATGTTTTAGGTGGGCCCTTTTAAACTGCATATAGCTAGATTCAGTTTTTGAGTCTAGTCTCATTATTGTGTTTATGACTGGTTTAAGCCATTTGGACTCATGACAGTTGCCAACAGCTAGGTTTAATATGCTGGCTTTATTTAGATACTTTCTTTTGCTTCAATATTTTATGCTTCTTTTTTTCCACCTCCTTTCCTGACTCCTGTTGAATTAATGAAGTTTAAAAAATTCTTGACCCTCTTCTATGTAAGGAAATAAGGTAATGTGGGACAAAGTCTGTAGAACCAACAAATAATTTCTGTGTTTTGCAGTTTTTGATTTGTGGTGCTATTCAGCTATTCTTAATTGGTGGGAAGTCTGTGAGGCCCCAGTTGTGAGTATGTCACCCAAGAGAAGTATGATATTGGTTTGAACCTGGTGTTCCAAAACATTCCCTACCTGGGATTTCTTTACATTTCTTTCTTGGCTTAGGTTTTCTTAGACCTTGCTGAAGTATAAATACAAAACCCAAACCTATCTCAGGGCGGGACACTGGTTTTTCATTCTCAAGGGGGAACTTTTTCCTCTCAGAATGCAGACAGATAGACAAGCTCCCCTTTCATCTCTACTTTCACTAAGAGCTTTTATTTCCTGATTTGTGAGTTCTGAATTTATGTAGGGGTCTCACCTGCAGCTTGCTGCCTTGCAAGAGCCCAAAGCCTTGTCTCCCGTCCCCTGCACAGCCTGGAGATCTCAGTCTCTAAAGGCTCGGCATTAACTGATGTTCCTGGAACAGTCATGGCCTTTGTGTTCATTGGCCATCTGGGTTTTCTGCTTTGTCTCATTGCCGTTACCCCTTGGCTATTTCTCACTCTCTTGGAAGCACAGCTATGCATTTAAATGGATGTTTGTTGTATTTTATCTGCTATTTCTATGTGTTTTGCAGTAAAGGCTTTTCAAAATATCCAATTCAACTCACTGCTAGAAGAAGAGGTTTATTTTAATGTACCTTAGACACATCCGATTCCATACAAATAATATCTTGTATAAACGCCATTTTTGCCTTTTAACACCTGGGGTTCTCAGGTATTCCTGCTGAGCCACAAGGTAATCTATTCTAGTTATGCAGTGTTCTCTTAACACAACTGTACTTTGCTGAATGAGTTTTGTAATTTTGATAATTCCTTATGCAATATTGTCTTCTATTATCATCAGTACACATTGATGTAACTCTTGCTATCAGCTATGTAGCACTGAAATCAGCCTTAAATCCATGCTGGTATAAGGTAAGACATAAATAAAGATTACTGAGATCTTAATGGCCTTAATGAGATAATGTATCTAGTGTTCTAAAGTAGTTCTACATTTGTAGGAAACTTAGGCATGACCAGGAGTCACCAAAATGCTCAGTAGAGCCAAAGAAACAAAGTTTCCTGAAAGTGGTTTATTTGAGTCATCACTTCTCCCTATTTCTGTAATTCATTGCATTCTCCTTTCTTTTGCAGGAACTACTTCTCTTCTCTTAGTCCAAACATAAATGTATGAACTTCACCTTAAGGGTGGGCACATGACCCAACCTGGGCCAAGGACAAAAACAGTGCACCCCTCGCTGCAGGATTGGTGGGAGCGTAGACAGGTGAGTTGGACCAAACACAGGATGAAGCAAATGAAGATGATCTTTTCCTTTCTGCTTAGAAAGATGCTAGCAGAGCCACTGGATTTGTATTTCCTGTTGTGGGGCAGAGGCGGGTTTCGGGTTGGAGAGGATAAAGCCAATACACCAAGAAAGTGGGAAGGAAAGACCCAGAGATGAGAATGCTCACCCCTCTCCAGGCCCTGATTCTAGCCTGAGGGCCAGCCTTTCCCCTGGTCTTTCTGCAGTTCGGATAAGGTTGCTGCCAATTCCTTTTCTGAAATAGGTATTTTGAATTAGGTATCTGTCTCCTCCAATCCAGAGTCCTCATTTCCTTACCGTCTTCATCACAAAAGTATTTTCTAAGTACAGTATTACCCATTGACATGATTTTGGTTCTGAAGAATTTACACAGATATTGATTTACACAGATATTGTCTCTGTATCTTAGTGGTCTACGTTCCAAGAGCTGTGAGTCTGGCACTCTTTTCCTGGCACTGCTAAGCTCAATAAATCTTTAATGCCCATTTTTAAAGTATATAGTTAAAAATTAAGTTAATAGAGGAAAGTCATCTATCTTTCCAGGGGGTTCAGACTATTCCAATTGAATGCTAGGCATTCATATATGCAGCTCTTGGTGTCAAGGCTAAACCGTTCCTGTCTCTAGCACATAGGAAAATGGATGCATAAAAACTTTGGTGTAATAGTTAGCGTTCCAGGCCGCTGGGCATTGGAGATGTAGTTATCTTTTCACTCAGCTGACAATTGATCCGTTGTTTGCACTAGATAATCTGGCTTTGTTCAAGCACAAGCTGTTGGTATTTTTAATTCCAAATCTTACCTCATTATGAACAACTTTCTACCCTTTCCTCTGGGGAAATGCTAACGCCGTTTGTTTATATAGAAAGTAAAGTTAAAGAGTCAGTGTTGACATTTTGGCTTGCTTACACAGGCAAAAAAGAGTAGTACTGTGTTCATATGTCAAATTTTTTTTTTTTTTTCACTTTTTCCTTCTTTATGTTGGATTGTGCCTTTAGCAATAAGCTAGTACTTCATTCAGGTTGATTCATGTACTGACCACTAACCACCGACAGTCATGTCTTTAATGAATGTTTTGTTTCTTTTGATTAATTTGTCTCTATTTCCCTTGTTTTAAAGCCCATAATTAACAATGTATTTTAAGTGGATATTTGGAATAACAATGAAGTTCCCCACTGTGGTGTTTCCTTGGCATAAATCAAGACTTATCTGATGTGCTGAGGGACGTGGGTGGGGCCTGTCAAGCACCATTCAGTGATTTTAGGAACTAAGTAGATTCCTGCTATCCACTGAGAGCTGACCAAGTGGCCTGGCACTGTCACAGACACTGCCTTTGGGTCATCAGGAGCAGCCACAGTCAGTTGTTACTGTGTTTTGAAATAAGTCATTTTAGGTGTTTTCTATAAGTTGGAACCTTTTCTTTTCCCCATTGAGTTGTGCTGTTGACTTACATTGTAGAATTTTATAAAAACAGTCCAGTGAAATTTACCTTCCTGTCTCATAAAGTTGTTGAGGATGCGATTTTTACATTTCACAGTGGCTTTTTGATGAGGAACTAAGATAAAAATTGCTTCCTGGACTCACTATCTGAAAAACTTTTGCTTTATTGAAGCAATCATTTTATTTACACCAAGTAGACAATATGAATTTTTTTATCTTCTTCGGACTGAGTACAGAGCATAAAACCAAATTTTTTACTCATCTCCAGCAAATATAGAAGACTGGTTGGCATTCATTGTATGATGAATCTTAAACTTGACACTTTTTTTCCCATTGACTTACACTTCACCTCATTTTTTCTTTATTTTAAATAAAAAAATGATTTTATCTTGTGATTTTATATTTATTTTAATAAAATTGCTTTTTACCGAAAAGCAAGGCATAGATAAAATAGGATAGACATTTCTTACAAGGTGATGCCTAATCCATCCCCAATTCATATATTATAATAGCATGCTCTGCTGTCGGACGTGGCTCAATGCAGTCAGCACAAAGCCTGGTACACAGCCATAGTAGATGTCTTGAAGGCCTGCATTAAAAACTCTTGCCTGTCCCTTTGAGAGATTCCCTTAGTTCTTATTTCAGAGCCTATTCTTAGGTTATGCACCATTTAAAGAAGCTTTCAATACAGGATTTCTAAGCCCATAGTAGCTGTAAAATGAGAAAATTAGACATAGGGAAAAAAAGCTGCTGCAGGGGGACACTGACAGCAATGAAGGGGACAGAAAGACATTAAATAGAGGTGACAAAGTTAAACAATGCAAGTAACGCCAAATATTTTAATAGGCCTTATTATATCTGTTATGGTATATTTATATAATCTATATTATGTAGTATATAGAGTTATAATCTAATATTCTTAATGATGACTATGTAGAATTTTTCACTACCCAGGATTCTCATATTCTGAAGACTTCAAGTGATTGAGTTTTATATTATATAAATTATTACCCTACATTTAAACTTCTAATTCCTGTGAATTGTGAATGACATTAAAGAGCCACACATGGAAACGTGAACCTCTATGGCAAAATTGGTCAAATAGATTAGAAAACAGAGATATAGGCTTAATATTTCTAGTTTCACTAGGGAAGAATTTACCAGTATACAAATGATTGACTGGACGTGTCTCCAGGGCCTTCACAGCAACAGCTTCTGTGTCTACCCTAGCACGCAAAAATGCTCCATTTAAAATGTAAGCTGTGATTGTGTGTATTGTATTATCTATAATTACGTTTCTACTTGGGTTAATGTTAGATTTTTTTCAAGTTGCGAGAAATGAATGCACATCATAAAATCAATGCATGTAGATTATTTATGTGTAAATATTTATTGATAGAAAGCATTAAATCCATGTCTTCTGTGGGTTTAATAACTGATAAACCCCTGAACTTATCCTTGGAAAATATTCAATTAGCCTCTCTGAGGAGCACAGGGCTCTTCCTGTAATCTCTTGTCTCTGAGGGCAACAAGATTCATTTCCCCAAAACAAGGAGTAGTGTTCCAAGTCTCATGATCCTGATTGGTTCACATATTCCAGGGGTGGGGCCTTAAAGGGATAAAAATCACAGTGAACGTGGTCTTCTCATTCTAACCATAAAATCAGTGAGCGGACATTTATCTCCCTTCAGACATTTCTAGGAGTTAGCACAGGAGGGTTCAGGGCCCATGCCCACACTCTCCTCTGGCTGCCTGGCAGCCTGGCCCTCAACTACTGTTTGGTTAGAGAAGGCTTAGGTTAACCCTGGACTTTGGAGAAAAGTTAGTCCTGTTCTCTCCTTGTTTTCTGTTTCTGGCCCTGGTAGGTGTGTAACTCTGAGATTCAGATTTGCTTTCAAGATGATGGAGTCCATTTAAGTTTCTACACAAGGCTGACAATGTTCTCCAGGTAATTCAGCCCATGAAGTTTGGGGTCAAAATCTCACTCGGTTGCTTTTTATTTTATTTCAGTTTTTTTTTGCAATTGAGAGTTTCACAGTAAAGAGTAGGGACTGAGCCAGGGAGAAAAATCACTTATTTGATGTTTATTATTTTAAAATTTGATTTATTTTTACTAGGAAATTAATGTACATGGTTAAATATTTAAAAAAATTAACAATTATAGATTGAAAACTCTTCCTCCTACTCTCACAGTAGTCCTACATCCAGTTCCCCTGGCCCACATCATTAGGATACTATTATTATTAGTTTCTTATGCAGCCTTTCAGAATTTCTATTTGCATATACAAATGAAAACAAATGTATACCTTAGGTTTTTACTTTTTATGTTAAAGGGAGTATAGTAAATACAGTGTTATAAATGTTGCTTTTTCTCTAAACAGTATTCTATATCAGTCAGTATACAGAGTTTATGCAATTGTTTTATGACTGCATAGATTTCATTGAATGGACATACTATAATTTACTTAACCAGGTCCCTACTGAAAAACAGTTAAGGTTAGTTTCCAATCATTTGCTAATGATACATCAGTGAATACAGTTATTCATACATTATTTTGCATACATTGAAGTACTTGTATCTGTTGTATAAACCTAGAAATGAAATTGCTTTGTCAAAAATTGTATGTATTTGTAACTTTGATAAGATACTATTTGCTCTCCACAGAGATAAAAACATTTTACATTCCACAACCCCATGGATGGAGTATGTTATAAAACTTTGAGTTTTGTCAATCTGAAAGATAAAATAATGGTATTTCAGGCTAATTTAACTTGCATTTCTCATTTTACAACTGAAGTTGACATCTGTCAAGGAATCATTTGAATTTTTCTGAGAACTATCTTCAGATAATCTGTATCTCTGGACGCTTTTGTTTATTATTGTTAATTTTTCTCACATTTCTAAGATTTCTAAGAACTTCCTACATATTAGAAAGATTAACCCTTTATCTGTGATATGATTACAAATGTTTCGCCCCCATTCATCATGTACTTTAATTGAGCTTATCATTGTTTTGATGTATGGAATTTTTTGTTAATATTTTGTGGATTCTGGGTTTTCAAAAATTGAAAGGATTTACTCACAAGTTTTAAAGAAATTCTGTCACATCGATCTATGCTACTTTTAGAGTTTTATGTTTATTTATATTTAAATTTTTCTTTTACTTGGAATTTATTCTGGTATGAAATGTGAGAAATGGATCCAACTTTATTATTATTTTTAATATATTTACCTAGTTGTCCAAACAGCATTTATTGAACTATCCCATCTTTTCCCCATGATTTGAGATGCCATCTTAATCTCCTTTACTGGCAGGGCTGGTGACTGGGCTGAGAGATCCTGGCAACCAGCTTCTCCTGGGGTGAGATCAAAGCTCCCACGTTCTTGGCCTCAGTGTAGGAGTAGACAGTCTGTAATACATGTAGTTAAGGAGGGGATGGGAGCACGTTCTTGCTCAAATGCTATAGACTCCCACTGTTCTATTAGACATTTAGGATATTTTAAAAAAGAATTTATTACTGTTTGGCTCTATGCCCTCAGGTCAATTTCCAGAGATTTTAAATGTTTGTCTTTTATCATTTTTACTAGTTAAGTAGTGGCTTCACTTGGGAAAGAAGACTATGCCACGTTCCTGAACAGCTATATTGAAAGTGTGATCAAATTCTCTCTTGCGTCTTTCAGCAGTTTGAATTATTTGTTTATATATACATTATACATAAAACATTTATATATAAACATATAAATATTTTATATATTACATTTACATTTATTTATATAGTAGTTATGCTTGGCCTTTCATTCGTCTAATGTTAGATTTTATGTGTTTGTAAATTCTCCTAAGTTTTTTACTATGGTCCAATTTATTCACTATGGCCTGAATAAATTTTTCTGGTAGCTATGTTTGGATAATTGCTTGGTGTTTACTTTTTAAATGGTATGTTTATATAATATTTTTAGCTATTCATTAGCTTACACAGTATTTGTTACTTTCCTGTTTTGATTAGTGTTAAATTTAGGTTTTTTTTTTCCTTCTGGTTCTTCCTTCCATCTCTCTCACCACTGGGTTTAAGCAATAACATTATCAATATTTTAGTATTTGCCATTTTATTATTAAATATGCCTATATTTCTACAATTTTACTCATTGGTTTAAATGGTGCATTTTGACTATTACAGTTAAGTTGAATGAAGTAGATCTCCTCAGGACTGCTGCCTGTGTGCAGGTAGTGTCTACATAGGGGTTGACGTGCGTGCAGAATTGTCTGTCATATAAACTGCATGGCTGTATGCAGCTTCTTAATTTACTCTATGTGCTAATTCTTCCCTCCTCCCTGACTCTTCTAGTTTTTGTTAGCTGTATAGTATTTGTACATTTCTAGAGAATATGATGTATGCATCAATTTTATTACCTTGCTTCCCATGTTTGTGTTGTAGTCACAGTTCTTTTTCCATAGTTTTCCTACTCATCTCTTGGCTGACTGAAGTCCAGTCCCTAGTGCTTTTCCCAAAAAGGAAAATATTCCTTGAGTTATTGTGTTTTTAAACTGCCTGAAGCCTATACTTGAAGGCCCATTTGGCTGGGTAAAAAAACTTTGATTCTCAGTTTCTCTTTTACAGTATCTTTTAACTGTTGTTCCACTGTATTTTGGCATTGAATGTTGCTGTGAAAAAAGAAAAATGAAGCCAGCAGATTTTATTCCCCCCTTTTAAAAACTTTTATTTATTTATTTATGAGGGACTTAATTCTTTTTTCTGACAGACTAAAGGATTTTTTCTTTAATGTTCCTTTAAAATTTTCCAGGGTATTCCTAGCGTGTTCCTTTTTGGGAAAACTAATTTTAATTTTGAAAAGTTTTTCTTGAGTTAGTTCTTAAAATGATTGCACTGTTGTCAGTGCTTTAATTATCTTCTTTCAGTACTCATTTTTGAGGGTGTATTTCAGATTGATAATGAAAAAAAATAGAATGCAGTAAACACTGCCGAGAGGTTCACTTACGGTAGAGGCAGGAGGCTATTAAGGAAGTGGGGCCTGTGCTCAGCTTGCACCTGCTTTCTCAGAGCTGCTCCTACCTTGCTTCATCCTTCGCTCAACTCCGCTCAAGCCAGACACATTCCGGAACAACTGCTACACGGACAGACGTGAACTTGACCTCCTTCCTTGTAGTTTTTGTCCCCCTCATTTACATATTAAAACAAACCAACCCCTGTCAACCTAGCCACCAATCCTTTTATTTGCATGAAAGAATGACATTTTGTGGTTTTTGCCATTATAAACCCCGCCTTTCTTCTCCCTGGAGCCCCATTTGGGTTGCTACCTGAATCTCTCCGATTGCGATCTTTCTTGCTCAAATAAATGCATTTTGTTCTTCGTTACAGCCTGAACCTCCTTTTTGGTTAGCGTGGTCATCTTTGCTTATCATCGATAGCCATCATTTTCTCTCTGATCTTTTTAAAACTCTTCCTTTATTTCAATTTCATTTAAAAAATTTCTATCCTTCACGTTCCTGACTCTGTTTTCTACAGTTTCTTTTCATCTCTGTACTTTCTTTCATGTTTACCTTCGTTTTATAATGATTTTGATTTTGATTCTAATATTCTTGTTTTTGTTAGCATACATTTTATTTCTTTTTATTACTTCACCACTTCTTCTCTGGGATATCGATATTTCTGCTTTATAGTCTTTTTGATGTGATAGCTTCACTAAGTTCTTTATTTAATGGCAAAATACTTGGGTAAAATTTTCATCTTGTCTTTGGGAATAATTTTCATTATGAACTTTTAAATATGTGGATAAATTTTGCTTTTCTTTTCCATGGTTTTTCTTATAGTGTTTTTATATATAAATCAATAATCGTTTATGATGAAATTAGTTAAAAATTTTTTGAGTCAGCCATGTGTGGGAAATTCCTATAGAGGATAGGAGAGGGTCAAAGTTATCTTTCAGGCTTAACAACCTACAACTTCCCGTATCTGTTACTACAGAGAGACTCCTGCTGCAAATACGGCTGTTGGTGTGGTGCTTTGTGTAGCCCCCACCTTCTCTGAATCAGACTGGGCCCAGGAGGCCTTTGGGTGACATTCTGTCCATCTCAGTTCCTGAAGCCGTCATTGCGAACAAAGAATAAAATTTTTGTGCTTTAAAGTGAATGTTTGGCTTTTAGGAAGTGTAATTTTACCAACACTTTCTGACTTAATGAAATCAGCAAGTTCCTGTGCGTAGCTAACCTTTCTTTTTTCTTTTCTTTTCTTTCGTGTGACTTGCTTGATTTTATTTGAATCTCTACACAGATTTTTGGACTCTACAGTTTATCTCTGTTTTCTCCTAGTTTTGCTTAAAATGGAATTTATCTAAAAATTCTTCTGGATGCTTTTCTTGTTATTACTAGAAGGAATGATAAAAATGCTGCTTATGCAACTATGATTATAGTATCGGCATGTAACTTAATAGTACTCTAGTCACACATCTCTAATGGAACTCTTGGGCTTTTCTAGGGCTTGGGGATAATTTAATCTGTATTTGTCAATTCTTACTAGATTTTTCAGTCTTATACATGTTTTATTTATGCTGTTTCAGTGGGAGACTCCAGTGTTCAGTGAAAGACTAGCCTTCCCTCCAATTGTGTAACATTTCCTTTTCCCCGGCTCCATCAGTTTTGGTTGACACTACTCCTACTGGGGCAATTAATTTTGTTTAGAACCTTGGTTAGCAGGTTGTAATGGATCAGAGTGAGTGCTTAGGTGGAATCTGGGAATAAAGCTGTTAACAGACATTATTTCTATTCTTGAATGATAGTTGGGGAAAATCAGAACGACCAGAATCACAGGCTTCGTGGATGACCTGGGATTTCCCTGTGTTCATGTTTAATTGTACTAAGCCCCTCTCATATTAAGAATGAAAATAATTTTGAGAAAATTTTATTCATTTCACTTGACAAGAATTATAAAGCATCTTAACAGCATAGTCATAACCATGGATTGCTATAAAAGAGACTAAAAAAGTGGAAGATGGTAAGTGATATAAGGAGGAAAAAATTACTTGATTTGGGACGACATCAGGAAAGTTTTCTCAGAAGAGTTATTATTTGAAAATGACACAGTTTATGTTGATATCAAGGGAATCACTGAGTTTTTTTTAAATAAAGTTTATTTGAAGAGAGAATAGAGTCCTTTAACAATATACAGAACAGATAAAATATGGTCAATTACGCTATTATCTTCCACAAAGTGTGAGAAAATATCAAGTAACATTCTAGCTTTAGCTTTCCCAATTAATAGAAAATTGTCAGTAATACTTTATGTAGTTATCAGCATCTTAAGGTAAATATTCATGTGTACTGTGCCCTTTTAAAAACTGAAGTCAAAAAAGAAATTAATTTAATGATCACTATTCATCTGGAATGCCAATGTCAGGAAAAAGCTGAAAATGAGAAAGAGTTTACATTACCAATAAAAGGTTTAAAGGACAGCCAGCCAGCCAGACACACACACACACACACACACACACACACACACACACATACACACACACACACACACACACACACAGGGATATTTAAACAGAACAGACTAGTGAATTCTCCTTTATTTAGAATAAATGAAATGAGTCTGGACTAATGATTTGCATTGTGATCACTTCATTTGTTTTGGGAGCCAATTAGGAGAATGCTATTGGCATTTTCCTTATACCAACAAGCGGCACAATATAGGAAGCACAAGGTCTCCAAAGGTCACATCTTTGTATTATGAAAGCCTGAGTGCTTACAAAGTACAGAGGTCATGCAGAAAGACCATTACCTGTTATGTTTTCAAAATTTTTAATCAGGTTATCGGCAATTAGATTGCCTTTTTCTTTGGTTACAAGACAATGAGGCATTTATCACGGGAGGTCACCTGAAAACACATCAGCCAACGTTAGGAAGTTAAAAGTTTCATTGGGATGAGGGAAGAATTGGCAGGACAGCTGCTTGGTTTTATTCTGTTACTTTTTTCCTCCTCCTTCTAGGTTCATTTCTAAACAGTCTTTCTTCACTGCTGTATGCTCATGTGTGCAGATTTAAAATGCCTAGTGGTGGCAGAGAGTAATTAGACTGGAAATTCAACTTTTAAATGTTATTAATGAGCTGAGTTGAATTGCCCTTTATCTTTTAACTGACCCTATGAGCATTAATGAAAAGTATCTAAATATGAATACAGGTGTAGTAATAAAGAATTATCATTCACCCTTATTTTAATTGGTGTCACCTTAGCTTTTAATAGGGTAATACGATAGTATTACCACCTGCAAACATTCAAGATTACTTTGCTCACTAATTAGCTCACTTAAAAAAATTAAATTACCTTTCAAAAGTGAGTGAAATAGAAGCTGGTAAGAACCGTTAATAAATTATATATGTTTGTGAAATAGCACGGGCAGAATATTTTAATCACAGAATTTCAGAGTTTTGAGGGACCTTAGTGGTTCATTTTGTGCAACTTCTGCTCATGAATCTCTTGAAACACTCTCTTGGTACGTAGACTTTCTGAGACTCTAGTAATTGGAGATTATTTCAATCTGTCTGATGCTCTCCGCTCTTTCATCCAATGTCATTAATTTTTAATGCTCTGTATGCAAAATACCCTGTAGAGATTGTAGTATTACTTGGAAGGGTATTGCACTCTTTTGGATAAAGGTGCAATTTATTTGACCAACGTTTGTTGTGTGTGCATTGAACTCTGGTGTGACTACTTTTGGCATGGATAGAAATATAAAACAAAGTTGTGCTGCCTTTGAAGAGTGTATTCTGGGATCAAGGAAGAGACAAAGAACAGTTTCATTAAAACATTGCATATTACATCATACGAATTAAACACATTTGCTAAGGATTATCAATAACTGTGCACAAGCAACAAAAGTAGATGTAACTGCAAGTCAAGCCAGTGGGGTTTTCTTGTTCTTTAGGAAAGTTTTCCACATTAAAGAATGCTTCAGAATGACATTTTTACTTTGGAGACACACAGATCATTTTGATTTAGGAGATATTCAGAGCAGTTCACTGTCTTTGTTGGATATGTACATTGAAGTGCTTTAACAATGCTAGTGATATGGATAGTTATTTGCCATATCAGAAATGGATCCAAGATAGCGTTGTTAGCTTTTCACTTTAATGAGCATGAAGCAAAATTTGCTAGCCTTCAGCGCCGCCCGCAAGTAGTAATCCAGAGCATGTGTTCCCATAATGAAGGTGGCTCCCTCTCCTCTCACAGGTCTCGAAATGAGGAGAGAGCCTGTTTAAGGATCCGTGATGATGAGCTGATGATGGATGCAATTGATTTTTCTTGGAACAGCTGGACTTCTGACCATTTTCTTAAAATACACTTGAGATTTCTGTAACCGTTTTACTAGATTTGATAATATACATTATAATTGATATTTTTGTGATTGGACCTGACCTCTTACTATCTCACATCATTCTTGTTTTTCTCTATAAACTTGCTACTGTAGCAAAGACTACTACTACTACTACTAATTGCTATTATTATAATTGCTTAGTATATCTCTTATTTTGGGGGGAAATGTGTTAAGTACTTTATATTCATTTCATTTCATTTGTGCCTGAACACTGTAAATTCTATTGTTATCCCCATTCTACAAAATAGAAATTGAGGCAGAGGGACAGTTCAGACTGGGATCTGTTGGACTCTGGAGCCAAAACAGTAGTGGAATTTGTTCACCTGGAACTTATTTCCAGGAGCAATTTTCAGGAACATACCTGGTAATTTTCCATCTATATCCATTTGCTTATGTTTTCTCTCTACCGAATACTTTGTGTTGCCTGTTTAACTTTAGACTGATCTGGAAGTCAGGAGACCTGCTTAAGCTCTTTCTCTGTTACTCATTAGCTAGACCTTGAAAGGAGCTATGGTAACCTTACTTTGCTACCTGTAAAAACCGTGAGCTGTACATGATGGCCTTTAAGCCATGTCCCTCCAAGTACTTTTTAGATTTGCATGGGATTTCTTGTTCTTTTGTGTCTTCAGATACTGTTTTGTGTGCCTATCCTACTTTGGCAAGGTCAATAGGAGCTGTTCAAGAACTACAGAGAGGGAACCCTTGTCCCGTGAAGTATTTATGTGTCAAAGCCTCGTCCCCTCTTTTTCATGTTTAGCATACTTTAAAACTTACAGTGTTATATTGAAAGATTAAAGGATTTTTAAAGAATCTCTGAAACAGGCCTCAGTGTTTGAGGCCCACCGTAAGACAAACTTCAGCCTACAAGTATTCTTTCCCTTCTGTTTGTGAACTTCATTTTATCTGGAGAGCACTGTAGAACTCCTCAAATGAAAGGAACAATAGTTTCAAAAAACACATGGAATGAGATTTGGAGTCTATATATTTCAAGTTGTTGTAAATAATCCGTGGATGTTGGGTAGGGGATAGGCACAGTTTTTTTTTTTTTCTTTTTCCTACATAGAATAATTTTTTAGTTACAACTTGCTTCTGTAGGATTAATGTGAAAGGAATACTGGATCTATTTTTCTTTAATCTAGAGTATTTTGGGTTTGAAATTTATTGTATGTATATTAGATTATATCTGATATGGGAACAATCTTTCATATACCACTTATTGTCAGAGATACAGGTGCTTTTGAGAAAGTGCTACAGCTATTCTGTTTGTATTAATGTAGACTGTGCCAAGGATGAAGGCCATGTCTCCTATGTTACATTGTAGGGCACATCTGCCAGCAAATTGATGGTTGATTAATTAACATTTTTTGAAGTATTATGTTTGACTGAAAGTCAGGAGACCTGCTTAAGCTCTTTCTCTGTTACCCATTAGCTAAAGACCTTGGGGGAGGGGGCACTACAATAACCTTACTTTCCTACCTGTAAAAACAGTGAGCTGTACATAATGGTCTTTAAGCTATTTTCCAGCAATTAAATTTTAGAGTTGCATGAGATCTCTTGTTCTTCTGTCCACTATATTCTTCCTCTTTATAAAATGGGTCTGAATGGCCTTTCCCATTTCCTATTGAACTGAAGGGGTTTAGAATATGCCACCCCAAAATATGCCACTTGGGCATATGGACTATTTTGAGCAGAAGGCAATTAAGAATCAACAGATACAGAAAGAAACCTTCTCAGAGCTTCTTTTACCTGACTAAATATAGAAAATTCTGAGAAATTCTGACTCCCATAAATCTGTTCTCCAGGAGAATTTTATGGCCTGGAAGAAGATGGAAAGTTGGTACTAAGCATTTGCACAAACCAGCCTTATGAAAATAAACCTTATCTTCCATTAGTTTCCCTGTATATTTTTCTTCTCACAATTTACAGGAAGCTTAAACCCTCCTTTTCTTTGTCTAGTCACTTTTCCATAATGCAAGGGCTGTCCAGAAAAAAATGCAGCCATAAATGCCTCTATTTCCCGTATTACGTGGCTAGATACTTTCTGGACAGCCCTCATATATCATCTCTTGTTAAAATAGTATATAAGCTTTTGAGTCTAACCATTTCTTTAGATTTTCACTTATTTTGTATGTAGTCCCCATGCATATAAAATGAAAAACATCAATTAAATTTGTATGCCTTTTTCTTCTGTTAATTTGTCTTGTGTCTGTTCAATTCACAGACCCCAGACACAGAATATAAGAGAGGAAAAGTTTTTTCCTGCCCTACATAATGCTGAAGATGAAAATATTTGTTTGAAATACAGTAATGATGAATTTGATTCTTTCTCTCTCCTCCACTTCTACAATTTGAGGGTTCTATAGCTTAAAGAGCTCCCAAGCTTATAAGCACCCTGACACAACTAGCCCTGAAATGCAGCCAGTACTTTAGGATTTGAATACTTACAAACTACACATGCTGTCATAAAGTAGGTAAGGTGGAAATCATAGTATGTCCTAGCGTTTAACTCATGTGACATGACATGGCTTTTTGTTAGCTTCACAGCACATCTGTCTTCTGGTTTAATGTTTTATACATGGGGTCACACAGTCAATTCTAGACACATTAAAAAACTAGCCTATATCTACATTCATATCATAAACAATTCATAAGGATCCAGATTCTTTTAAGTTATTCTGGGACAATACTTTAGGATTCCCGAGGATACAAAATTATTACTCTTACAGTGGAAAAGCATTTGGCTAGGAATCAGAAAACTTACATTTTAATTCAAGCTCTGGTCCTAATTTGTGGAAGATCACTTAATGTCTCTGAGCCGCAATGTACTGAGCTCCAAAACCACAGCTTTGAACTTAGATGATTTCTTAGAGCTATCCTGAGTATAAAATTTGCTTTGTGCTCTAAGGCTATGATGTAGTTTATTACTCTGGTGATAACATACTTTCAGGCAGTAACTTGGGATAAAATTCAATTTTTATAAAATCTCCAGATAACTGGGGAAGGAGAGGATTTTATTTAAGCATTGTTGTTCATCAGGTTGAAATATGTCCCAGGTCACATCATAAATCTTGAAGCATTATAAAACACAATATGGCTAAAGTAATATGATTATCCAGTAACAAAGACAGTAGTCCTGTCTCAAAATAGACTATGTATCTATTTCTAGAACCAAGTAGAGATTTGAAAGCATTTTTGCATATGGGCCAAAATACCTGTGAGAATAGAAATATAGTTTATGTAAAAACTATTCACTTACATCTGCCTACAAATATAGAAACATCTGAATTTCAGTCCATTCTTTAGTGTGCAAAATGCTCTGGCCTTACTTTTCCCGCCCTCTTGATTCAGAAAGAAAAGCCTTATATCCACTCAATGCAGAGGTGACTTAGGGAAGTCACATCTCATCTATCAGATTCCTGAGAGCTTTGTAATGCAAATCATACTGCTCCTTTCTTCCTACCAACAACTTAATTTGGGCCAGGATTGATTGACTAGAATGTTTGCTAATCAGTTTGAAACAAAACTAGGCTGGGGGCCAGTGGAAGTTTGCCAGAACCTTCTTTCCAAAGACAAGGTCGACAGCTGGTCTCATTTTGGGAATGCTTTTGCCCATCATCTTATCATTTGGTCCATTTTATATGCTCTGTGTCTCAAATTACAGTAGTTATTTTGAAAGTACTCCAGAGAAAAGAAGAAGGAAAGACATCACACATAACTTAGAGTTTCTGATTTAACAATACTTTGAAAAGTAGGTTACCTTGTTATAAACTTAATCCCTTTCCACCCCCCTCCTTTTAATAAGACTTGCTAGGTGTATTGACAGTTATGAATTACTGCTAAGCTGTAGTCTTTGGATGTAGCTAGTTTGACATTTGCTAGTAAAGTAGGAAAAAAAGCTTTGATTTGACCAGTAGAACATGTGGATTCTTTGTGTCACTCTTTAAACTCTTCTTTGTGTTATTCTCCAAAATTTTACAATAAAGTTCAATAGTTGTGCTCAAAGCAAAATGTTATGAAGTCACTGAAGTGGCAGACTCTTCGGATCCAGTCATTGCAGAGGCTTAAATTTCAAACCTTTATAGAACAGGAGGGTGCGATGATTGTGTGAATCAGACAAAGATACGGGGCAGTTACAGAATGGTGGACTCGGTGACAAATTAAAGGTAGATCCTTCTAAAAATTTTCAAGTTTAGATTTGAAAAGCAAATACCATTCTTGTAAGACAATGATAACAAGAACTCTGGTATAAATTATCAGCTTTGAATGAATTAGAGTTTGAAGAACTATGTTTTTGTTTCAGAGAAACGCATGCAGTTCACTGTTTTCCTCGTAGGCAGTAAGAACCGGAACATTTATTGAGTGTCAGATAAACATCAGACATGTTTTGGGCATTTGAACATAAGCCATTAAATAAAATCCTCACAGTGACCATTTAAGGTAGGCAGTGTTATCCCTGTTTCACTGATGACAAATTTCAATCTCAGAGAGTTTAGGTAACTGACAAAAGCTGAGTGGAAAAGCAAGAATTTCATTACAAAGCCCGTGTTCTTTCTTCTATTTCAGCTTAATGAACTTGCTCAAGCTATTTAACTTCCCTGTGACTCATGTTTGAAAGGGACATTAATACTTCACAGGAATAATTTAATAATTTAAAAAGTTAATAATTGGGAAAATGTCTCACAGAGTCATGATTTCTTAATATATTTGTTGAATATGAAAGTATGCCAGTGACTCTATTGAACAACCATCAGCGTAGCAGATGTTTGAATTGTTTCTGCTATGTAGGTTTGAACAAGGCACTGGAGTTCTTTTACTTGGATTGCATTGTGAGATATATCCCATTAAGCTGGTTAGAATTTGGGGTGCAGCCTGTGGCTATGCAATGATTGAGGGATGTTAACACATTATGATTCTGCTATAATGAGAGTAATAACTATGAACTAAAGAATAATGGCGTATTATTCAGAGTTCTCCAGTAAAACAGAACAAACAGGATGTGTGTGTGTGTGTGTGTGTGTGTGTGTGTGTGTGTGTACGTGCGCATGTGTGTGTATGTGTGTTATAAGGGCTTGGCTCGCGTGATTTTGCAGGCTGACAAGGCCCAAGATCTACAGTCATCAAGCTGGGGGTTGGAGAGGGCCAATGGGTCTGAGGGACCGACAGTAGAACTTCCAGTCCAAAAGCTGGCAAGACCCAAGAGGAGTCAATGTTTCAGTTCAAGTCCTAAGTTAGGGGAAGACTGATGTTCCAGATTGAGTAGTCAGGCAAGTAGGGGTTCCCTCTCATTCACAGGAAGAATCATTCTTTTTGTTCTATTCAGGCCTTCAGCTGATTGGATAAGGCTCACTCACATCAGGGAGCACCTTGATTCAAATGGTAATCTCATCCCAACACACCCTCACAGACACACTCAGAATAATATTTACTCAAATACCTGGGCACCTTGTGGCCCAATGAAGTCGACGCGTAAAATTAACCATCACAAACAGCAATTGGGATCACTATTACTGACTTGGGAAATTACCTGATGTTAGCAGAGTAATAAAGAAAGCAAATATGTTGAATGAGCATGTGAACTTTTAAAGGGTAAACATGTACATGGGGAAGAATTTTGTTAGCTGAAGGAGAATTTTAGTGTATGTGCTCATTCAAGGTACCGTACTTTGCTGTGTACAATGTGCACTCTTCTGCCCATATTGGGACTTTGGTGCCCAAGACTGCCCTGAGGCGTGTGACAGGCCAGCTTTTGTGAATGTGCTGCCCTTCCCTGCCCTCAGGCTTGACCCCGTGCACACACCACTACCGCTGGAGCACAGCCACCTGTGGGAGCAGCCACCTGACCCATCTCCTTTGCTCCTGAAAGTGCTCCACTGTTCCATCAGACCTCACTTAGAAAACAATTTCCAAGATAAAATTATTAAGAATTTTAAGATAGAGATGGGAATGCATTTAGCCAGTCATGGAACTCTTCTGAGTATAGGGCCCTGTGTGACTGATGATGGTACAGGTGACATGCCCACGAAGGTGGCCTTGTCACTAACATCTCGTGAGCTCTGAGTGCGCCTGACATCCTACTGCTTTCCTTAGCTCATTCATGCTTTTCAAAGGCCACTTTATATTGTCCTCCTTTTTAAGCCTCCAAGTTTCCTCTCCCATCCTCATGTTCAGCTGATGACCTTGGGCCATGTTTCACTGTAAAACAAAAACAAAACCAGAAGTAATTAGATGACAACCTCTATGAACTGCTGCTTTCATCAACCCACCTGGCTATATCTGTGTCCATATAGTCTGCTCTCTCTCCT
Source organism: Lyroderma lyra (assembly GCA_004026885.1). Taxonomy (NCBI): domain Eukaryota; kingdom Metazoa; phylum Chordata; class Mammalia; order Chiroptera; family Megadermatidae; genus Lyroderma; species Lyroderma lyra. The sequence continues at coordinate 157,812 of PVJL010002273.1, forward strand.
GTAGCTCTGTGTGTTACACTTGGGCACTAAATCCCAACACCTCTCTTTGATTCCAGCAGTGCTCCCCTCTCCCTCCTGCAACATCGATTTTTATCGCTCTGCTACAGTCTTCTGTACCCCCATGCATGGCAGAGTTTCTCCCATCTCAGCATAACCTTTCCTGATCTTATATTCCCCTCCAGCTACTGCCACACGTCTGCTGCTTCAGAGTGAAATTCTTTGAAAGAATTTTCACATTTACTGTCTCTGATTTCTCTCTTCACTTCCCTTCTTAGACCTCCTTCAAACTTTTGGCCTCCATCACTTTGGAGAAACTGCTCATTTCAACGACATGAATAACTTTCATGTTAAATCCAATGGTCAGTTCTTAGTGTTTTGACCTGATCATTACTAGCAGTTGCACAGATGGTCATTTTCTCTCCCTTGAAACACTTTCTCACTTGGTTTCATGGCACCACACCCTTCTTCAGTGGCCGCTCCCACTGTCTCTGCTTTGCTGGCTTCTTCTCTTCATCCTGACCTCTCTACTCACTGCAGCATCTTAGAGCTCCCTCCTCTGACATCTCTACCTTCACTTGCCCCTGTGTAGCACTCTCACACAGTCTCATAGTTTTAAGCATCATATCTACACCAATGACTCCAAGATTCAAATTTTTACTCTAGACACTGCCTCTGATCTCCAAACTTGTATACCCAACTATGTTGGAGTCAGTCCTTGCACTCCTCTTGCCCCACTACTTTCAATCTATCAGTAAATTCTGTGACACCATCTTCTAAACTGATCCATATTCTGACCACTTCTCATTACATACCCTGCTACAGCCTGATGCAAGTCACCATCATGTTGCATTTGGATTATTGCAGTAGTCCCTTAACTGGTCTTCTATATGTACTTTTTGGCAGTCTCTATATTAGGGGTCCTGTTAAAAGGCAGGTGTGGTAACATCAGTCCTCTGCACAAAACCTCCAATGGCTTCCCACCCTACTCAGAAAAAACAAAGACCTTACAACAGCATTTATGCCTCCCAGCATCTCATTGACTCTCCCTCCACTTCTTCCTAGGTTACCTTGGATATTCTTTCCTCGTTCGCCCTGCTCTCTACCTCTCACTACTCTTCAAACTTGTTAGGTTGTGCTCCTTCCTCTGGGCCTCTGCTTGGAATGTTCTTCAGCCGTTCTTGTAGATTGCTCCCTCACTTTACGTCCTGCTCTAATGGCTTCTCATAAGTGAGGCCTTTCCTGATCACCGTGATTAAAATAGCGAACTAGCACTTCCTGTCTGTGTACTGCTTTTTTCTGAACAAGGTCAGGTATTTTGGTTTATTTACTGCTGTATGCTTAGAGCCTAGAAGTGTTTGACCAGTTCTAGGCATTCAATAGAGATTTGTGAAATAAATGAATAAGTAGCACTTGTGAATCAAAATGAGATGAAATATGTACCTCCAGGACTTGGTGATGAACAAATCCTGTTAAAAACAAAATGAAACAAAACAAAACAAACATCAGAATTTTGTGGTTCTTTGTAACTTGTCTTAACAACTTTCCAAAGAGAATTCACACTGTAAAATGTATTAGTTCAACCTGACAATGTGCTGACCTAATGTCCTTACGTTAATTAGCGTATCATGATATATATATATGTAACCAAGTGATAGGAAAGAACTAAAGCTGCTGTCCTTGTGACTCCAATAGCCGTATCCGCATTGGGCATGGCTGCGTGAGCCGGATGACCCTGGAGTACCTGAAATGCACACTGGACATAAATAGAGCATTTCTGCGGGAAGCCGAGTCAACTGGTTCACATAACTGAAGTGCTATTTGTGGTAAAGAAATAGCTTATATGCTCCATGCAGTGCTTGAAAGAGCACCAAGGGCTTTAGTGTAGAAAACCATCCAGTTAATTTCAGCAGAGCATGAAATCACCCTATTACCTTTTGCCAGGTTACTTAACATAGAGGGATTTTACCTACTAATAAAAATCATGCATCCTTGTTTCTGCAAAGGAAATGACAACACAACTTTGTCATTTCCCTGTTTCCCCCTACTTCTGTGGGGTCACTTTCTGCTGTGCTGCCTTGTGTTCAGTGTGGGTTGGCCACCAGGATGAGATTAAATACCTGGATCACTTTAGAGTGGGTTTCCTTATACTAAGGCTTTCTCCTAAGTCTGTATCATAGAATTTGTGTTCTCTGGCTAAGGTGTGTCTAACCTGGAGATAAAAGAAATGTGAATACTGTTATACATATCACATTTGCCATACAGGTATATTCATTTTGCTGAATGATACCATACATGGTTTTCTTTCCTGGGATGAGATTTGTTTTAATTGATGCTTCATTTCTGTGTCAGGTTAGGCTTATCATCTGGTTGTGTCACACTCACTCAGTGGTTTTATTCTACTCTTTTGCCCTTCTGTTTAATTGGTGAAGGCTTTCCCATGCGCACTTTATGACCTGCCTATTTAAATGTCCATTTAGTACCTGACATTAAATTTTTAAACTGAGAATTTTGTCTGGAAATTCTACAAAACAGCTCATGTATACATTAATTGCAATAAAAAAATAATAGTCTGTTAGGAAGATTGCCTTTGTGTAATAATCCAAAAATGCCCTAATCAACATATAAAAACATCCAAAAAATATCCTGAGAGTTTAAAAATGAGAGCACCGTCTTACAAAGAATGGTGTTTCCTAAACATGTGGGCCAAAATCCATATTTTTGATGTGTGTGTGCAGTGTAACAGAACCAACCCTCCGTATATTTAAAATGTCCTAATTAAATGCATTGTAGGGATTCCAATTTTAGTTAAATAAGTATTTTTAGTTTCTAATTCAGAACCTAAGATATTCATCACCATTATATGTCATAGGGAATGATAAATATTTAGCGAAAGAGATAGTGAAAAATGGCACATGCATGCAATGAAATAGCTTTTAATACTATGTTTAAAAGGTTTTTTAATGATATACCAAATACTTATTCTGAAAGAGTAAGGGAAAACAACAGGGCTGTAGTTGTATTCCATATATGATCACAACTATGTGATAGTTGGCACAAAATACATCAAAACGTTGAGGGCTGCCATTGTGTGGCGAGATTGACTGATATATTTTTACCTTTCAATTTATATTCTTGTTAACACATAGAATATTCTTGTCTTGGGTCTGTAGAGATTTACAGATTATTGTGAAGATAGTCAACATCCTGGAGGTTGGAGGTCGGTGGGTGAGGTAGGTAGTGGAGATGAAGGGACCAAGTGAGACAGGAGTTCCAGGGAACTGAGAGGCTGTGGAAGTAGTGAGTTTATGCTCTGCTGGAAGGGACAAGGCTCCTCAGCTCCAGCAACTGTGGCATCACAGGTCTTTGCTGCCAATTACTTGTCGTACCAGTAATTTTCAAATTGCAAGACAAACTAGAAATCTAGATTTTTTACATAAAACTTTTTAAATGTAACTGTTGGCAATTATTTTTTTTTAAGCAATGAGCAGGCCAAACAAAATATATCTTAAGGGCAAATCTATTTACCACACGTTCAGTAAACAAACACAGGTCAACTTTGTATGATGAATATCCCAGGGTGGGGTCCATAAGTTTGAAATTCTAATAATATGTGCAGCTGAGTATTGAGTATGAACATGGTAGGCATTGAATAAACAACTCAGTGGTCCAAATGTGCATACCCCCACCCATAGTTTATTAGGTTTCCTCTACTTCCTTCATTCGTTCTTTCCTTTCTTGTCTTCCTCCCTCTGTTTTTTCTTTCTCTCCTTCTCTTTATTACTGGCCTCTTTAAAAATGGAGTGCGGTTTTGGTGAATGTTATATGACTTCCGGAAGTATTAAACAGATAAACTGCACGGAACTGTCAGGGTCAAAGCAAGGATGTCCCATCCTGTGGTTCTCAAACTTCTGGGTTTCAGAACTTCTCTACATTCTTTAAAAACTATTGAGGACCCCAAAGAGCTGTCGTTTTGATACGATATAAATTTAAAAAATGTAAAAGAATATAAATTTATTTATATATTTTTAAAAGAGTATGTAAATATATATTATGTTACTATAATTTAAAGTGGAAAAATTTAGAAAATATTAATAAATTTAAAGTAGAACTAATAACCAACATATGAAATTAAACGACCCTTTTTATTAAAAATTTTTGTTTTGAAATTTTTAAATTAAATTTTCAAAATTTAAATTTATTTAAAATGCACTTACTTGAACATTTTATTTAATTTTTATCTTTCATTTATGTAAAACTTTTTTATTAAACTAGAACTAAAAGTATTTTTATTTTAAAACTAAAAAAATTATTGATAACAAATTGTTTTACAGTTCTGCAAATCCTCTTAATGTGTGACTGACTTAACAGATGTCTGGAGTCTCCTGTTATTGTATTCAATGTATTATGATTCTACTAGCCATCAAACCTCTTGAAAACTCCACTTATTTGTGAGAGAATGAAATGAAAAATGGCAAATGTCTTCTTAATATTATTATGAAAGTAATTTTGATCTCCTGTAACCGCTGACAGGCTCTCAGAGTCTCCTAGGGGTCCCCGGTCTGCAATTGAAGAACTGATGGTCTAATTGCGCTGATTCTGTAAGCTACCCCAGTGAGCAACATGAACTTGAGCATCTGTCCCTCCTCGACCCTTCATCTCTTCCATTAGTCTGCCTAAAACAATTTATTCTTTTGAATTAAGGCATTCCTTTCTATCAAAATGCAAATACTAGTGGGAGAGATAACACATTAAGCTGTTAACAGCTATCAGTTCCTTAGTGTGAACAAATTTAATTCATTTCAACTTGAGAGTCCATGAGGACAGAATGAGAAAGGAGAAGGCACAGAAATAGGGCAGGGAAAGACCGCCCCCCTGAGCTGAGGGTCACCTTTTTCTATTTTACATCAGGACCTCCTGGCCTGGGAGCAGCCTGGTTTCTGGATAGCTCACAGCTCACAGCTCTGAAAAGAAGCCATTCCCTCATCTATTTTAATTGCTTATCCTCAAGAGCTACCTGGGTTACAGTACCTCTGTGGCTGCTAATGGCCAATTTGGAACTTACTGATGAAATAAATGAAGAGAATTACAACTACTAATAAAAAGCCAGTCAAAACAAAACCCACTAATTTCTATGACAAAGTACTTTTATTGATAACCATGCAGAAGCACTTTATTAATCTGTCTTCATCTTATTTTGTCTTTCAACTTTCTTTAAACTTAGTACTTTTTCTTAAATAATTTCTTTTTTCTCATTATGACTTACTTATCCTCAGGGACATGCACTGCTATTTCTTCATTCCTGAGAAAGTAACCGTTTCATTTGAGCATCCATGCTGAGCATCCTTGGAAATTAAAGTCTAGTCTTTGTTAATAGCGCAAAATGGAACCATCCTGTCAGGTAAGGTGTGACAATTCAGCTTACTGGTTGTTTTTGCAGATTCAATTACAAATATACTTAACTGGTGGGAAAGAAAGTCAATAAACTTTAGCCACTGAATATTTGCATTGTAAGTGAGGATCTCTTCCCACACTGGCTGAGGTGTGCACCTTCCAAGGAGATGCAGTCAGGCTGAGGTCGGGGCACCACAGGGGTGAGCTGAAATGACAGTTTTGGTGAAATGCCTGGGTTCAATTAGAAGAAGTAATTCATGTGTGTGGCTGGTAGTGTAGGGGGAGTGCAAGAGGTCAAGAATAGATTGAGAAATTAGGTGCAGGGAAGTTGGAGGCAAAATTACTTAGGATTTAGGATATGAATAAAAGGGAGAGGGATGATCAAGTGCAGACTAGTGAGGCCTACTGGTGATACAGGTCTGAACCGAGTGTGACAAGGGAAGCTGCTTTGCAAACATGGCAGTCTTGTGTGCTGTGGCAGAACCAGCCGTCGTGGGTGGTGAAATGAGTCCACTGTGCGGAATATAGTTTTCATGTTCCTGTGTTTAAACAGATGCTTCTTTGCTGATGACTGTCATGTCAACAATATTATTGGGATACTGAACTTTTATTTTTCAGTTATAAGATAAAAATTTTGGGAAAATCCCTCTCGCAAGGACGATGAGCCAAGGATATGTGGCATGTCAGAAAAAATAATATCAATGAAATTATTTGACTGTGACTTTAAAGAAGAATCTGCTAATACTTTACTAATGACTTATCTGTACGTATTGGTTAGACACTTGGGTATACATACAGTTTCCCCACCAGCATTATAGGCAAAGGCGTTTCCTCCCAGCCTCATTGGCAGGAAACCCCGATTTGTCTCTGCAGCCTCCTGTTTTTGCTGCCACTTTGGAGGAGGCCCTGACTCCCCCGTGGTCAGAGCAGCTGCTGCTGACAGACTGGTCTGGATAACCAGCTGTAAGGACATCTTAGGTCTAATGGAGACTTTCTGAGATAGTAATTTGAGCAATCTTTTGAGAAGGGAGTTTGTGAAGAACATGCACGGTCATTCCCAACACATTGGGAATGGAACTAACAGGAATGAATTTTCTCCCGGCCGAAATCTCTGTGGACTGCTTTCTGTTCATCTTGCCCCTGATGCAGTGTCTGCCTCTTCCTGTGCTTGTATCTCCCCTCTGCCTTTGCCCTCCAGTCACATGACTCCTCTTTCAGAGCTGGTCCTGACCTATTACCTCCTGCTAAGGGGATGCCTGTATTGTCCCCTCTGCCAGGAATTTCTACCCATCTACTTCCTCATCCTGGCCCTCTCACCCACAAATCCTTCTTTTCCAGAAAGCCTCTCTCACTCTTCAAACTGTCCTGTACTCTTAAATAACCCCGTTTCTTCCCAACATAGCACACATCTAGTATGCCGTGTCGTGCATTTTAGTTCATGTGATTATTTGCATAATGTGTTTTGCCCACTAGATTGTGAGCAGGGGCTTCTACTTTTCTTTTTTATTACTCCATCCTCAGTGCCTGCCACAGTGTCTCCTAGCACAGGTGTTCAATAAATGCTAATGCATGAACGATGGAAAGAGCAAACAAGCCTTTATTAAGTGCCTGCTGTGTTCCAGACACTGCTGAGTGAGGAGAATACGCCAAGTTGTCTCCTGCCATCAAGGAGCTTGAGCTCACATGAGAGACAACCACGTGATCAGCCCGACTGCTAAAGAGATGTAAAAAACAAAAATGAAGAAACCAACAAATACCATCGCTGAAGAATCCAACGGAAATCGTGTGGGAACGGAATGTGGAGCAGCTGCAACAGTTCTGCCAGTGGGTGTTGTGGGATGTGAGCAGAGGGAGGACGGAAAGAACCGGGCCGTGGGTCAGGCAGATCTGCGCCGGAGTCCTAGTACCGGCACTTACCGCGCCTCTCTGAGCCTGTTTGCTTTCTGAAAAATGGGAGTAATAACCCTTACTGATACATACTGAGCAGGGAATTGCCGGATTTACCCAGAAACCTACCTAACCCTGTTGCCAGTTGGCGTCAGTCTTCCCTCAAGGCCTGGGTAAGATTCATGTATGTCATCTATTCTTTGTCAGTGCGAAGTCCAAAGTCCTTCCCCAGATCTGCAGATTTTCACAGGCTTGTCTTCTCACGTCATCTCCAACTCTGATTTCTTCCACTACTGAGTTCTTGCTTTGCTGGCTCTTTGTTTGTTTGTTTGTTTGTTTGTTTGTTAGTTTTTTAGAACTGATTTCTTTCTCTGCTCTGGCATCCACTCAGATGTGGAACTCACATCCTTTCTTGAATTCCACATGAAGGTACTCCCTTAAGCCTTTGCCTGGGCAGCAAATCTTGCCAGAGTTTTAAGGACAGAGAGGAGTTAAATAGTGGAGCGACTCAACCCAAATTAAGATGGTTGGGAGATACCTTTAATCTTAAATCTTGGGGTATTCTGTGATGTGAATCCATATCTTCTCTGCTCTTTCCTTTTAGGAACATAAAACAAACCAACACTTCACAGCCGCAATAAAAGCCTTTCTCCTCTTTCTTTCTACCTCTCCCCTCTCCTGTGACTTACTTATATTCAACAGAATGCAGAGAAGGTGATGCTGAGTTGACTTCGGAGGCCAAACCAGGAAAAACAGTGGGGCTTCTGCCTTAGCTGCTGAGCACTCCCTTTGGAGCCCTGAATCCCCATGTAATGCATGTGAATACCTGAGACCCTCGTCATGACAAAGCCAGGACCACAGGGTGAGGCCACTTGAGGGTTCTCGACTCAAAAGCCCCCGCTGAGAGTCTAGCCAACAATAGCATCAACCACTGGGCACGTGCACAGTGATGTTTCCAGTTGATGCCACTTGTCAGCCATTGAGTTCCTCCAGCCTTCGAGTCCTTGAGTCTGAAATCCCAGAATGATGGAGCAGAGACCAGTCTTTCCTGCTCTTCTTGTGCAGGTTCCTGACTGGCAGACTTTGCAGTGGTTTCAAGGTTTTGGGGTTATTATGTGGCCATAGGAACTGGGACGAAGGCTCTGTAGCACTTGACCTAGATCTTGAGAGGTAAATGGAGGCTTTTGCCAGGCAAAACTATTTGGAAAAGGCTCAACTTTTTAGGAGAAGGCTAAGAAGTTCAGCGTGGTTAAAACAAAAACAAAAACAAAAACAAAAACAAATAAAAATACAGACAAACTAAAAACCAAAAACTTGTGGGGGAGCAGCAGAAGATGAGATAAAAAATGATGCTGTGAGAAAATGTGCTATATGATTTAGTGAAAGCCATAATGTATTTGTCTGTGAATATAGGTAATGTTCTTTCAGACCACTGGCTTTGAAAAAAATGTACTTTTTAAATTGAGGAAGTTTATGTCATACAATTTCTGAAGGAGTTCTGAAACTTCAATTGCACAAAAAACATGACTTTAGAATGTTTTAAATTTCTTTCAATTCTTCAGCAGATTTATTCTCCAAACTCAACTAAAATTGAACTTGTCATAAATTACAAGCTATGGTTTAACTGATGAGTAATTTTAACCTGATTTTTAGTTGAAAAAAACCCCACTAATTTCTCATGAGTACTCATATCCAGTTTTATCATGGTTTTTTGGGGCTCGGGGTGAGAACATAGCTGAGAAGAAGTGTTCTTATCAGAGTATCCTGGATACTAATACATTTTGAATGTAATTTTGCACAGAAATACTGATTTTAATCAACTTCCAAGCTGTAGCACTGCATTTGTCAAAGCAGAAGACCCAAATGTGCGATATTTTTGTTAGTGGAAAACTGGCCATAATGAATGTGCTAAAATAGATTAGTTATCTATTAACCTCAACATGCAAGAAAGCACTAGATCATTAGCTTGGCTTATGAAAACCAGCAGCGGCAGCCTGACCTGCTGTAGGAGGAAGCCGAGTCAGCAGAACAGGGGCTGTGAAGATGGCGGTTTATGAGAGATGGCTTGGCCGAGTGTGAAGCAGCAGTAGTCGTAAATGAATGCATCTGATGCATAGCGTACTTACACCACTCATGGCAGGGAAACGTCACCATTTTGTCAAATGGTGTGCTGTGTACCTCGGGATTCATGGTATCATCCATCTCTGGGATACTGTGTGATTTGTACAGTTCTGGGAGGGTCGAAAGTCAGGTGTTGATTAATTTTTGGTAGTTTTATTTGGTTATTGAAGTGTAGGTTGATGGTGTATGTGTGTGTTTCCCCTTTTTTCTTTTAAGTTCTGACAATCTTGGTTAAATTCCCCCTTGAGGAGTGGGAATAAAGCAGCAAAGTAACTGTCACAACTTCTTGGAGACGAATAGCCTTAAGTAGTTTGAACATACCATCCCAGAATAACCGCTCTGGAAGATTAGTGGAAGGCAGCAACACTGTGAAGATCATGGTTCCTGCTAGCTGTAGATCTGTTTCAAATTGATCATAGGAGTTCCCTCCTAAGGTTCAGATGCCGGGTTTATTTCCATTTCTCTCATACTCTTCTTATCTCATAGTCAAACAACAATCATACTGTTGACATAGTTGGATTCAGTGTTCATTATTTAAATTGCGGAGATCAGGGGTTCAGTTTTCTGATGTTCTGAATTGCTACTGTAACAAAACTTAAACCAAGGTCTGGATTAGATAAGGGTTTGTGCTAAGCAAGCCTGGAAAATAGAGCTACTTATGGTTTAATACTCACATAGAATGTCACTCACAATTGCCAAGGAGAAGTCTGCATGGTCTTTGAATGACTGATTTGCCTATACATCTTTTTGCAAATTAATTATAATCCTATGTATTTTACTCCTACACTTGTGTTCTTTCCAATTATAAAGTACAGCCCGGAGTTAGGCCTTACGGGATGTTTTAATGGATAAGCACTTGACTTATTTCATGGTTTTCAGATTTTATTTAACAAGCACTTGTTGAGCACCAGTTATGTCCCAGGACCAATGCCACACACTGGACTCAGAAGCATTAGATTTGCTCCCAAGGATCATACAGTCTAGTGCTGTAGAAATGTGAAAATATGGGATCCAGACCAGGGGATAAATAATAATGTGTAGGTCCCAGAGATGACACAGTGTATAAAAGGCTGATACCTGAGAGCATTCTTACTAGTCTGTATATGTGAAAGTTCTTTATAGAAGAATAAAATCTTAAGGATGGAAAAATATTTTTACTTTAGCAAATTGGCTACCTATTTTCTTTGAGCTTATAAACATGATTGACTGTGGAATATTAGTGGGAAAATGCAAGAAAAATATACAGAAGAGAGATGCTTGCTTTATTATGTTAAAAATGACAGGCAAGACTCAATGTGAAATTTAATTATAGGTTATATTTAAAAATTAAATGGAGTAAGTTACATAAAACTAAGAGCTGGAAAAAACCTTTCCCAGGGGAATATTTTTTATCTTTGGGTCAGGGAGCAAGACTGGGAATCAGTAAAGTTAAATTACACTGCGTTAATGTGTGCTGCTAGTCTGACAGACACACATCCACACAGATAAACGTGTATGTATATATGTGTATGCATGCAAACACATACAGACACACACAGTTCCCTGGGACTGCAGGAACAAATGACCATAAACTGGATGGCTTAAAACAACAGAAATTCTTTCACAGCTCTGAAAGCTGGAAGTCAGAAATCAGGATGTAAGTGGGGCCGGGCCCTACTCTTTATGAAGTCCTAGGGGAGACACCTTCCTTGTCGTTTCCAGTGCCTGGTGGCTCTGAACCTTCTTTGGTTTGCAGCTGCATGACTGGAACCGCTGCCTCAGTCTTCTCCAAGCATCTCAAATCTAGCTCTGCCTTTCTCTTACATGGACACTTAGCACTGGATTTAGGGCCCATCTGGATTATTCAGGATGATCTTATCTGGAGATCCATAACTTAGTTATTTCTTCAAAGACCATTTTGTTTTCTGGATAAGGTCACAGTTACCGGTTCTGGGTGGACATATTATTATTTGTGTGTGTATGTGAAACATTTAACCCACTACACAATATATACACACGTGTATGTGAGTATATATATGAGGGCTGTCCAGAAAGTACCCAGCCATGTAATATGAAAAATAGAGGCATTTATGGCTGGATTTTTTTTCTGGACAGCCCTCATATATGATATGTATAATATGTATATCATATACATAAAATAACATATCACATATAACATCATTTATATATCATATGCCACATATATATGATACAAAGTCATTCATAAAAAACACTGGCTTTTCTAGAGAAAAATTGGCAAAGTAGAAGCTACCGCATTTTCTGCTACAGATGTATCTCCCAGTGTATCTCTTGGATGTCCCATCTGTCTCTGCTGCTGTGAGGACCAGACCTCACACAGGTGCAAAGGCCCTGAGGAGGTTTGGCATTTTCAAGGAATGTCAAGGAGGTCCGTGTGGCTTTCTTGAAGTGAAGGAGGAGAAGAGTGGTCGGAGATGAGGGCAGAAACATATCAGAAGTTTTTGCAGAAGAAAAATAGTTGGCTCGGTTAATATAAAATTGTTTTTAAAGAAAGGGATAAAAAATGTTGAACAGTGACATGTGTCTCAATTACAGAATTTAAGGAAAGGACATTACAAACCCAGTATCAGATAATCTTCTCATTAGCAGCATTCAACATCTGTCTAGGTAGTAAATGTAAATGGCCAAGTTCTGGGCTATTAAAATTTTGATGTAAACCATTAAGGCAATTTATGGGCCTTAGTTCAAAGGGGTGTTGCCATTGTATCTGTGAGACTGGCAGCAGTAGAGTGTATTTATGTAAATCTAATAGATTTGTAATGAATAATCCTGCTTAATAAACTTGTTAGACTGTTTTATCATTTACTTGAGTGTAATCAGAAATGTCTTTTTTCTTAAACTATTTTACGGTGCTAATCATTTAACTGTAATAGCACTTAACAAAATGCTAAGCACACAGCAAGCACTAATTTTATTTTGTTATTGATGGTAAGGATGAAGAACATGGTTCTTAAAAGGTGTCAATCAGCCACTGGAACTACGAAATGCTACTGAATGATCCAGATGAAAATAAAGTAGAAACTTCCTTTTTGGAGGTTTTGGAGGTTTGTGGTTTAAATCCCTGTTTCACCACAGGCTATAAGTTTGACTTATTCTAGACTTCATAGCACTGTCTGTGGGGCACTTACAACATTTTTATCTCCTCTCTTTCACCTCCATAACCCATGACATGTCCTCTGCTTAGCTTCTGAAAAGCAAAAGATTGGAAAATCCTTTTAAACTTCAGAAACAGAGTAATGCTCAGTGAAGTGATAAAAGCTTCAGAAATTAGTCTTGAATATTATCACTGTGTATCAATTGAAGTCAGATGAAGAGCTCTACATTCATCCATGGTTCTTTTTCATACTAATTAGACACTCTTCAAAGGTGTAATTATCATTTAAAAATTACTTTGGAGTGCAGAATAGACAATAGATATTTAATGTCTTTAATGTCTTTCTGTGTTTCTCATATTTCATTGGCATTTTCCTATTTCACCAATGAATCCTAGGACTTTCAAGGACTTCTGCCCCTTACCCTCACAAGTTAAAATTCTAAGCAGAAACTCAGATTGCCTGAAAGACTAGATTCAATTACCAGGAAAAGTCTATAATAATTGAACACTTGATTGCATTGATTGTCAGTCTGCTCCCATACTCCTTCCTCTACCACCTTGAGCAGAGATCTATTTCCGGTCCCAGAGATGAGCTGCCTTGTACTTAAGGGAAAGTAAACCGTGAAGCTTGGCAATGTGCTCATTGTTGCAATTTGTGACACAACTGAGATTCAGATTACAGGGGACCCTGGGACAGCGTGGGTTTGAACTGCATGGGTCCACCTCTACGTGGATTCTTTACAATAAATGCTGTGCATGTATTTTCTTATCATATTCTAAATACCATTTCCTTTTCTCTAGCTTACTTTAGTATAAGAATACAGCATGTAATACGTATAACACACAAAATATGTGTTAGTGGACTGTGTATATTATCTGTAAGGCTTCCGGTCAACAGTAAGCTATTAGTAGTTAAGTCTGGGGGGAGTCAAAAGTTATATGGAAATTTTCAACTTGGAGACAGTCGGTGCCCCTAACCCCTGTGTTGTTCAAGGGTCAACTGTGTATCTGTCTGAGAAACCCAACATCGTCGCCCTGTTCCACACCATGTTTCTTGGCATCTTGTACCATTCAGAAGGATAAGAATGGCGTGGAAAAGATTGCAAGTCTGTGAGCACGGTGCGGAGTCTGTGGCCATTTCAGGGCGTGCTGCGAGTTACGTGGCCAAAGTTAAAAGGCCCGCTGTTCCTGCACGGTGAGAATGAGCGGTCTGGAAAGCGGAGGCATCCTTTTCTGGGTGGGCATTTGGCACCTTCTAGACCCTCTGTCTGGAAGACTGTGTCTTCCTCTCTTTATCTTAATCACTGCAGTTCTTGCTTTAGGTTGTATCTGAAGCCCTCCTTCCCAGGGGAGCCCTCCCTTCCCTCTGCCTGGCCCAGGGCCTTCTGCTAGCCCAGTTCCTCGCCGCGGCCTCTCCCGCCCTGTGCGCAGCAAGGCCGCATGTTTCCACCTGGTCGTGGGAATAGTCGACTCAAGCCTGATTGCCACCCCACTTCCCACTGCAGCTTACATTGTGTAACTGGTAGAGCACAGTGCCTCAGGACACACATGGGGTATCGCTCAGCAGTCTGACTTCAGAAAGATATATATCAACTAGTACATATATTATGTATAACTACTATATATTATATCTAACTATGTACATGTAACGATTACATATTAAATATAACTATATAACTATTATATATACCTATATAACTATCTACATCTATATATCTGTATCTCTGTAAAACTCTTTTAGCCCGGTGCCTGGCACAGAGGAGGGAAGAAGTTCTCAGTGGACCTTTGCTGACCCAGTGCCCGAAGAAGCATGTCAGGAGGAGTGCTCTGGCCCTCACTGCACAGGTGGCCTGTCTCGGTAGCACTCTGGTGTTCCACAGGGTTCTGGTTGCCCAACTCTAAATGAATCAGTGAGTGGCCACATGATGCTTTGGAAGTCATCCTGCCCAAAGAGTCAGGTTCCCCGCTATCCTTTCTTAGTTCTTTTGTTAACGAGGCTTCAGAATTTAGGCAAATCATTTAATGTCTTTATGTATGTACAATGGGATGGTTAATATCTGCGTTATTTACCTTTCCAAGGTATCATTTTATGCAAAGAACTTTAAAGATGTGGCATCATATTAGTATGAGTCACATATTATCAGGTAAAAGGAGGAATGTTACAGGCAGTTCCTTACTCATATGCACAGTAGATTTCTAGAAATGTGTTTGAAAGTTGAGAAACAGTTATAAGAGTTACATTTCCAGAGAACTAAAAATATATATTAACACTTCTTATAATGGTTCAACATGTGCCACCTCACTTAGATTCAGATACCCCACGAGGTAGGTGAGGCCTTCCCGTGTGTCCGGCACAGAGGGCCACCAACACCTGCTGTCCCTTTGTCACGACAGCCAAGGCATTTACTAGTCTTTAGGAAGACCTGGGTAGTTGGAAATAGGCTTAGGAACAAAAAAATTCCAGAGTCTTTTGGCCACTGCTGAAAGATTGCAAAACTGACTTTAATTCTTCACTTTTCCTTATACCTACAACATTTGCCCTGTAATTTTATAGAAGCCTCCCAGTGTGACTTTGGGTTCAGCCATGTGTATTAGTCAAGGTTCTCTGGAAAAGCAGACGTGTGTGTATGTGTATAAAGAAAGGGGGAAAGGTTTAGTATAAGGAATTGGCTCATGTGATTATGGAAGCTGAGAAGTCCCAGGATCTGCGATCAGCAAGCTGGAGACCCAGGAGAGCTAATGGCGTAATTCCAGTGTGAACACCAGTGAGTTTGAGATCCAGGAGGAGCTGAAGTTTACGTTTAAGTCTGAAAGGCAGATAACAAACAAAGAAAAACCCAACTGAACCAAAAGAAACAATGTCCCATCTTGAAGGCAGTCATGCAAGAGAAGCTCCCCTGACTCATGGGAGGGCCTGCCCTGTAGTTTTATTCAGGCCTTCAGCTGATCGGGTGAGGCCCATCCCTGTTAGGGAGAGTCACCTGCTTCACTCGTCTTCCAATTTAACTTTTCATCTCATCCAGAACACCTTCGCAAACATACCCAGAACTTTGACAAATATGATTTAAAATGTAAGGTTGTATGAAAACAATTCCCTTGGTAAATAGAGCCTCCTACCGCGGTCGCTGAGGCCAGGACTTTTGTCTCGGTGGGTACTATGGCAGGCGGTTGTACCCGTGGTGGTGATAATGTTTGGGATACCGAAGCTGACGTCTAAAAGGCAGCTAGAGGTGTTCAACTATGATACAAGTGAGAGTGCTAGTTGTACGAAAGCCTAATTCACATATAGGTGGAATAACACGTGGCCACTTCCCCTTCCCCTAGATGAAAATTGAGAAGAATAAGTGCCCTTGGCCAAGGGTTGAACTGAGTCTCCATCACATGGCCACTTGAGAGTGTCCTTCTGCTGTTGTTTGTTTGTTTGTTTTTAATTTTTTGAAAGTAGGAGGCAGCCAAGCCCTATTCTGTGTAATACATTACTTATTGTCTGAGACTCTACCTATGGCTTCTGCCCAGGCATTATTCTATCCTAAATTTCTCCAATTGGGGAGATGTCTCAGCAGAGGGAGAATACAGTCAAAAGTGAAATTACCTGCTTTGGGAACGGAGTGGATTTCAAGAGGAGTGAATGAGATTTGAATCCATATTTGAGAAATAGTTGAAGACCCAAGGAGGCCATGTTAGAAATTTCATTGCTATCCTCTTGGGCTCTGGATGAGTCCTCCCTGCCAGAGTGCTTTAGTTAGCTTGCCCTACGTTATTAGTCTCCCCTGTCACATCAGGTCGCATATACCTGCCTAGTGTTACAACCAGTAGGGACCACTAAAGAGGAAAGGGTGACAAACATAAAATCTCTGCTCATGTCTGTGGAGGGGGCTGATCCTAAGTGTTTCAGTAACATTCCACAGCAAAGTGAGAAAAGCAGGGAGTGTGAAGTGGGGAGGAGAGACCAGAAATTTTACTCTCACAGAGTCTGATACCCAATCCCTGGTCAGAGTCATCCAGTCAGGGTAGGCTATATTTTGCTGGGGAATAAACAACCCTAATATCTTGATGTTTTAACCCGAAAACTATTTCTCACTTATGCTACTATACATAGCCAACACTCATCCGTGGGGAGTCTGTTTCACAGAGTCAGTCAGGAATGCAGGCTGAGGGAGGTACCATCTCAACACATGCTCTCATGACCACTGTGGCCTGGGAAGGGAAAGGGGTGATTCCAGGCCTTTTGCCTGGAATAACATGTTACTTCTACTCATGATTCATGCCGAACTCATTGCATGGACAATCTGGCTTTACAGGGGTGAGTGCTCTAATCAGCTTCTATAAATTTTTTAATCAATTATTTGACATCCATTAATTACAGGGCTAAACTAATAGCTAAAATTTTTTAGATCTCCCTTGTGATCTGACTTTTGAGGGGGTACAAAAATCAAATTACGAACCCTCCAATCAGAAATTTGAACATCTGTCTTTTGCTTCCTACCCAGTAGAGGACATCCCCACCTAACAACTTTTCACTACTATAGTCGTAAAGGCTTTTGCCCCCGCCTCCCTCACTTCTCTGCCTCCTGACTGACCATGTGGCCCTGCATAGTGTGGCATGCCCCATTTTCTTGGGAACTATAGCTAATCAACTCTTCTTTCAAAGGCAGTTGTCTTTGTATCTATCACTTTACCATACCCGATAGAAGCAAATCCCAGGTACAAATCTTGAAACATGGGGAATGCCACTGTATAACATGACTAGAAAGAGAAATGGAGTATTTGTGGACCAACCTATTGGCTAATACACTTGGTTAGGACTGTATTCCAGACACACTACCTGATCATGCTTCACATTTGCCTCAGCCTATGACCTTAGTTTGCTACACTTAGGACACGATAGGCCTATTTATGGTTATGTTGGGAGAAGTGGCTCCTTTAACCACTCTGCTATCTTGACTCATTCTTGTAAACGGAAAGCACTATATTTGTTAGCTTTTGGTGGCCCGTAAAATGGGGTAGGAGGCATGACATTATTTCTCATCCTTCGAAGAGGAAAAGAACTGAGACACAGTTCTGCAACCCCATGACTATCTAATGCTAGGTCAATCTGAAGACTCAGGTCTCAGACTGGCATCTTTACAAAATTATGGTGCCAGGAACTTAACATTTCATTTTAATCCAAAAGAAGAGCTATTCAGACTCACAGTAGCTAGTGACTGGAAGTCCAAGTTTTTTCTAAATTGATTGTGATAATGCTGGCAAATGCTGCCTTTCTTTTGAAACAAAAATTCATGATGCAAGAGCATGGCATTTCTCTGTGTTTTGAGCCAGACTGAGATATCTGCATAATTGATTTTGAGTTTTGGGGGAATTGGGTAAAAAACCTCACAGGCTTATTCTAGAATCTCCATTTTAATAGAGATCTCAGAACCCCTCTGGACACACATTCCATGGAAAGCATGCTGCCATAATAGAAAAAAGCAGATCAGTGAGCTAACCAGCCATCTGTCCACAGAAGAGAGTGGTCTCAAACACTTGGCAACATTCCCTGTTTGTGAAGCTCCCTCTTTCAGCCTGCATGGTTTTGCACATTGTACGCTGTACATTAAAGACATCACAAGGGGTTGTTCGGGCTGTGCGGTGCTTTCTCTTCCCAACTCCTGCAGCTTGGCTTATGCTGCTCAAGAGTCTCCCACAGCCCTGGCATCTGGTTTCCTTCTGGGATACATCTGCCCTGCTGGAAGAGCGGGAGGCTGGGGAAAGAATAGCATAGAATCTGCAGGGCTCTCATTCTTAAGGGATAAGCAGCATGACCTTGCCCTGGTGGCTCTGTTCAGGAGAGACTGAGAGACCCCACAGCTTCCTGTGAAGAGTCTAGACAAACTATGATGATACTGTTGGAAGAAAACCTTCTGAACACTGTGAAAAATCCATACTGTGTACAAAGGAAGATGTTTGTATGCTTTGTATGCCCCATGGCTACATGCTGTTTTGCTTTCCAAAAAATGAAATGACTGAAATTTTTAATACCGTTTCTGAGATTTCCTGTGAGAGTTGATGTACATGTTCTACTAAATTAAAAACACCATTTTCTCTCATTGTTTTAAATATTTCTTGATATTTTTAGTATACTTTATACAAGCATTGGCAGATTGCTTTTCTGAGAAGGAATGGAAGAGAATAAAATTTCATGATTTAATCTGTAACGAGCTAAAAAAATGTAAAAATATGAATTCAGTGGTGGCTTTTTCTAGTTTATACATGTTAAATTGATATCTAAATAATGTCTATAAGTATGCTATATTCACAAACCTGGATTACAAATAAAAAACTAAATTTTTATTCCTGTTAGTAATGCTTTCAGAAACACCTCATATGAAATTTCTGGTCATTTTAAGAGCAGGATTTCCAAATTATTAGAGGCACCAAAAATCAGGCTACTAAGTTCTGGTAAAGTTTAAATATTCAGAGAAAGGACATAGCATGACTGATGAGGAACATGTAAAGATTTTGTGTGTCACAAGATCTTACGATTTATTCATTGCCTTTAGATTGGCCCCTGTTATGGACTGAGTGTTTATGTCCTTCCCAAAGTCCATATGTTGAAGCCCTAACCCCCAGTGTCGTGAATTTGGATATGGGACCTTTGGTAGGTAATTGAATTTAGATGAAGTTGTGAGGATGGTGCCCTTTGTAATGGGTTTAGTGCTCATATAAGAAGAAGAAGAGACACGAGAGCTTTCTCTGTTTGCACAAGCGCACAAAGAAGTGATCACATGAACATACAGGGAGATGGCAGCTGTCTTCAAGCCAGGAAAATGTTCCTCACCATGAACCGAATATGCCAGCACCTTGATCTTGGATTTCTCACCCTCTAGAACTATGAGAAATAAAAGTCTGTTGTTTAAGCCACACAATCTATCTTAACTTTGTTAAGGCAGTCTGATGTGGCTAAGATAGGTCCAAACCTGGAAACAGTTCCAACTGACTTCATTACAGCTCTTCTTTTGTAAATGTAGTATGAACTTGGCCTCATTCCTACAGATCATAATGGGATCTGAAAGCTGGGGACATCTCTCTCAAAGCCCTAAATCTTCCAGAAAGAGTCATCTATTCTCTGAGCTCTTATTAGATCTTTGTTCTTTCTAATATAGATTTAAAAAATAGTTTTGTAGATCACTCTTAATTTCATGAATTTATCACTTCCCTTTTTTTTTTTTTTGCTTTTTGGTATGTGGGTAGCTCCCTGGCTGGGAATCGAACCCAGGCCGCAGCGCTGACAGTGCCAGTGCTGAAGCCTTAAGCCACTACACCACCAGGGAACTCCCAATTTCATGAATTTAAAAGATGATACTTAGACAAATAAAATGAAAGGAAAAGGTCTTTAGCTATTTTTCTCTGTTGCCTCAAAAATTGCAAGATAATAAGATGGATTATCTGTTGATCTGCTTTGTTACAAGTATTCTCAGCCTTGACAGTAAGGTGTTTTCTAGAAAGACCCATTTCATTCTAATGGTAGGACCTCAGAGGGTACACAGTGCATCCAAAAGGCTGAGGAGAACCCTAGTTATAGCTGTCAGATCCTAGGTATCAGCACTCAGTACTCAGCTATGCTCTTAGCCAGCTTGAGTTTGTACAGAACTATGCACCTTCACAAGCAATGTTTTCTTTCTTGAGTTAGATTCAAGCAAACAGGCACTTGACACATCTTATGGTTTGGTCAGGGTCATTCCATTTCTTTTTGTCTTCACTCACAGCTTCCTTTATTTCTAGCTTCCTTCTCACTGCCCTGCTCACCTCCAGGGTGGCTTCTCTTCAGTTGGTTCTTAAGAAGTAGGTGCTGCCCAATCCTTCTTGCTTCATCAGGGGATTATGGCAGTCTGTCTATGCTTTCTGATTCAAGACACCCATTCTGGGGAGCTGCAGAACTTGTGCCTTGCCAAGTGACCTTGCTTCCCTTAGTCTTCAAATCATAACCTATTCTTTTGGTTCCTTTGTTTAAAGCCAGGCAGCAGCATGTGATGGTGGAGCATGTATTGGCCTGGGTCGCTGGACAATTGGTTTCTAGTCTCAACTTGGAAACTATCAGGTTGTATCGCTCTGGGAAAATGACTTAAGCTTGTTGGATTAGAGGTAGGTTGGCCAGATGCACCATGTTAAATGGGAAAGAAAACAACAGTATTGTCACTGGGCTAAATTCAAGGTGTCAGTAGGCTGATTAAATGGGCTGTTTAAAGTGGGATAGTAATGTTGTTTTTTGTCCTATTTAACATGGTACATCTGGTCAACCTAGTTAGAGGCTATTTCTAGCAAATATCATAAAGGAATTTCCAATCAGTCAACAAAGTGATTGGTTTTGAGCATGAACACACAGTGAGACCTGGAGTCATAGAGTCTCAAAGCTTATCTCTTCCAGGGAACTTTTAATGCCCACCTAGGAAGGAAATGTTATGGTTATATAGTCTCTGGTCAAGATGCTGGTGGCAATGCTTGTGATGATGGTTGCCAAATGAATACTCTGTATGTAATCCAGATATCAACTGGGATTTCCCTGTTCCTGTGATCTAGATTAGAGAGCTAACAAGCATGCCACTTGCTGTAGATGTTTATTTATGATTTCTATCACTTTCTTATGTGTGCTAAACTTGTTCCCATGGCTTCAACCCAGATATAAAATTTCACCTCTTTGTTGATTTCCACATAAAACCCTACTCACCCAAAGAAAGACACGTGGAGCTTTGAAGGAGATATAAGGAATGCTTATATTGCAGACATGCAAACAACTTCTGGGTGAGTATTAGATGCTGCTAGTCTTGAATGTCTCCCCATGCCCGACCACACTCACCCCAGGCTATATACTCTGTATCTCTGCTATGGAACTTGATAAAAGGGGCTGTTTTTCTCCATAAGTGGAGCTCATAAAAGGGGTTTTTGAGATCTTTTAAAATGTGATCCAGGAACTATTTATTTTAGAAAACTTATTTGTTTCTTTATTGTTTCATTTATTAATTTTAGATTTTTTTTTTTTTTTTTTTTTTTTTTGCTTTTTGGTATGTGGGTAGCTCCCTGAGCTGGGAATCGAACCCAGGTCGCAGCACTGACAGCCCCAGCGCCGAAGCCTTAAGCCACTACACCATCAGGGAACTCCCTCATTTTAGATTTATTTAACTTGGAGTCCATAGAAGTAATTATGAAAACAATTCAGTATTTCCACCTTCTTCTCATCCTCACAAAACACAAATGAAGGAATTCCCCACATAACTGAAGCCAAAGGTTTTTGTATGTGAAGCATCTAGTTTTCGAAGGCAGCCCTTTGGCCACCTGTGGCCATTTGGAGGTCTGTTCTTTGTGTGTTGAGTCCCACAAATATGAGCATAATTCTTCTAGAGAGGTAAAGTAACTGGTTAATGACAAAGAAGAGCCAAATCACACAAAAAATCATACAGTTTACAAGCACATTACAAGCTCTGCAAGACTGACAGTTTTTTCCTAGTAAATATTATTGAAACTAATAAACAGGAGACAGGGACATAGAAAGGAACCCCCAAAACCTGGAGAGAAGGCCTCTTTCTGCCAGTGAGACATTTACCAGACAGGATCCTGGAACCTGAAGTGCTGCTTGCAAATATGTGGCTTAGGACATCTTTGGACTAACCTAAACCAATTAGTGACTACATGCACTAGGATACATGCACACAAGAAACTGACTCTTTTAATCCATTTACTTGTTTGCTTGTTTGTTTGTTTGTTTGTTTGTTTAATAGGCCCTTTACTGTAGGATTCCCTGAACCCAGTCCATAACCTCATATGGACTGGCTAAGAAATTGGTAAGGCCCCCGTATCACGTGGAACGAATGTGTGCTGATTGTACCCTGAGGCAAATGTGGGGACTGTGAGTTCTCAGGCTACGCACAACTGAGACAGGGCTGATAGATACCTGTGCAGACACAGGTGGAATGTGTGTGATCGCGATGTGGGCACCAGCTGATTGAGCTTCACTTGCCCTCCCCCTAATCCCTCTTGCTTGAACATTAACTTAGGTCATCTATTACTAGTTAACTCTGCAGACTGGCTTGTCTGCACACAGTCCCATAATCCCCTTTTCTCCTACATCAGCTAGCCTTAGGCACTTTGCAATCATCCTGTTAAGCCTTCTAATAAAAGGGTGGAGAAGAGAGCCTCAGGAGGTCTCTTCCTGCAAGATGGCCTCTCCCTCTCCACCAAACTTGTGTCTTGAATAGTTATTCCATGTGTTTCAGGTGAGTCCTAGCTGGACTGGAGACTCACACATTACAATTCTGGTCACCATTTCTGATGTGTGGGGTCTTTTTTTTTCCATACGCATCCAAGCAATGCTCAGACAGCAGCTGGGTGTTTTACAATTCAATTCAATTGTGATCATAGCATCAGACCCCACAGGTTAACTGTCTTTCTAACGTTCACTGGTCTTCCAGGCTAATGAGGAGTCCAAAGTCTCTTCTATTCCGGCTCTTTTGTCCATGCTGTTTCCTTAGTTTCAACTTTGTCCCCTCCTGGAATTTCAGCTAAGAATTCTACACTCTTTAGCCCTGAGAGGGTTTTCCTGGTACCCTCTGCCAATCTCTGTCCATCCTCTTTTTGTTTTCTACCTAACAGTTTTTGGCCAATTTTTATTTATTATTGGTCTGTATCATACTTTCTTTTTTCTTTCTCTCATTAGAAAATAATCAATGAGAAGGCAGGGCAGGACTGAGCCTGGCTTATTCATTATTGTATCTCCAACACCCTACCTGGTGGATAATAGATATGAATAAAAATAGTAAATATGGATTACAATAAATTTAGTTAATTATGTAGTTTTATCACATAATTGGCATAAGTGCGTGTGTTTGTGTGTTTTGGTTATCTTTTTATATAGCATTACCCATGATCCTTTTCCGGGTATCTACCCAAAACATCCGAAATCTTCTGTCCACCAAGATATATATACCTTATGGTCATTGTAGCATTATTCATGGTGGCCAAGGCATGGAAACAACCAAAGTGGCTTTCCATAGATGATTGGATAAAGAGTATGTAGAAGAGATGAAATGCTGCTGTTTGTGATAACATGGATAGATCTTGAGATTATCATGCTAAGCAAAATAAGTCAGACAGGAAAACTCAAGAACCATATGATCTCACTCACATGTGGGACATAAAACTCAAAGCAACAAAGGAACAAGACAAACATACAAAGAAACAGAAACTCATGGACACAGACAAAAATTTAGTGGTTACCTGAGGGTTAGGGAGGAGAGGCTGGGGGAGGAGGGAGGAGGGGTTTACTATATGGTGATGGAAGGAGAAGTGACTGGGTGGTGAGCACACAATACAACACAGAGATGATGTATTATAGGATTGTACACCTGGAACCTATATAATCTTGCTGCCTGACGTCACCCCAACACATTTAACGAGTTAAAATAAAAAGCATTATCCATGAGATGAACAATTTGGTCAGTGTATGGCTCAAGGTTCTCTGAAGAAATGGAACCAACAGGCTGTTTTGAGGGATTCTAGTAGTTAAAGTGACAGGGGAGTGAGGGCAGGCTGGCCATGGAGCTGCAGAAAACATTCTCAATATGCCAGCCCTGATCCTCTACCTCCGAAAAATGAAGGCAAGTGGAGGCAGTTCTCAGCCATTGCTAGGGCTCTCTCTCCATTTAGTTTTCCATCCTGCCTTGGTTATGCTCCAGCTTCTACTGGTGCTCAGGCTCAGGTTCACCTGCCATTTGCGGTAACATCCGGCCTTTGGACTTGGTGCTGGTCTTTGATTTATTCCTTTGGCTTTGATGCAGCCTTACCTAACCAGACATGACTTGGATGCAGCCACACTCGTTTTGTTCAGTCCAGACCACCATGAATAGTACTCCTTGCCCTAGTTCTAGGTCTTGGCTGGACCTGCTTAGTATCCTCCACGATTCAGCCTGCGATGGCTCCTTTTTGGGTGTATGCCAGGGCATATGTATCTACCGAATAATTCACACAGAGGAAGCTGAAAGGAAGGCTGAATGAGCCTTTCATTTGACCATGTGTTTTTCTAGGGCAAGCTGTGCTTTTTCCATATGGGGCTTATAATATGGAGAAAGGAAGTGCCTATATTATGCCAGGCACCATACCATGTTGAGTGCTTTATACAGATCTGCTAAGTTGCTTTTGCTCTTCTGAGAGTAATAGTTGATCTTCATACCTTCAAATCTGTTTCACAGTTTGTTACTTAACACCCTTAGAGACAATATTTGGAGTCAGTGAAAGGAGAAGTTTTGCAGATGTCTTCGGAGATAAATTAGCTACAGTGTGAGAGATCAATTTGCGTCGTGCTTCACTTTTGTTTTGTAGGCGTTCACTAACTTGATTTCATTATAGTGTTGAATTAAGAAATCAGCCTAAGGCACAAATAGCTGTTAAAAAGTTTTGGGGTTTTTCTTTCTTTCTTTTTTTTTTTTTTGAGTATTTTGGGATTTGGATGTTTAACAAGAGTTTACAAAATTGTGTGAAATTTCTCTTTTTGTTTTCATTTACCTTGCCTAGTTTTTTCCTTTCTGTTTCATTTGTTTTTATTTTCAACCCTGAAGTTCTGACCAGACCACCCAGGTCTGTCCTTAACTGGCATTTCCAGGAACCAACAACTCCATGACAGAGGTTTGTCTGTCCTTCCCTGGGGACACTGCTCTGTCCTGGAGACCCGACTGTGCATATTGAGACTCCCTCCATGCCCACAACTCCCCCCATCCCCAGCCCTGGAGCATGTTAGAAATAAACAAAGAAAGCAAGAAGGCAAGAAAGCAGACGTCCAGAGAAAGTGGAGAAACTACAGAGACCTGGACCTACCCAACCTGGAAAACATCCAAGGAAGATGGGTGGCATCTGGAGGCGATGAAAAAGGAAGAATCTGAAAGAGTCTCCTGGGGTTGGACAAAGCTCCAAGAATTGGAGCAGAGAGTGAGTTCTGCACCTTTGAGCTAATTATGTAAACAGCAAAGCTTTGCTGGAGGAAAGGCCTGAAGACCAGTTTGGTTTTCTGGTTCTCAAGTAGATTTGGACCATTGCTGTTTCTTTCCATTGTGAACAGTTTTTTCTCTTTTCTTTTTTTTCCTCCAAATGCTGATGTTCACTTAGATTTTTAATTCTTATGTGTATTTAGAAGAGAAGAGGATAAATAAATCCATCTACTAAAAATTTGTCTGTAATTTAAATCTAGAGGTATTCAAAAAATTAGAAGGATTGCAATGTTTACTTCATTGATATTTTAACTTTTTGTGTGAATTGATCTTAAACTGCATTTAAGTGTCACTTCTTGAACTGTCTTTTGCTGTCTATAGGACATATGGTTTCTTGTCTTCAGTTCAGATTGATTTGCCTAAAACTGAACTTTTATTTTCCCTCACAAAATGCTCCCCGCCCCACTACCGAACTTCTTTCAGTGATACCATTATTCTCTGTTACCCAGATTGAAAAATTTAAGCTACTTTTGATTACTTTCTCCTGTATATCTACTACGTTTTTGTGTTATTGGATCTTGTTAATTTATCCCTTGTGTCCTGCCTGTGGTTTCCATCTCCATAGTACTTCTCTTGATACCTCATTCTTGATTGATTATTGGCCCTACCGTAATTGCACGTTTTAGTGTCGTGTTAATGTTCTCTCACATTTAAAAAAAATTGATCCACTCAGCTTTCTTCCACAATAAGCAACTTTTCAGGTGAATAAAGTCAGATGCAAGGGATTTCGTGGACTTGTCCAAATTCACACAGATAATTAAGTATTGAAGCCAAGACTGAGTGCCCTGTGTTAAAAGCTAAACTGAGGCTCCTTAACAATTTTTAGAGTTTATTTTAGCAAAAATCAATTTGAGTCATGCAGCATTCAGTCTAGCAGATAAGAATGAGCTCTGAGGAGCTGTACAAAGTGAGGGCTTTTATAAGGAGAAGGGAGTGAGAACAAGGAAGTTAGACTAAGCAAAAAAGCTGATCTACAAAGTTGCTTTCCTTTAGGGTGAGGCAGGAGTCTGTCATACAGAGAGCCCTAATTCATGGTGATCAGGTGATTTCTCATTGGCTGGTTTAAGGTTCTATTTCTGGCAGAGCTAAAACTGTTATTAAGCTTAGTCTTGGTTTGGTGACATGAGGCTTAGCACAAGTGACTCCATTTTGGACCTGTTGCCTTTAAAAAACACAAACCAGTTCTTGTGAAAGTGGCCTGCTGGTTACCCTGCATACTCTTCTCTGTTCATAGCAGAGAAATGTGAACAAATGTGTTTATATCAGAGAAGTATGAACAAAGACGTTTATACCCCAAAGGGAAAAATGAAAACTCCTTAGTTGGCATTAAATATCCTCTCCAATCTTTCTAATTTACTTAATGCGGTTTTTCTCTTCATTCTTTTCAGTACTCTAAGCTCTGCTTCAGCCAGATCAGACTAATCCTCTGTGCGTAAGCACCCTCTGCACACAGCTCCTATAGGTTTTGATTATATTCTCTCTGCCTGAATTGTTCTTCCTCCTGCTCAGTCCCATATTTTTCAAGCAGCTTTCCCTGCCTGCTCACTGGGGTTGCATATGGCTTTGTAACATGTAATGGCAGAGAATTGCTAGAAGCTCTGAAAATGTTTCTTCTCCTTGGAAAGACTACCTTTCTCAGCCTCCAGGATGATTATGTCGCCAGCTCATGACTGTTCTGGACGATGGTATATGGGTGGAATTGATATACATGTGCCAGTTCCAGGGTTGACCATGAAATGCCACTCTTCTTTTCCTTCTGCGGTGACCTGGGAAGTCGTGTGCTCCAGATGATGTAGTTATGACGTGAAAGCAGTTCAGATCTGAGTCACTACTCTGAGAACCACCGAAGATACCATGACTTTGCATAAAAAGGACATGGGTTTTTATTGTGTTAACTCACTGAGATTTGAGGGTTCTTTGGTATTGCAGCTGTGACATTGCCCCGACTAGTTCAGCATGCCAGCTTTGATCGACATATGTATATTTTGATATTTCTATCCAGATTTTAGAGGTAAGGCTAGATAGGGATGCCATTTATTTCTTCCCCTTTCTCCACTTGCCATTCCTTTCTTTCTGGGTTTTCCTTTCCTCTCAACTTTTCTTCTTCCCCATTTAATCTTAATTGAAGTTCTGCTAGGAGATAGATCCTGGTGAGTACAGAGATTTAATAAAAATCTGATCTGAGGTCTCAAGAAAGTAGCTATTTTGTAAGGCTCTTATAGTCTAATAATTGCTTACAATTTAAGCTTTTTATTTCTTGATAAAACTTACCTCAATTTTCTAGGCGTAACAGCTTTTCAGTGATGAGTCACTGAGTGCATGGAGCGACTTATGTTTTCTCAAGGTCTCTCTGATCTTGAATGACGTTGTAGGGATGTTGAGTCAGGGATACAATTTACTGTACGCTCAGAGAGCCCCAGATGGTCATTGGTTGGGTAACATGATTAAACTTCTACAGCCCTGCAGGCTACAACACAGAGAAAGGACAGATCATCCTGATTTAAAGATTGAACTTGGATGAATATTGCACATTATTTACATAGCAAAAGACCATTTTGGAGATCCGGACTTTGTCATCTGTGAACTCCTAGTTCTCTGGCTATCCAGTAGTATATATCCCACTGTTTTCATCAGTTTCCAGTTGTGTTCTTCCAAAGTACCGTGTGATGCTGCATGTGGCCCTTGTTTTAGGTTGCGTACTTGCGCTTTGGACTGATTTTCCATCATTATGATGTCAGCCTCCATTTTTACGCTGATGATACTGTTATATCTGCTTTTGATTTCAGACATCTTTTGTCTTTCTTTGTCTGGCAGACATTAAATCATTAATGTTTCAAAATCACATACAGCTGAAACTTTGTAAAACAGAATTTCTAGTGACAAGCTTCTTAACGTTACAGAGACAATCCACTACTTTCTCTTTCTTTTTGGCCTTTGCTGACCTCCAATTTCACTTCAAACAGGTATCAGGAGGGTTATCTTTGATTGGTAATTGTTTTTCATGATCGCATATGTTTGGAAACCTGTCTTTTATCATAGAAACCTTGCTGGAATGTAGGTATTTCTCTCCCTTACTGAGGCAGGGAGCTTTTCAGTCATGATTTATATCTTTCAGATTAAATTACTGAAAAATACGGTTCTTCCTGAAGGCAGACTATCTCCACAGCAAAAATAGTCCTGACTTTGATACTTTGTTTTTGACACTCAA
The DNA here is from genome assembly GCA_004026885.1 of Lyroderma lyra. Taxonomy (NCBI): domain Eukaryota; kingdom Metazoa; phylum Chordata; class Mammalia; order Chiroptera; family Megadermatidae; genus Lyroderma; species Lyroderma lyra. Next base: position 186,541 of record PVJL010002273.1, read on the forward strand.
AATACATCATTGCACTGCTTGTTTGCTAATTAGCAGCTGCTTCCCTGGTCTTGTTTTTCCACTGAGAGGATTTTTATACAACTTCCTTTCAAGTCATTCTTCCATCTTACCTTAAAAAGCATCCTAACTGCTAAAAGCAATCTATCTTTCACTGAGGGGACAGTGCTGAAAACCACACAGGAATATCAGAGTGGCTCTTTTATTGCATTTAGGAGAGTCCATCCAAAAAAAAAAAAGAAAGAAAAAAAAAAACCCCAGCAGATCTCGATAGACACAGATATATCTGACTCTGGAACTCTGTAGTTGCTGTAAGAGAATTCTAGTGGAAATATTAATACTAACGTGAATTCTACTACTAACACAAATACTCATTGAAATGATGGAAAGAACATTGAAACAACTTACAACAAGCACAGTGCAGATGTGGTTTATGATGTAATATCACAAATTTGGGAAGCTATTCCTGATAATATCTTATTTTTCTTGGGCATAAGATTTATATGAATATAAGCATACTGTTACATTATTTATTGTTCCAGAGAGCATAGTGCATAACTTACTGGGCTTGATTCTAATCAATCTGGGAGGCTGTGCCAAGCCTGTAATTGATAATGGGTGGTCAGGAGTGTGAATACTATGCTAAAAAGGAAGAGAGAGAGAGGGAGAATGGGGTGGAAGCAGAGGAGAGAGAGGAGAAGGAAAGGGGAGGGAAGGGAAGGGAAAAGAAGGGGAGGGAAGAGAAGGGTGGCAGGGAGGAAATGCTCCTTTTTTTGTCATCTTACCCTGCTGGTCCCCTGGAGGCCATGAAGAATAGGGAAGTGGAACTGTCTTCAAGAAAACACCAGATAAAGAATGAAAAAAACACAAACCCAGCTGCTGATGGGTTTAAAAAGCTTCATAGCCCTACATGAGCAATAGCACTTCAATATGGGACTAGCTCCTCTTTTATGGGTATTTTTTTATCCTTTTCCAATTTAGGATAAGAAATAATGTCTTCCGGATGACTTGCCTTTAATATTAACTACATTTAAAATCTTTTTGTCAGAATACATGTCACTTTCTTTTCTAACAGCCACCAACCCCAGCCCCCTATCAATTGCCACTTGGAGCCCTTGGTTAAGTCATTTAAAGTCTCTGTGTTAATGCCTTCCTCTGGTTTTACAGGAGTACCACATAAGGTCTGATACAGGGAAGGTAATTATACACAGAAACATACACATATGTAATATTAAATATAAAAAGCATCTTGACTTCTATAAATGCAAAGCACTCTACGAGAATACAGATGTTTTCAGTTACAGGGTTTGGGCACCCGTGCCTGTGAGGGGTGGACCTATTTTTCTGATTGCATCTTAACTGTCAGGACTGATGCTGCTTTCTCACCATATTTTGATTGACATTTAAAAAAATATTGCATACTTTTCCACCTTAGTAAACAGAGATAATCCAAACTTTTCTTGATGTTTCAGGTCCACCATTGTGATTTGTGCTCCTGTAACATTAGATGCAGATTTGTGACTGCTTGTGCTAACAAGTTCCCTTAAGTAACTTCCGGATTAATTTCTTTTCATTTGCTTCTTTCTCATAAAATTAGAATTTAGAATGAGCAGCTGCATGGCTTCCTGGGTATTTTAGTAGAACTTCTTTTAGCCATCAAAATAACTGTGGACTCAAATGGCGAAGTAGTTTTCTAAATTGTCTCCTTGTGCTACATTCTTTAACGTTCCTGTCTTTATTAGTATCCATTGTATCGGGATAGCCTTCTTGGCCTCCTCTCATTTTAGTGTTATCATCATCACAATGCTGTCTCACGTGCCTTATTTCCCTTTGACTTCTCCGTTGGTTAATTTTTCTTCTCTCTGTTATTCAAATACATCTTTGTTTCTCATTTTGTTTTTGTTTGGTCTTCAGGACTTCTGTTTGGAGCCCATATATTCTCTTTTATTTTTGTACTTGTATTTATGTGTATTTTTTATAAAGAATTTCTTCTGGAGCTCTAATCAATGTTATTGTCTTATGTGGTGCAGTCTCTTTCTTCATTTTTGGATGAAATGCTAGACCACTGTAATTTCTCTCAGGTCACAGTCTGCCTGCAGGATCTGGCTACCCTGCAGGTGACTTTAAGAATGGGAGTCAGGTCTTTTTGATCGTCATGTTATCTCATTGTCTTTACACAATAGGAATTTTTTTAGTCCAAGAGTTTAAGAAGAGAACTTTCTCTCTGTCTCTATTTTTTTTTTTTTTTTTTTTTTGAAACTCCAGTTCCGTCACTCTTTATCCAGTTTCACTTTGGCTAGAATCCCCTTTCCTAACTGATCTGAATTGATATAAGCTGTATTAGTGGCTAATGAACATGTGGTCTTACAAATTTCTGTATGGGAGTTTGTGAAGTCACCATTTCTCAGAGGCAAAGACAGGTTTTTACTAGAAATACAGACTACTTGCTGTTAGAGCAACACACAATTTAATCCTTAGAGTGCTGTGCTCCATTAGGGCATAATTTAACCTTTGATAGAGACATATCCATTTCACATTATAGCTTATATATTACGTTTTTTAGAATCAGGCCTAGACTATAAGGTTTTCAACAACTTGATTGTGTCACTTGTTGTGATGCTCAAAATCATTTTTGAGGGTGTGATAGCTTTTGTGTTGTCTAATCTACTCCTACGCTCCTTGTGATTTCTCTTGACCTTTCTGTAACTTTGTTCTCCCAAGATTCTGAACCACAAAGTGTACTTTTTCTGTAGTGCAACTTACCACAACAAGTCATTGCAGGCCTTCCTTCCTGCTTTTTTATACTGATATGTTGTGAAAGAAGCAAGTCTCCCACCCCAGGTTTGCACTGATTGCAAAGAGAAGAGCCAAATGACAAAATGGACCATCAAACTCTGGTATCGTTTTCGTTCATTCTGTTCTTTGCTAAATGTTTCTGTATGGAGAAGAAAGGGCTCTGAGACAGATTAATGCAACAAGAAGCTCACCGTGCTCACGGAGACTTTGATTGTTTCCTTGTGTTCTCTTTGGCTGTAGGAAGCATCTTCTCTCAGATGAAGCCTCCAGTTTGAAAGGTAGCAGCTCTGGGCCTGTCTCCACCACCTGGCTTTCCCTGGAGTAACACATACTGTTAGTTTTGAGATGACATATTTCAAAGCTTCATCTTTATTTTCTGCCTCCTTTTATTGCCAAGGCATTAAAATGTGTGTGCGTATATGTGTGTGTGTGTGTGTGTGTGTGTGTGTGTGTGTGTGTGTGGTGGGGGGAGCATGGGGGTGGGGCTGGGGGAGGTTAGCTAGGACTGGGATGAGACACAAATGGTGCGTATTAATAGCTGACTTTGAATGTAGGACTCAAATAATGTTTTAGGTAAGAGGTTCTTTCTGTTTTTTCTTTCTTTATTATTATTATTATTATTTTTGCCAAAGCAAATATTTGATTGTTTGCAGTTCTTTAAAAATACTCTCTTTTCTTCTTGTTTAAGCATCAAGTAAATTTGGGGCAGTTCTGTTCAGCACAAAAAACATGATTTCAATCAGTATGTCTTAGAGCAACAGCTATAGTTTGGGGGAAGAAAAAGTAATGTGAAAGAAGTCAACTGGAGAGTGCTTCTAATTCATCGATAATATTTAATCAAATTAAAATCCAATTAACAAATTAACCATGTTGAATGTATTTTAATACGTCACAAGAGTTATGGTGACCAGAGGCATAGGTGATACCTTATATGGGCCAATCAGCTCTTCATGTTATTGGTCAGCCAGGGAATTGGTTCTATTGGCTATAGAGCTTTATGGAACTGAAACAATTCCTCTGAGGTATGAAGGCACAATAAGGAGAGCATTTCTGAACCAAATCTGGTCTGTCCAAGAGACCACTTTCAGAATGATGATATTTTTCAGAACTTTAGGTTTCTAAGGTCAGTCATTGAGGCTGATTATTTTCTTTAATTTCCTTTGTGTGTAGTTTGGCTAAGTTGCCACTGATAAGCAGTGGTACTTGGATTCTTCTTTGGTTCGTATACTTAAGGCAGGTCCTTTTAAGGTCTAAGTTTTGATCTCTTTACCAATAGAAGCACAGATATCCTCTCCATATTTAAAATTAAAACTGAAAATCTAATTTCTTAACAAAGTATATAAACACGATAACTTCCATTAGTAAATAAAATCCTTGAAATTTGGAAATTTTAGAACTGAAAGGGAACTTGAAGATCTTATCTAAGCTGCTCATTTGAAAGGTGAAAATAATGTAGTAGTTCACACTTACATGGCCCTAAATGTGCTGCTGTCACTGTGTGTGTGTGTGTGGGTGTGGGTGTGGGTGTGGGGGGTTATCTATCTATCTATAAACTCATTTACTTGTTATAAATCAGTGAGGTAGCTCTACCCATTTTATAGGTACAAACTTAGGCCTTAAAAGGGTAGTTTATCTCCCATGGTCAAAGGGGTAGGAAGGAGCAGAACCAAAATGCAAACTCAGACAGTGGGGCTCTGGAGGTCATGTTCTTTACCATTCTCTACTGCCTGGAGGAAAACAAAACATGAGTAAATGAAATGGCCTGTCAAAGTCATACACCAGTTGGTGGCAGGCAACAATTGCCATCATATGTCAAAAATGTCTAAAGAACAAAATTTAAATAAAAACAAACCACAGGGGTATACCAGTTTTTTTTCTCTTTGGTAAATTCTTACCATATTTGAGTTTTACTCCGACACGAATCTTGTACACAGACTCCACTGGAATATTCCTTTATGATTAAGCCAAATTTTTAAAATTCACCCTAAAATCCTTTCATATTTCTGCTAAAAACTTTTAGTAAAAAACTTTCCCTGGGTAGCTCGGCCAGTCCTTCTGGCTTTTGTTAGCAACAAAATAACAGAAAAAAAGCTCTGTGTTTCTGTTTTGAAAAGGGCAGGATGAGAAGGACTTGTCAGGTCTAATTTCTGTGGGCTTGGTGAACCTTCGTGGTAGCTCTCGCAGTCGGAAGGGGGCTTGCTTTCACCAAGTTTCCTAAATCAGAGTGAAAGCATTTCTGTTTCCACGAGGAGCTGCCCTTGACACTACTTATAAGTGATTTGCATAAAATTACTTTAAAATTCTTTAATAACCAGCTATTTTACAGCTTCTATTATAAACTATTTTTTTTCAGAGATTCAATATTCCTTCAGAACTGTAATTTTAAACAAGATCTTCATCTTTATTTTGGATTATGAAATTAACACATGTTCAATTGTAAAAGGGTTAAAATATAAAACACAAAAGAAAAACTATTAATATCTTCAACATTTTTGGTCTATTTCCTATGGAATGTTTTATTTTGGATAATTGGAATCATAATATACATACAACTTGTATCTTTTTTGTCTTAACATGGTATTGTGAAAAATTTCATTAAGCATTTATTTATCAAAACCAGTATCTTAAATTGCCACTTAGTATTTTATCATTGGGTGAGCTGAGCCATAACTGATATAATCATTCTCCTATTTCTCAATGTTTAAGTTGTTTTCAAATTTTGCTATTACAAAAATGTCAAGACACTTTTTGTACGTCTTAGCCTGAGTTTATTTAGACTAGATTTCTAAAAGAAAGAATAGTGAGTCAGATTTTCAGTCTTGAAATTTATTGTCAAGGTTTTTAATGAAATGGTTTTACAAAATGAGTATGGTCACTCTTGACTGCTGTCACTAAAAAATAAACTACAACCACTCAATAATTTGATAGGCATTTCAAAATGTGCTCTAATCTGAGTGTTGTTTTTTTTTTAGTGGGTTGTGAGATTAATTTGTGTTTGTTCCTCTGAGAGTTTTAGTTCAATCCCTTCGTTAATTTTTATTTTGTCTCAAGTGTCTTTTAAAAGTTCTTATGTATTAACAACATTAACACTGTTACAACATTACCAATGTATTAACAACATTAACAGTGCATGAACAACATTAACAACAACGTTCGACTTCAGATGGTACTCTTTCAAAATGCTCTTCTCGTAGTTTCCATTCCCTGATTAGTGGCAGAGAGATGACCTGCATGTTGCTTCCAGGGCCTGCTTTCTTTCCTAAGGTCTTGCCCTGTAAGAAGGGATGTGGGAACATCCCGGGGATCAGCTCACAGGCTGGGGGTGGGGGCGGGGGTGGGTCCTGGATCAGTAGAATGAATGACAGGTCAAATAGGTAGCAGGTGGGCACATGTTTAAATACCCTCACACAGTTGCCAATCATCCGAGTTTGGTTTCCCCATCCTCTTCTTTTGTTCCTTAATGCTGTTGTTACCATCTTTGAAAACTTACAGTTGGTATACAAAAAAGTATTAGAACGTGAAGTTTATGATCTGTAGAGGAGAAGACTGCCTGTCATATGTGAATATATGTATATTCTAATGGCTGAATTATATTAATTGTAAGCAATCATATGTGATACAGTTATATAAAATATTAATGATTTAAACACTATTAACACGCAATAATTATATTTATAAATACATAAATAGGTACATAGTATATATCAGTATGTACTTAATAGTCTCCATATTCCTGCATGTGTTGTGGTACACACAGACACACACAGACACACAGTGATCGGCCATGACCTACGTTACAATGCTGTAGACAGCTGCCACAGTTACTGAGGAGAGAGAGCACTGAGGACTGTGGAAGCCGGACCAGCCTAACCAGTACATTGAACTTAAAACTCTGAAGACTGAGAAGCTCCCAATAGTGCAGAGTCCGGAGACCGTTCTTTAATAAAAAGTTCATTTGAGTGGTTTCTGAACACTTTTCTCAGCAGAAATCTCTTCCCAAAGGGTCAGGGTCATGTGGGGTAATGGACACAGCATGTTTTAGAGATAAGAATAGGCTAATTTAGGTGAATAGTGGTAGATTTTTGGAGATAATGGGTTGAATTTCAAAGTGTTAAGTAAGTTTTGACTGGTTAAGTTTTGACTTTTGGCAGTAGGGAGCTATTAGAAGTTTTTCTGCAGCCAGGGAACTACAAAAAAAAAGTTTTTTGTAGATTTACCTGCATAAATTATTATTTGAAAAATTATTAATATTTATTTTTTTTTGAGTTACATTGGACATTCAATATTTTATATTTGTTCCAGGTGTATAGCATAATAGTTAGATATTTACATAATGTAGGCAGTGATTCCCTCTGATTAGTCTAGTACCCACGTGGCACCATACACTGTTGTTGCAATATCGTTGACTATATTCTCTATGCTGTACTTCATATCCCTGTGAATATTTTATAATGACCAATTTGTATTTCTTGATTCCTTTTCATTTCCCATCCATCTCCTCAGCCCCCTCCCATTTCTCAACCATCAGTTTATTCTTTGTTTTTATAACTCTTTTTCTATTCTGTTGGTTCATTTATTTTTTTTTCTTTAGATTCCACATATAAGTGAGATCCCATGATATTTGTCTTTCTTGGTCTGACTTATTTCATTTTGCATAATACCCTGTAAGTCCATCCCTGTTGTTGCAAATGGTAATATTTCATTTTTTTAATGGCAGAGTAAGTATAAATGTACTACAATTTCTTTATTCAATCATCTATTGATGAACATTTCAGTTGTTTTCATGTCTTCGCTATTGTGAATAGTGCTGCAGTAAACATAAGGGTGCATATATTTTTTCAAATTAGTATTTTGAATTTCTTTGGATAAATACCCAGAAGTGGAATTGCTGGGTCATATGGTAGTTCTATTTTTAATTTTTAAGGTGCCTCCAAACTGTTTTTCATAGTTATTGCACCAATTTGCAATCTCACCAACAGTGCACAAGGATTTCCTTTTCTCCACATCCTCTCTAATACTTGTTATTTATTGATTTATTGATGCTAGGCATTCTGACAGGAATAAGGTGATATATCATTATAGTTTTAATTTGCATTTCTCTAATGATTAGTGACATTGAACACATCTTTTCATATTTCCATTGGCCATCTTTGTGTCTTCTTTGGAGAAACGTCTATTCAGGATCTCTGCCCAATTTTTAATTGGATTGTTTGGGTTTTTTGGTGTTGAGTTGTATAAGTTCTTTATAAATTTTGGATATTAGCCCCCTTATTGGATATATTATTGGTGAATATTTTTTATCCTTCATTAAGTCCTCTTTTCATTTTGTTCATGGTTTCCTTTGCTGTACAAAAACTTTTTAGTTTAATGTAGTCCCATTTGTCTATTTTTTCTTTTGTTTCTTTTGGGGAGAGTTATCAGAAAAAATATTACTAAAGCCCTGGACCAAATGGCTTCACAGGTAAATTTTATCAAACATCCAAAGAAGAATCAATATCAATTCTTCTCAAACTATTTCAAAAAGTTTAAGAGTGGAGAAGATTCCCATGCTCATTTTATGAGGCCACTGTTACTCTGATTCAAAAACCAGACAAGGAGATTACAAAAAAAAAAAAGTATAAGCTGATATTCCTGTTGAACATAGATGCAAAAATCCTCAACAAAGTATTCTATTGCCACGTCAGTGGCTGGGACTGACCCTCAGGCTGACTGGCTGTGGGTTTGGCCACGTCCACAGCTTGTGGGCTGCTGTGTGGGGAGCTTACCTCGCACAGCAGGGATTGCCCCCGCAGATTCTGCTGATTGCTAAGACCACCCTTTGTGTGTGCTGTTTGTGGAGCCAATTGGGTGGTGCTCTGCTGTGGTTGAAGCCCACCTCCAGTTATATTGGTTCTGGGGCCTCGTGGGAGGAGCTCTGGTTCAGACGTAGGTCACCCCCTGCATGTGACTGGCCAGGACTACCTGGTAAGAGCTACAGAGTAATCTGCAGTTGGTCCTTCCCTCTGCTTTACCTGGAGGCATGTGAGTGAGGCCATGCTGTGAACTGAGGATGGCTGCCATCAGTACTGGCCCTGAGGTAGCTCTGGTCCTGAGGCTGGCTGTTACCTGTTGGCTCCTGTAAGGCTCAGCATTGATAAGAGTCTCAGTGGCACATGAGTTGGTTCAGGTGGGGTCTCAGGGAGTACCCAGTGTGGGATCAGTGGGGTTCACCCAGATTAATGTATAATAGATTCAGGTTTGGTGCCAGTGCTGAGCCTGAAGTTACTTGGCAAAAGTCTCAGAGCACACTGAGGCCACCTGCCACTCTTCTGGGGCCTGTGAACCCACAAGACTTGTCCAAAAAAGAGTTCAGTGCAGGTGGGATTGGATTCTGGCTGAGAATGTGTCTCTGACATTGCTTAAGTTTGGTGGGGGGTGATATCTCAGGGAGTCACAAGGTGGAGTGAGTGGAAATTACCAGGCCAGTGCTATTCAAATTTGGCCATGTGGAGGCTTAACATAGGAAAGATGGCATCTATCTGCTGGATATATGGTAAGAAGATTCTCCACAGGAAAATGTGGCTGTCCTTCTAGTCCTCACCTCGAAGCCACACAACTCAGTCTCTCCCTGTATGTCTCTGAGTCTTCCTGAGTCACCGTACGGACTCAGCATAGGTGCCTGAGAGAGGGCGAGTCTGTGTGTGGGCCCTGTAAGAGAACGTTTGGGTGTCTTGCAGCCTTTTGTTTCACCCAGCAGGTCAGAATCTCAGCTGTTTTTCACGGCCAGTTGTTGTGGGGGCTCCTCTAACCCAGTACCAGTACTCTGGGGTGGGGATCCTGGTGTGGGGCTGGGGTTTCTTGCTTCTCTGAGGGGGACCTCTGTGACTGAGATAACCCTTCTATGCTCAGCCACCACAGGGAGGTCCGGGGCCAGCTTGTTGGCATCTCTGCCTCTTCTACCTGTTTCGACTTGACTGTTTTATGTCATTATTTACAGGACTTCTGTTCGGCTAGACTTCAGAGGGTTCTCCAGGTTGATTGTTCTACAAATCACTTGTAACTTTAATGTGGTCATGTGAGGAGAGATGCACAGCATTTATGTACTCTGCCATCTTGGATCTTCCCTGCACAAATTACTTTTGTGAAAGAGGATTACATTAGAAGTAGTGGCTAGATAGACTGAGTGAGGCAGAACTGGAGGAGGGAAACCAAATGAGTGACTGCAGCATTGGTCTGGCTGAAATGTGTTGCAGGTGGGTTGTGCGAAGCGTTCTTAAAGGAGGTTTGGCGAGCTCAGTGCATGCTGGGATTTGGGTCTGGGAAGAGTCTGAAATTATACCACTTTAAATACCACATAATGGGTAGGAATAGGACAGTTGGGAAGGAAAGTAGGTTTTGAGGAAAATGAACAATCTGTTTTATATGGGCAAAGGAAATAATCAGATGAAAAGCCTATCACCTATTTTAACTTGCTAATAACTTATAAAACCTGTCAGGGACACGAATGTAAGATGGTAAGACACATCATTATTATCCGATTTCAAGTATCCATGTTCCTTGTTTCCCTGTTAATTCTGAAATACAAAGAGGCTGTGTTCAGATTTTCAGAGAAGCATAAATTCTCTCAGGTCATTATTTAGAATCTGCAGCTGTTTTTTTTTTTTTTAATGTGGGTGGTTCCCTGGCTGGGAATGGAACCCAGGCCGCAGCATTGACAGCACCAAAGCCTTAGCCACTACACCACCAGGGAACTCCCTGCAGCCGTATTTTTCCAGTAAAACATTTCCTTCTTACTGTATCTTTCCTTTCCTTTTCTTTTTCTTCCTTTTTAAAAAATTGGTACTGATTAATACTGGCTAATACCTAAAATATTCTATTTAGAATTCTTCTAATAGCTTATTGAAAGCAGACTGATCTTTAAAGGAGCATATATTCTGCTTTGGTTTTGAAGTCCTAAGGTATAATAATAATTGAAAGTTAACACTTCTAGTCAAAATAAGGGTTTGGGCCATTTCAATTTCTAATTCAGGTTTTTGTCTTGTCTGTGTTAGTGATATAAATTGAAAAATTCTGGTAGTTCTGGATTAATATAACAGCTATTTATAATTTGGGAGGAGTAACCCGATGGAATTTGCATCAAACTTAATATGTTGCTTCTAAAGGGTGGTGATGCTTTCTGCAGGTTCTGTGTAATGTTAGAGAGACTCTGGCCAGGACCACTGAATATTTACTGTGCGTTGAAGACTTTCTTCAGTTACCCCTGATTGTGAATGAACAGAGCTGGTTTAAATAATCAAACCTGTACACCTGGTCTCATAGTGGATTATAAAGTCATATCTAAAGGTAAAATATTTTGGTTTTATTTATTAGAATACAATATCAAGTAATAGAAATATAGAAGGAGTTCACTTTCATTGCCTCCATTCATCACAGCAGCCCCCTTATATGACAAGGAAATTGTAAAGTAAAAAGAATATTTTAATTTCAAATTTCAGGTTAATACCCTACAAAGTTGGAAATTCCTACTTCTGAATATTCCCACTTCTGTGTCCTGAAAAACCTAACAGAAGCAGAAAACAAAACTTTGGGGCAATATTTTAGTTTAAATATTTCCCAACTTAGTAGGATTGAATAGCATAGTATAAGTTTTTACAGATAGAGCTTTTTATGCTATAACTTACGTAGAGTAAAAGTCATCCTTAAATAATGAGGCTGATGAGTTTTGATACATCTCTGTAATCCTTCACCACTGCCAGAATCAAGATACAGTACCTTTCCATCACCTCCCACATTTTCCTGTGCCTCTCGGGTAGTTTATTCACTCCCTTGCTTTCCATCCCTGGGCAAGCATTGATCTGCTTTTTGTTTTTAGTTTTTCTTTTTCCAGAATGACATATAAATGAATCCTACAGTATGTAGCCTTTTGTGCTTGGCTTCTTCACTTAATATAACATGTTTTATATTCATCGATGTTGTTGATTGTGTACTTCTTCTTTTATTGTTGAGTAGAGTTCCATCGTAGGAATGTACCACAATTTATCTATTCATCAATTGATGGAAATTTTATTTCCCCCCCTAGTCCTTGGCTAGTATGCATAAAACTGCTATAATATTTGCGTGCAAGTATTTCTGTGTGCATATGTTTTTATTTCTCTTGAGAAAATGCCAGGACTGTGATTGCTGGGTCTTAGCGTATATATAATTAGATGTTAAACTTTAAAAGAAAATAACGAGGTGTTTTCCAAAGTAGTCATACTATTTTTTACTCCCACCAGAAATTTATGAGAGTTCTGGTTGCTCCTCATCCTCATCAGCATTTGATATTTTCAGCATATTATAAATTTAATTAATATTCTATGCCTATTTTAGGTATTATAAATAGTCATGTAGGTCCTGCCAAGTTGCAAAGCGTTACTGAGGCCATTTAAAATCTTCTCTTGCTCAACTTTCATTACCATTTTGGAGGAGAGGTTAAGGTTATGCAAATAATAATTTGCTTCTGCTTAAACCTGAGCCATTACATTTCCTTCCATTGAACCGATATTTATTGCTTGCCCAAATACAAATACAAATAACACACGATTCCCACCTTCCAGGATCCACGATCCTGTGGGAGATACGAACCAATAAACAGAAAATTGTAACATAATGTGGTAAATACGAACTCTCTGAGGAGAATGGCTAATCAGTGTAGCATAGACACCTTTAACTTTCAACAATATTTCACATATCTAAAAGCAGAACTGGCTCTGGAAAGGTGAGGGAATTATTAAAGTTCATGTAACAGAGGTTTTTTGCCCCCGACACAGAATATGTGGTGTCTTTTCCACGGCAGTTCTCCCGTTCTCTAAGACCCACTGGGGGTCCAACAATTCAGTTTAGTTCTGATACTAACTCCTGCAACTGGCATTAAATTCCACAGATTAAAAAGTCTTAGTCCCACACCATTGCCTCCACTTCTGACTCCAGCCACAAATGGGGTGCTCCGGCTATCTACATTTCTGCACTGCTGACCTCAAATTTGAGGATGTCGTACAAGGTTTGATAATTTGCTACAGCTACTTAAAGAATGCAGGACAGCATTTTGCTTACTATTATCACTGGTTTCATAGAAAGGATAAAACTCAGGAATAGCCAAATGGAGGCTATGCATTGATCAGGGTATCGGAGGGGTGGTATGCAGGGCTTCTGTGCCCCCACCAGTCACGCCACTCTCCTAGCACCTCGTTATGCTTATCAACCCAGTTCTCTGAACCCTGTTGCTTAGGGGTTTTTAAGGAAATTTCATTTTTTAAGCACAATTGATTAAATTATTGGCCTTTGGTAATTGAAGTTAACCCTTAGCTAACCCTTAGCTCCTCTCCCCTTTCTAGAGGTCAACAGGGGGTAGTGGGGGTGGCAGAAAGCTTCAGTCCTGTAATCACACAGTAACCAGCTCCCATCCTGAAGATATCCAGGTGCCCACCTCACTATCCTAAACTCAGGTATGGTTGAAGGTGGTCATAATGAATAAAAAAAAGACAACCATATCACTCAGGAAATTCCAAGGGCTTTTGGAGCTTTGTGCCAACGACTAGGAAAAAGCTCAAATATATTGTTGGTCCAGCTAAATTGAGCCAAGGTTTATGGGCATTTCACCAGAGACCAGAGCCATTTCCATAGGACGGTATGTCTACTGTAAATGAGCGAGTTTCTGGTCAGGCTACCAATTCCCTAGACATTGCATGGCACTGGTGACATTTATGAAGAACTTGCTTATGTGTCGCCTCATCTGACCATAGCACAGGCAGACCAGCCTCTCTAGGCTTCTCTGTACCCAGTGATCTTCGTTGTACTTTATCCTATAGTTACATGTAACTATAAAGTTACTATAGCTATAGAACATACTACTGCTTACATATTTTTATACTAAAATCTGTATGTTTATCTGAACTCCTTTTGGGCTGAGTTGAAATCACATTTGTATTTTTATCCTTCACATTTGGTAAACTCTCCATCTTAAAAAAATATGCGTAAAATTAAAGAAGAAATGCACCAATTGCCCAATCTCCAAAGCAGAACTGATGTTTTATATTACAAGGGATTACAATAATTTAAATGATTTCAGAGCCTTTAGTGTGTAGAGACCAAGTCTACATGACCATAGTAAAGCAAACATTTAAGATGTTTGTTCAGATAATTTAGCCAAAATATCTGTTTCTATTTGAACCATCTCAATTTTCCACTTTGATTGGATGAGAAAACTAATTGAAAAGAAAGACAATGCTCATTAGGGACAATATTAAGAAAAAGAAAATTAGGAAGAGTTGTGGTACATTTTTATTCTGTTTTACAAAAGAGTTTGTAATTTGAGGGCAAATCTCTTGGCTCTATAGATGCTCTGGAAACTCTGTCTTCAACAAAGCCATTTTAATACTTATATTTATGTATGATAGCCAGAAAATAATACTCATCAGAGTAATTAGCTAATGGGAGTTACCCTATGATGATATAACAATTCCATTTTATTTGATTCTGCCTAATGTATAGGTATGCTTATCATAGAGCCAGAGTCCTTCCCTACAGAGTTTTACTGTGGCCTTTCACTCCCTGTCCCTTATTTTCAGGCAGTATGTGCTTTCACATTTTCCCAGAAGTTTGTCAGGTATTGCTTTCAGGTTTTTTAAACTTAAGAGCCTTCATTGAGATGATTTATTTGCCTATCTGTGCTTTCCTGTTTGATTGCAGTTTCTAATGACTAAGAACTTGAATGGATTTTCTCAAGTCCACTGACAATTAATTACTGTTGGTGCTTTTCTCTACTCTCTTTCATAAATTTAGATGAAATTTCCTCTTAGTGTTGGTTTATTTTGTACTCAATCATCCCACAGAGAAAACATGTATTGTTTGCCAGCTTAAATGTTTTCATTGGTGTGATGACTAGTTTGCACGGCGTAAACTGAGGGTTGAAATTCAGGAAAGGGACAAAATCATTCCAGTTCAGCGGGAAGGATGACGGTTTTGCAACTACACATATGAGTACGAGGCCACGGTTGTGGGACTGTGGGAAACATCTGAAGCCTTAAGGATTAGACAACTGTAACACTTTATCACTTAGGATATTTCATTTGGTATTTACATGATACACCCAAAAGGACCATCCTCTGCGTTGCCGTATGGAAAGTTTATAAATGTTAGAGTACAGAGCAAGAGCAACATGGGGGCAAGAAAGAATTCTGAGGTGGGTTAAATAGGCAAGAGCAGCAACCTTTTCTTTTGTTGAGAGAAACAGCTGTTTCTTTAGGGGAAGGTAAGCAAGCACAAATTATTTTCCCCCTGGTTCCTTTGGGGTCTGGTAAAAATAAGTGAGAATAAACATCCCCACCACCCATTTGACTTTCTGACACTTTCTAAAGGTGACAGGCAGTATTACATGATAAAGGTTTTAACTGACAGAATCAGTTATGTCAAAGCATTTAAAAGGAGGATTTTTATTTATTTCTTACTTAAAATGAAGGAAGAAGAAACTCAGGGGTTCAAGAACAATTTCAGAACCCAAGTTTACGTTTCCCCTTTGTGCGATGAAGCTGACATTATATTGACAGCTATTATAAAAGAAAAGAAATTGAAGATGGGAATAAATTTCTGGAACACAAAAAAAGAAATTTATATAAAAAATGAAGAAAATTGAGTATTCAAAACACATTCAAGCAAAAAGGACCAATATATTGCGTTGAATGCGGGAAAAGTATTTCATTTATAATTTAGAAGTGCTGAGGTCAGATCAATAAACAGGAACACTGATACAGCTTTCATGCAAAGGACGGATATCCTAACACGGTGTACTATGTTTCACCAGAATATTCTTGCCTCTATTAAGAGAGGGTAATTTCCAAGGCTTCTGGGAATTTTAAATGATATGAATCATGTAAAGTGATGATGATTACTAAAATGCCATGAAAATTCCACCTAGCATTTAAAAGGACTGACTTTTTTCTATCATCAATAACTCCAGTTTCTTTTAATAGTTTTGCTTTTTAACCAATTTCAACAGTTTTCATGTATTCATAATTTCTTTTAGAGTCTGACCCTGGGAAAGTTTTCACCTCTGTTCACCAATAGTCATTCAACGCATATGATATCATCTTTTTATTGTCAAATTGATTGGGGTGACATTGGTCAGTAAAAATTACATAGTTCCAGGTGCACAGTTCTGTGCACCACCTGTGTGTTGCATTAGGTGTTCACCACCCAGAGTCAGTTCTCTTTCCATCACCATATATTTGACTCCCCTTCCCCTGCTCCCACCCCGCTCCCCGCTTACGCTCAGGTCACCACTAAACTATTGACTGTGTCCATGATCAACAGATATTATTATTATTATTATTTTTAATTCATTTTTATTGTTAGACTTATTGGGGTGACATCTGTTAGCAAGGAACAGATATTATTGATCATTGTGCCAACCACGTGTTTGGGAGTGGGGATTCATGGATGGGAAGAAATGGTCTTTATGAAACATGAAGTCTATTGGGAGAATGAGAAGTGAGATCATTGCTGTCCACTGTGACACTGCTATGAGGAATCTAAATAGAGACCCAACTCGATCCCGTTTCATCTTAGAGATACAAAATATTTAGAACAAACAAAAACTAACCTCCATCCTGACCCAGAAAGACAAAGTTATTCATGATGCAAACAAAATTAGGCTAAGGAAGAAAATGCTGTGGGTGACTCTACTTTTATTTTTTAAAAGATTTTATTTGTTTTAGAGCAGTTTTAGTTTCACAATAATTTCTCATATACCTCCTGTCTCCATCCATGCATAGCCTTATCCAAGATCAACATTACCTACCAAATGCTACATTTTTTAAAAAAAAACTAAAGATGAATCTGCTTAACACATCATGATCCCCCAAATTCTGTAGTTTACCTTAGGGTTTACTGTTGATGTTGTGCATTTTCTATGGGTTTGGGAAAATGTATTATGTATATCCATGATTATGATATCATACAGAGTAGTTTCACTGCCTAAAAATTCTCTGTGCTGTCTGTTAATCTCTTTCCCTTCCCACTCCTGACAACTGCTGGTCTTTTTATTGTCTCCATAGTTTTGCTTTTTCTAGAATGTTACATAGTTGGAATCATGCAGTATGTAGGCTTTAAGATTGGCTTCTTTCACTTAGTAATATTTATTTAAGCTTCTTTCATGTCTTATCACAGTTTGATAGCTCATTTCTTTCTATTGCTGAATAATATTCCATTGACTGGATGTACCAAAGTTTATTTAGTATCTTTTTACTTACTGAAGGGCATCTTGGTTGCTTCCAAGTTTTGACAAGATCAGTAAAGCTGCTAAAAACATCCTTGTGTAGGTTTTTTGTGTGCACATAACTTTTCAATGCTTTTGGATAAATACTGAAGAGTGCAATTGCTGGATCTCATGCTAAGAGTGTTTAGTTTTCTAAGAAACTGCCAAACTGTCTTCCAAGTGGCTGTACCATTCTGCGTTCCCACCAGCAATGAGTGGGAGTTCCTATTGCTCCACATCCTCACCAGCATTTGGTGTTGTCAGTGTTTTGGATTTTGGACATGCAAATAGGTGTGTAGTGGTGTCATGTTTTAATTTGCATTTCCTGATGACATTGATTTGAAGCATCTTTTATATGCTTATTTGCCATTGTAAGTCTTTGATGGGATGCTTCTTAAGACCTTTGGTTCATTTTTAAATGAGTTGTTTGTTTTCTTATTGTAGAGTTTTAAGCATTCTTTATATATTTTGGAAAATATTCCTTTATCAGGTTACCTTTTCTTTGGTTTATTTTTACACTGAGAAAGAGAATAATTTTAAAGCTTTTTCACCACATATCTTTTTCTGATGTAATATTTTCTCTTCTGTTTCTTGGAACTTTAAAAGCTGAATATAATGTTGAAAATCTTGGTAGAGTGACTTACATTTATACAGAGGTCATGAAAAGAATTTTCTGTGGACCTGTTTGAGGGCAAACATCTATCCCGTGAAGGTTTCAAGGACCCCATAGTGAAGTTTTGAGTCTTTTCTGTCTACAAAGAGGTTTACAAAAGGCTCAGATCCTACATATGGAAACCAATTTAAGGCCAAAAATGCAAATTAACATTTATTATTTTTGTTTGGTCAGTCAATGAAAAATACTTTTAATGTGGAAATACATTTTTAAATTTTTGACCATGGGAGGAAGTGTTTTTCAGGTACAGGCCTCCTGTTATCTTTATGTGAATAAAATACACACATACACACATGCACATGCACAGGTGTGTATACATGCACATTTCTGCTATTGATTGGGATTAGAAGACCACATTCTTATTGTTATTATTTTGGTCTCTGTTTACTTTTGATGTCTTTTGTTTAGATGAGGATTTTGATGACAGTGTAATGTACTCTAGAGTAGAATTTCCATTTCGTAACTCTCTCTGGCTTTATACAAGTTTCTAGTCAATTGGGAACTTCACAAGGAAAAAGAAAAAAGATTAAGTGCTATTAGACATGCAACCATAAGTTGGCTTTATAGAATTATTTATTTTAAAATTATCACTTAAAATGTGGCTCCAATTTTTAGTATATTATTACAGCATATCCATATCTATATTAATAGATACTGCATACCATCTGCCTTTAATACTTTATACAAGTTTATGCAGTATTATTTTCTCAGAGCATGCTGGTAGAATGTTCAGAATGTAAATGGTGTATGAGAGACTCACACTGGTGTACGGAACCTAAGTACCATCTAAGCCTTGTTGGCATTTATCTTTACAAATGTGGAGAGACCACCACTCAGAAGGGGCACAGGAAACATGACAGTTTATTAGAAAGCTGCTAGCATTTGACCTTAGAGTGGGTCCAATTGACAAAGGAGCTGCAGGATATGGAACATTCTCATTACGATGTCCAGGCAACATTACTGAAATTATTAACTTCCAAGTGGGATGATGGATGTTTCAGGGTGGAGATGTCCTTGGCAGAACATATGGCTTAATTACCTTCTTTTAGTACCAGCATATAGTCACGTTCCTATGATCAAGTACTATTCCAAATGAATATGAAATGAATTCATAAGGCGACAATATTTAAAGATCTTACCCAATAAAAGAGTAGATTAAATGTCAGATCTTCATTACGGGTTCTTTAATCAAAGTTCTTCTTGTGGTTTTATGACAAATCATTCCATTTTGACATTTGAACCAAAGACCTCTAGGTCTAAAAGGGACTGTTCTGTCACTTGAGCTAAAGTGTAATTTAATGATTTTTAAAAGTAGAATTTATGGTGTGGTGGGTAGGACTCATGAGTAGAATCTGCAAAGCCTTCTATTTTATTGCTGGAGTTAATGTCTCATTTCTGATATTTTATTGGGCTATAACTCCCTGTGACTTAGTTTCCCCATATGTTAAAACAGAATACAATAAAATAGTATGAATACTTACGATATTATACATAGTAACACATATCAGGTATTATAAAGATTCTTAACAGTGATGGATTTAAATAATTCTGAAAAAATACAGTGCCTTCAAGCAAGTTATTTAATGTAATTATCCGCTAATATTTGAGAAATGTCTAAGATGGAATAGATAGTATAATTTATTCAGTAAAATTATATTCAGTAAAATTATATTCAACAATATAATTTTATTCAGGCCTGCAGCAAAATGAACTTCAGTATTTTTTTTTTTTCCCAGATGAGAAGTATATCACACAGTAAGGAAAGCCTAAACAACAGGGAGCTTCTAGAACCACTCATCTTAGGGAGCTTCCACGTAATCTTAAAGTATCAGGTCCAAATAGAACTCAGCTTTCCCAGAGTGAGCTGATTCAGTAAAAGAATGAAACTAAGCTCTTTTTGGTGATGATGAAA
Source organism: Lyroderma lyra (assembly GCA_004026885.1). NCBI lineage: Eukaryota > Metazoa > Chordata > Mammalia > Chiroptera > Megadermatidae > Lyroderma > Lyroderma lyra. The sequence goes on from PVJL010002273.1 coordinate 206,188, forward strand.
TTGGGAATAATTTATTATCTATTTGCTTTTGTGGAGCTAGTTGTGAGCATGCTGAAATAAAGCTGGGAAATCTAAGAAGGTGGTTATCAGAAACCAAATCTGTGTTTAGTTAGTTCCAACCCTTAGCAAACTGTATGCTTTCAAAGCTAAACTACAGTATTTGACTTACTGGAAAAATTTTGTGTCAGTGATTACAGCATTAAAACCCTTATATTGGGTTCAGATATGGAACAAGTAGTTTCATAGAAAACTCCTTTTGTCTATTAATTTATATTGTTAGAAATGATTAAAGAAGACAATTTAGGTGACACAAACAAATTTTATTTCATACTTCATAAAGTGGACAGTCTCCATTCAGAGAACTATAGAAAATGGGGCAGAAGGCTTTTACAGGAATAGAGAAGAGGAAGAGGAAAAGGGAAAATACCTGATTGGCTGGGGCCACACAGTCGAGCTTGCTTGGGGTAGGGAGGCCTAGTTGGCTTTGTTTTGGGATTGGCTGACCGAGCATACCACATTTGTGGTCAACTGGAACATTTACAGGGACACAAAATTCATCTAAGTTTTGGTTTGCTGAGGTGGCACCCCTAGCAGGGGTGGCTGTGTCTTGGGCCTACACATTTACTTCAGCAATATCAACTAGAACTGTTTGTAGATGGCATACCTGTTGTATGGTTATCATTGCTGTTAATTGATTATGACTAGAGACAAGGCATTATTAAGACAAGTACTTAAGACAAAGTAATCAAATTCTGGATCATCAAGGCCAATGATTTATGTTCAATTGAGTGTGTTAATTAAATTTTAGTTATTCTGACACCAGTAATCCACATATAATGAATATTTATTAATTAAGAGTTTTTGATTAATGAGGACATCCCATTTCTGGAAACTTGGTACACAGGTTTTGGTGTTTTCGAAGGTCAAATGAAATCAAATAAATTGTTACTCTTAAAGAGATTATAAAATATAAAAGTTTTATAAAGCAAATATTACATCAGAACCTAAAATAGGAACCCATTTGAGTTTGCATTAATCATTCAACCAAAAAAACTTTTGATGAGCTACTGCCCCTATAGATCAAATATGACAAATTGGGCATCTGAGAAAGTTTCACATGGTTTTCTTATAAACTAGTTGCAGAAATATGGGCTAGCAGATAAATACATTTTTAGAGGTTTTCGTTCATTGGAACAACTATATTCAGGATGTGTTGATGAATTGATTATTAGTCTTAGGGAGGTGCCCAGCAGTATGGCAAAGGGCTAAGTCGTGAGTCTTGTTCCATTCAATGTATATATGTTTAGCAGTGGTTCGAGTATTGAAGGTACAGAATATATGTGTGTTGAATTAACAACTCATGATTTATATAAAATACAGAA
>PVJL010002274.1:0-145632 GCA_004026885.1 Lyroderma lyra
GTTGCAGGATACAAAATCAATGTACAAAAATCAACAGCATTCCTTTATACAAACAACGAATCCACAGCAAAAGAAATGAGGGAGTCAATTCCTTTTGCTATCACAACAAAAAGAATGAAATACCTGGGAATTAACTTAACAAAGAACATGACAGACTTATACACAGAAAACTATAAGACACTTTTGAAAGAAATTGAAAGAGACTTTAAGAGGTGGAATAATATCCCCTGTTCATGGGTAGGAAGACTTAACATTGTTAAAATGGCCATTCTGCCCAAAGCAATCTACAGATTTAATGCAATACCCATCCAAATCCCACAATCATACTTTCGTGAAATAGATAAAAGAATTATTAGATTTATATGGAACCATAAAAGACCTCGAATTGCCAAAGCAATACTACATAAAAAGAACAAGGCTGGTTTCATTACACTTCCTGACTTCTATTTATATTACAAAGCATCAATAGTCAAAACAGCTTGGTACTGGCAGAAGAACAGAAAGAGAGACCAATGGAATAGAACTGAAAACCCAGAAATAAACCCACAAATTTATGGACAAATAATTTTCGATAAAGGAGCAAAAAACATACAATGGGGAAAAGACAGCCTCTTTAGTAGGTGGTGCTGGGAAACCTGGAAAAACATATGCAAAAGAATGAACCTGAGCTATGAACTCTCTCCATATACAAAAATTAACTCAAAATGGATTAAAGACCTTCACATAAGACCTGCAACAATAAACTGTATAGAAGAAGACATTGGTACTAAACTTATAGACCTAGGAGTCAAGGAAGACTTCATGAACCTTTCCTCAAAGGCAAGGGAAGTAAAGGCAAAAATAAATGAATGGGACTATATCAAACTAAAAAGCTTCTGCACAGCAAAAGAAACCATCAACAAGGCAAAGAGACAGCCAACTGAATGGGAGAAAATATTTGCAAATCACGCATCAGATAAGGGTCTAATATCTAAAATATATAAAGAACTAATAAGACTTAACAATAAAAAAACAAACAACCCAATTGAAAAGCGGGCTAAACAGACACTAAACAGACACTTCTCCCATGAGGAAATACAAATGGCCAGCAGACATATGAAAAAATCCTCATCCTCATTAGCTACCAGGGAAATGCAAATCAAAACCACAATGAGATACCACCTCACACCTGTGAGAATGGCTGTTATCAACAAGACAAGGAATAACAAGTGCTGGAGAGGATGTGGAGAAAAAGGAACTCTGGTACACTGCTGGTGGGAGTGCAAACTGGTACCACCACTGTGGAAGGCAGTGTGGAGGTTCCTCAGAAAATTGGGAATGGAGCTACCATTTGACCCAGCAAGCCCCCTTCTGGGGATCTACCCAAAGAACTTGAAAACCTTTGTCTGCAAAGACTTATGTACCCCAATGTTCATCGCAGCGCTGTTCACAGTGGCCAAAACATGGAAACAACCAAAGTGCCCTGCGACAGATGACTGGATAAAGAAGCTGTGGTACATGTACACAATGGAATATTACTCAGCTATAAGAAAAGATGAAATATTGCCATTTGCGACAAAATGGATGGACCTGGAGATCATCATGCTAAGTGAAATAAGCCAGACAGAAAAAACAAAGAACTGCATGATTTCACTCATATGCGGAATATAAAACCGAAAGCAAAGAAAAAAGAAATGAAGAAACAAATAACCCATGGACACAATCAATAGTTTAATGTTTATTTGGGGATGAGTGGGTTAGGGAGGGGAGAAAGGGGAGGGGGTGGGAGAGGAGGGGGGAAGGTAAATATAAGGTGATGGAAAGAGAAGTCACATTAGGTGGTGACCTTATTATACATCAAGTTGACAATGCACTGTAGAATTGTATGCCTGAAACCTATGTAATCCTTGCTAACAGATGTCACCCCAATAAGTCTAACAATAAAAATGAATTTTGGAGAAAAAAAAAATACTTAACACAATTCAAATAAATGGACATTTCTTTTATAAGAGCCTGAATCCATCTTTGCTGGGAGAAAGTCACTACAGAGAATTCAGTGGGCAGGATACATTCCATTCTTGGACTTTCATTAGACTTGCTGTTGTCTTTTTGAAAAATCAAAACTCTGATATATTTCACTTCTAGCATAAAATGCCCTGAACTTCTATTATGTTCTATACTTTAAAAGTTGTTCCCAGGAAGAGAGTAACTGCATTTAATTGGCAATGCATGCCTAGTCAAACTATTAATTCATAGGACTTATGTTAATAATATTATCCACTTCAAAGTGAATCTTGTATACACTACAGAATTAACTAGAGTTTTCTGAGGACTGTTAACAAGTTGCTAAAATGCAGAAGCCTTTGGATTTTGTTGGGCAGTCATAACCTATTACAATTTGTGTCAAGGCAATTTCAAGGGCAGGCAAAAGAGAAGTGCTACTCTCTGTGGAGCCTTAGGCATTACTTTCAGATTTCATTAAGAATGACACACACACATCCCAGATAACTACTATAGATGGGCTCCATTTTAAGAAATATTAGCTATGAAAGGCAACCTTAGAACATATCTAAATTAGCAGGGAGTTATTTGCTTCGATAAAGGGTTTTCTATTTGCTCAACAACTATTATTCATTCATTTATTTGTTCAACAAATGCTTCCTGAACCTTCCCACGAAAAAGGAACTATACTATGAGTAAGACATGAATGCTCTTTGCCCTGAAAGAGCTGATACCCCTGAAAGTACATATTAACAATTAGATACATCCAGGAAGTGACAGGTAGAAAAAAGATGATATAAACATTAAAAAAATGGAGATGCCATTTCCAGCAGGAAATCCAAGGAATGCTTCACAAAGAAGATATAGCAGAATTTTAATAGTGAGTGATTGCAAGTAGAAAAAATGAACAATCTAGACATGCATAAAGGGGTGAGCCCAGAATGAGGACAGGAAACTTTAGTCATGTGAGGAGCACAGCAAAGGGATCCACATGTCTGGGTATGGATTTTGAACAGGAGAGTGGGAATTAGAAATAGAATTGTAAAGGTAAGTTGGAGCCAAATCAAGAAAAGTCATAAATGCCATGGTAAGGAATGTGTGATGGATTTGTTAGGCAATTGGGAGCCCAAAGGCTTTCTGAAAAGAAAAAAGAAAAGGAAAAAAAAAGAAAAGTAAAGAAAAAAGAAAAGAATTAATGCTTATTTAATGGTGGCAACATTTGCTTCTGAAAGCTGAACATCACCTACAGGAAAAGAAGATTGAGAGCAGCAATATCAGATAAAAATATATCACCATAGTTTGGTGGAGAGGTAACAGAAGCCTCAACCCACATGGAATTATACATAGAGTATACTTAACAGTAATGTCACATGTGTGGTTGCCTGGAGAAGGCTCAGTTGTGCTACACATGACATATCATGGTGCTGCCCAAAGGTACCATACATTTTCAGGGAGAGCTTCAAATAGGATGTGGCTCATCCTCCCAAAAGAGTTCTCTAGTGGCCTCATCATTGCTGGCCTTAGGGAAGATGCAGACACACACAATAGGTCAGAGGGACACAACTCTAGCACTGGTGTGGCACTGCAAGACTTAAGAAAACACAGTCTTCAAAGACCCTTTTGCATAGGACCAAACCAAGACCAAGTTATTGATGATGGTCTGGAACAAAAAAGTAGTGGACATTCCTGAGCAGACCAGACTCTTTGGGACAAGAGCAATGGAAGGCTCAGAGTAGAAGTTTTAGATAAGGTTAGATCAGAAACAATCTCCTTGGTGTTGCCAGTGAAGGTTACTCATAGTTCCTTAGTAAAGAGGAACTGCAGACTACTGTGAAATCCACCGTCTAGTTTTATGTTTAGTTGTTCATAAGGCTGTATGGGAAACCAAAGGGTACAGATGTGATTTCACAATACATCCTCTTGTCAGTGCAATAAAGTACCAAGAGGAATAAGCTCTCTAGGTTTTGATATATAATAATTACCTGAATGGAGAGGGCCCTTCTGAAATTTAAATCAGAATTTCTGTGTCCAGACAGTATGTTTGGAAGCAGGGCAAGTAAAATAGTATATTGTTGTAGAGTCCATGGTATGAGACTTTTATTTGCCAGGACAACATACACTTTGCAGTAGCATTAAGTTATGGCTTTATAACAATAAATTGTTGCTTTAGACTTAGATACATGAAGAAGAGTTGGGTATAACTGAGCATTTGAGTTTGGAGGGCTGGGAGAACAGTGATGCTCCCTGTCAGACAATAGTGTTGCCGGGGAGGGGGGGTATTTTTTATTTTGGTAAGACGATGATTTCAGTTGAGAACATATTGAGTTGGGGTGGGAAATCCAGAGCAAGATGCAGGCATTGAAAGAACATCATGAGGGATTACCAGAGAGGTCAAAGCACAAGACAAACATTTCTCAAAAAACAAGTCAACAAAAAGCTAATCTTCAAACAAATTACCAGTTTGCATATAATTTTCTTGAACTATCTCAGAAGTTGAAAATGAGATATACCTCTAATTATCTTAATATTATATCTGATATTAAATCAAATTTTACTTGATACATTTAAAGAATCTTATAGTTTGTAATGTCCTCCATTCTCGGTTTATAGGCAACACTCTTATTTAGATAATACTACCATTGTAATAAAAATTTTACGATGTATCAATTCCTGAAATTTAATCTCTAATAGAAGTACTGGATGTTTTAAAGCATTCTGAGCTTCATGTGTGCTTTTGATCATAAATCATCAAAATTTACAAAATACTACTGGTGTTTAACATTTTTAGGAAAACAGCACCAACCAAATCCTAATTCCAAGAATTAATGTATACATTTTTTATATGTCTGTCTAGTGGATTTTCCTCCTCTACTGTTCTTCAGATTTTCATACTATTGAAATTATAAGTTTAAGTCACCCCAGAACAAAATTTAATAAGGTGAATTTATAATTCAATACCCATCCCTCTTGTACATAAAAACATTTGAAGAATTGTTTTTCAACTCCACACTCAAAATAAAACAAAGCAAAGCAAAACAAAACAAAAGCAAAACATACACAAACTCTTGAAATCAAGAAAACACCAGTCCATTACAACATGCCAATACTCCACTTCACAAGGACAGAGACTTTGTTTGCTCCCTGTATCCTCAATGCCTAGAACAATGTCTGGCATAGGTAGGTGTTCAGTAAGTATTTACTGAATCAATCAATAAACATCAAAGTAAAAATTTTATTTCCCAACGCACACACTTTTAGCATTTTAGATGGGACTGTTCTTACCTGTGAAATACTGCCCTGTACATTGTAAGATGTTTAGGATCCCTGGTCCCCTCCTGCTCAATGCCAGCAGGTCCCATTATAACAACCAAAAATACCCTCACACATTTTCAAATGTCCCTTAAGAGGAGGTACTGGCCCTATGTTAAGATCCAGCATGTAAAATGTGTAATTTATTATTGACATCTTTCCATGAACCACAATCAATTTCATGAAACTGCAAAATAAAAGAAAACAAAATATGGACTATTTGAGTATAGGCTTTGATGATTTCCACATGAAGAGAAAATGTCCAGTGTCCCAATGGAAAGATTGCAAGTTTGAAAGGTAGTACCAAGTAGAGAAAAAAAGAGTAGGAGTAGCCTGCTAGTTTGCTCTAATATTCAAAATCAGGGCAATCAGTCTTCTTTCTCTTGAGAAAAACCCACCAGTCTACTCTCCTCACCCTCTATAGAAAATCATGTCTAAGGTTATAGTGAAAATCACAGAGGAAGTAGGACTCACTCTGCATTATATGGCAACTTCTCCAGAACACAACTATTCCATAAGGCTACAGATAGCTATTTCAGTCCTCTATCAAAAAAAAAAAAAAAAAATCTGAATGATCCAAAATTTTAAAAATCTTTAAAACATTAATATATAAATTATATTTTTGTAATAATTCTTTCTTGTTTACATTTTGCAAAAAAAAATATGTTGGTTTAGAATTAAATGTAAGTATAAGGATTTAAATAATACCCTAAACATTATATGGGCTCTATGTCAATTTTTATTGAATATAATACAATGAAATCAGTATCTATTATGACCTAAAAATTACAGAGTTTTGATTTTTTTATTTTTGAAGAACAAAAACTGTTTCCATCTTTTTCTTGGAAGAATATCCATGACTAGATGACTGAAAAGGCTGGTCTGAGGCATAGCTGACTCAGCTTTTAATTGACTGAGCATGTGACAATTTGCTCATTAAATCTGATATTCTAGGCAGAAACTCTGGCTTATCATTGCTCAAAACTACGGATTTAATATGTAACAGCAAAACTTTAGTCACATTGTATAAGTGAAACCACAGTAAAAAATTTTGGGTGGTGATAACTCTGAGAATGAAGATACTAAACACCCAATGCTTAGCACAGCATTTAGCATTTAATACATATTTGTCAAATAAAAAAATAAAAGAGATGACCTTAGTCACACAGGAAATTTAAGTTTTCTGTATATACAAGTCATGTTTAATATATTTTATAAGGATTTCCATCAAAATGTTTAAATATTCATTTTCAGTGGTCACAAGAGTAATACCCAGGTATCTGAAAAAGATTCTCATCTAGAATAGCCCATCTTAGGTAGTGCCATATTTTTTAAGAGGCGTTACTAAGATAAATAATATGACTATTACTATTTCAAGTACACTAGAAACTTGAAAAAGATGCTTAAGGGTCGATTTCAGGACTTAAATTCACTATAAATCGTGAGGAAATACAAGTACATCTTGTGTTGAAGCCACTTTTCTAACTTTCCTCACAGAGAATGGATTTGCAGCCACCCATCATAACTTACAAAGTGTGGTGTTCAGTGAATGCAATAATCCTCTTAAAGCAGTGAGTTCTCTCTGGTAAGACACTGCAAACAAAGGCATATGGACATTGGACTACAGATACCCACAATACTCAACAGTCCCAGAAGAGCATGACTGGATGAAAGCTTGGAAAGCTTCTTCCTTTTATAGAAAAAGAAACAAGACAAAGAGTCTAAGTAGCTTGTGCTAGTAAGTTTGTAGCTAAAATGAAACTGGAAATCAGGTTTTTTAAAAAGTGAAGAATTCCAGATGAATTACAGAGGAAAACAAAGAAAAAAGATGAGAAGAACATCAGTGTATATGGTAATGCTATAATGCAGAGCAGCAAATACACAATAAAACATTAACCTTATGACTGTTCAGACCAACATAGTTATCGGGTGGAATGAGGAAGAATTTGACTCACCTTACCTGAGCTCACAATGGCCTTGGGAAGATGGAAAAGGGAAGCCACCACAGGAGCACATTTGATGGCTGAGGGTCTGAATCCAAGAAAATATATAAGGCCGACTGGTAAAAATGATGATAGCTCTTCTAACCTTTGCTGGCCTGCTGCAATGAACCCACCATGAAAGTGCACAAGCTTAGTAGGAGGGACCCTATCGGCCATGGTATACTAATAATAGGAAGCAAACTTCAGTCAAAAAATGGTGGGTATTTTTCCTCAAATTTGGATAGTACCCAGATATCTTTGCTTTCTTGGCATTATTATTTTTGTCTTTCAGCAGTAAGTTTCAGCTAACAACCTCAAAGTAGAATCCTGTCATTCTCATTCATTCAGTAAATTTTAGCTGCATACCATCTGTGAGAAAATGATAGCACACTCACTTGGGATACAATATATAAGGCAGATGCCTGCTTAGGAGGAATGTACAGTCAAGTTAGAGAAAAACAGTAAAAACAGTCACAAAAATTGCTGAAGTATTTTACAAGTACCTAGGTTATAGAGGAGTAAAAAGAGGCAGCCCACAAGAAGGAGAACAAAGCAAGATGGGAGGTAATAGTATGAAGGAGGGAAAGATCATGAAGGAATGGGTTTTGCCATTTAGAAGAATTCTCTGCCAACGGTGTGAGAGACAGTTGACAGGACATGGAAAGAATGTAGAAAACAGGTCAGGGCGGCTAAGCAGTTACAACAGATGAAACATACTTATAGACTAAAAGTAAGGAATGAAAACAAGAATGACTCCAGGGTGTCTGGCTTGTGGCATTATTTATATCATGACTGAAAATACAGGGAATGGGTTTAGTTCTGACTGGATATAAATAGTGCCTATGGGACTTCCAGATGGAGAGATCCATAAATCATTCAGAGACATAGGTCTAGAAGTAGGATGGAAGTCTGAATGTGGTAGACAGGGTAGTGACTAAAGCCATGGCAACAAATTTAAAAATTCAAGGAGAAAAGAGACAGGAGCCACAAAGGGGGTTTCTAAGTGTATCAGAATTTAACAATTTGATGGTAGGAAAGCCATGAAAGCAGAATGAAAAGAAGTCTGAAAAACTGAAGAAGGGTGAAAAGTCATGGAATCCAAAAGAAGAAAAAAAAATTTAGCAGGTCGTTAGTAACCTTGGTTATGTTTCAGCAGTGCCCATTGGCCACGTGGGTGAAAGGTAAATGAGATCAGAAGCCAGCATTCATGTGCTCAAAAAAAGGAAGTGAAGTTGAAGGGAGGTGTGATGATATATATGTCTGTATCATACCTATACCTAAAAACATAGGTATAGATCATAAATAGGTCTAGATACACCTTTCCATATATGGATATAGATTGTGGAAAATGACAAAGTTTTAGCTTCTTACCTTTCAAACTGAATAATATTAAGCAAGTTATTTAATCTATCTTTTCCTCAGCTTAATAGTTTTCAATGTAGAGCAGAGAGAATAATAGAATCTATCTCAAAGAGTTACATGAAACAATGAATACAAAAAATTTAGCTTAGAGTCTGGTATACTAGATACTTGGTCATTAATATTAGTAATGTTAATATTATTATCCCTAGTCATTAATATTGCTATCATTGTTATTAATATAGCTACATGCTGGCAAAAGACTAGTCTGGAAGAGTACTGAAAAAGCAAAGTAAAAAGGTAAGAGTTGGATGAGTTGAGAAAGAAAATATTGAGGGATTGGAGCTACGACTAGGTAAAAAGAAGGTATAGGAGTAGGAGATCTAGAGGTATAGGAAGTTATGATTACAAGTGTATATAATTACATTGCAATACTCTGAAGAGGTTTCATGTCAGTTAATAATAAAGGACTGTGACAAAGACGAAGGGGAGCTGAACTAAAAAAAAGACGAAGACCTTTTTTTTTGCTTTCGAGTGATAAATACTCCTTGACAAATGATTATGTGTTGGTTTGGAGGCTGGAGATACACCTTAAACAAAATTGAGACCCTGTTGCAAAACTTTGAGGTTAGAAGGCAGGAGTTGGTGGCTGGACAGCAGTGAGAAGACCATAGACTGAGTGACAGCGAAGCACATAGGAAAAGACCATAGATTACAGCTAAAGGAGAGTTAGAGGCTGATGTATGTGGATGGAATGGGCCTGGAAGTTGGAGGGGATTTGGCATGAGAAAGAAAGAGTGGAAGAAGCAAGCAGGAGCTGGGCATGTGCTAACACTACTTCTAGCCCCCATGGCAAGGGTGAGCCAGCAGTGTCGGTTCATTTAAATGGTAGCAGGAAAGTGACCTCCATGTGGGCAATTTCCAGTTAGGTGAAGAAGGTGGAGGATGTGTTCTGAGTATAAAGGCTGTTACTTTGTCCCAGGAGATACAGACACAGGCCTCAGGGCCTATGTGCTTTCCAGGACCAACAAAGAGACTTAAAAAAAATTGGATCCAAAATAAAAAAAGAAAACTTCAAAATTGCTATAACTATTTAATTAAATGTACACAAAATATATTATTATGTCAACTTCATTGTTGAATTAAGTTTTCATAAAAACTTCATTACATTTAAAAAACAATTTGTATGTCAGACTTTCCTACTTTACAAATACCCACAAGTAAGCACAATGGTTGTTAAGATATGGCAGTCAGCTGTAAATTAAATGTTTCTTATAACCAAGTAATTTTAAAAATAAAATCATGATAATTATTTCAATTTTTGTAATTAAAATGTATTTCATGTGGAACGTGGATGAATATTAATACACTTATCTGATATAACATCTGAAAATCTTGCAGGGGTCTAACATAGGTATTCAAGAGAGCGAGGAAGGATGCAGAGAAAGGAGTTAGAGCAAAGGAAGGAACCCTAATTTTTCATCAAGAAGCAAGTCAGAATCTTCTAGTAACTTTAACATGCTCTTCAGTTCAGGATTCTTAACCTATGTATGTCTTGGATGCCTTTGATAATCTGATGAAGCCTAAAAGATCCTTCTCAAAATAATGTTTTTAAATGCATAAAGCAAAATGCACAGGATTACAAAAGAAGTTGTAGTGAAATTTAACTATTAAAATTTTTAATGTCTTTTGATAAAAGAATAACATATGCTTCTTTATAAAATATCATCTAGTTTCATTTCATAGTAGTGATGAGTATAAATGATACTACAAGTTATCTTCAACAACAACAATGTGATTTTAAAATACTGCTGGTTTTCATGGTGTCACATATAGGAAATACTAAGATTACTATGGTTTGTTGCTCACATTTATAATGAAAAGAAATTCTAAATTTCAAGACATTAGTGCAGATAAAGATGTATTTTTTTATATATGTTCACAAATCTCTAGAATTCTACCACAGACCCCTTGGAAGTTTATGAATGCCTCTTGATTTAAAAATCATGCTGTAGCTCCTCTGCAAATAAAATGAACAGACTGGGCCAAATGTTAAAGAAAGGCGAAGCAGAAATGTGCTTACTGATCTACAGGGACATCAAATTGAAAGGTGCTCCCCCAAATATTAATTTCCTTCCTCTAATCTACTTCATGCATTCTAGCAGAATCTATTTCAGTTGGTGTTGGGTTTTATCTCCTTTAGCAAAACCTCATTTGAACAGCACTGGCCTTTGACAAATAAATGTACACACATATGCACACACACACACAATCTCTCAAAGTTACAAAACACTTTCACAAACATGAGGGCATAAGAACAAAATATAACAGTCAGTACAGTCAGTAACTAAAGGATAAATTATATAAACTTGGGAAAAGGTTATGAAAATTTAGAAAAGATGGACATAACCACAAGACAGGGTAATCAACCTCACTGGATTGATAATCGGATTAGGTAATCAACCTAAAATGGATCAACTAAATGAAATCTCATTTTTATCTATCATATTAGCAAAAATTAAAAAGACTATAACTAGTATTTATGAGAATAAGAATAAATAGACACTTTCATACATTAATAGAAATATAAATCAGTGAAATAATTTTTGGCAGGCAATATGGCTATTATATCAAAAGATTATAAAATGTGCATATATTTTAACACAGCATTGCTTCCAAAGGACTATTCTAAATAAATACATATATAACTAGACAAAAATATAATAAAAATTTGATATAACATAAATATCCATTAATATGAGATTAATTAAATTGTAGAATATTCATTCAATACATATTAAAAAGAAAGCATTAAAAATGATAAGATATATGTTAATTGTTGAAATACGAATGTGATTAAACCATTTTATTATATAATAAGGCAGAACACAGGACACTATCTACAGTGTGACCCCATTTCTGCCCAAAAAAGTGTGTGTGTGTGTGTGTGTGTGTGTGTGTGTGTGTATTTTATGTGTTGTGAATATACATTACATATTGTTTATAGTTTATATATAAACATTATGTGTATATATACACATAGACATGCAACTATCAAAATTTTATATATATATATATATCCAGTACATACATATTTGCAGATATATTAAAGAAAGCAGAAAAGATGTATTCCATACTAACAATGCTATTTTTCAGGAATGGAATTATCATTTTCAACTAAAATTAATTAATTATTGTATAGCATTTTATAATAAAAAGGAAATAATAAAGATATTTCTGTTTGACAAAAATAATTAACCTGGTTTTGTTGTCTGTCAAAGGTGGACTTCTTTGAAAGGAGCCTTTGAATAATAGAGCTTTTTCTCTACTCAAAAAGAATTCAGGGCGTTTTTAAAACACTTGCTTAATTGGGTCATTTTAGTTAATACCTGAAAACAGTTACTGGAGGTGACAGCTCAGCAGGGAGCTTCTCCTTCCTGATTATTTTCTAAAGTCCCCGAGATGTCACACAGAAGCTTCAGACAGCTGATTTGATGTTGCTCTGGCTGTGGTTGCCCACTAAACATTCCCTGAAGACCAAGAAGTACACTTTAAAAATAATGATGTTCTGAGAGGTAGTCCAAGATGGCAGATTAGGTAAACACTATACCTGCTACCTCCCCGGATCACATCAAAATTACAAGTAAATTGTAAAACAATCAACCTCAAGGATCATCTGAAGACTAGCTGAACAGAACCCCTGTACCTAAGAACATAAAGAAGAGGCTACATTGAGACTGGTAGGAGGTGCAAAGACATGAAACAGGCTGACCCCAAACCCACAGGTAGTGGTTGAACACTTGGAAAGACACCTTGGTAGAGGAGGTCCCAGACTCACATTAGGCTCCCCAGCCCAGGGTCCTGTACCAGGAAGAGAAATCCCCACAATATCTGGCAGTAAAAAGCAGCAAAGACTCTGTCCATCAGTCCCAGTGAGAGGAAAAAGTGGCTGGAAACCCAAACGTCCTCTTAAAAACCCCACACATAGACTAACTCACTTGCAAAGGCTCTAGTGAAGGGGTCGCAACTTGAGAGATACCAGAGACATACAAGGAAAGACTGAGTTGTGTGGCTTTGGGGCAAGGGTTTTGTCCCTGTGTGAACCCTGGCTCATGTATAGCCTACAGGAAGGCACCATCTTTTCTATGTTGAATACTCCTCCCAAAGGACCAAAAATGAGACTGCATTAGTCAGGTAAAATCCATGCATGCCCACCACCTTGGTGATTCCCAGAATCCCTGTCTTGCCTAGCTAGGGGACACTGTCAGGCACTCTCATCTCCTGGGTGGCCAACCCCACCTCACAAGCTGCAGAGGCCTTTTGCAGTAGCAGACATCCTGCAGGGACCTGGAGAACTCTTGTTGGTAGACAGGTAACCACAACTTGAGATGTAGCCCACTTTGGGTGGCTCTTGGGTATCTGCAAACTTGAAGTGAACAGTGGCTAGCTTCAGTATTCTCATGGCATTTTAGGAAGTGGTCATGGACCCAGCACAGGTGCAAGAAAACAATGTGCATTGATTTTGCAAAAAACCACAGCCTACACCCCATGAATACCTGAAAATTCGCCCTGTCTAGATAGTGCTGCATTGCTGGTGGCACTCTCAGTTACTGGGAGGCCAGCCCAGCCCCCTCAAGCTGCAGAAGACTCTTATAGCAGTGGAAGTCTCCCCATGGTCTGGGGAAATTTTGTTGGCAGGTGGTCAGCAACAATTCATGCTGCAGCCTTTCTTAGGCACCTCTCAGGGATCTGGGATCCCAAGATAAGCAGTGGCTGGCTGCAGTGCGCTTATGTGGTTTGCAAAGTAGTCACAAGTCCAGCACTGGCACAGATAAATCTGTATTGAATTTGTGAAAACCACCAGTAATGCTTCATTACTCCCTGAGAACCTTCTCTACCCAGCTAGTTGCTAGATCAGTGAGGACACTCTCATAATGTGTTAACCAGCCTGGCCCACACACCTAAGGAGATTCTTTCAAGGGCTGAGCCTCAGAGCAGACCCAGGCCCAACACTAGTAGAAACCAGCCTGGTTAACAGTGAGGCCACACCCACACACCTTCAGGTCCAGCACAGATCGCAAACAACCACATATATTTTTGTGGCTCCTACCATGAGCCCTGGGCTGGTCTAAGGCAAGATTAAAACTGGCCTACATGGAAGCCCTTCCCAAGAAACACTAGACAAAATACACCCATGGGCCAGGGTCAAACCACACCAGAGCACCACCTGGTTAGCCTCACAAATGGCACACCCAAAGGGTGGTCTCAACAAGTACCAGAATCCTCCTCTGCGTGGTTAGCCCACACACAGCTGCTCATACACTGTGAGGGTAGCCAATCTGCACAGTCAGTCAGCCTGGAAATCAATCTCACCCACTGATGTGCCAAAAGCATTCAAGGCTCACCTATAACAGGATAATACACACAACTCACACACAGGGGTCACTCACAAAACACACACACAGGTGATCAGGGAGAATGCACCACTGAACCACACAGGACACATACTACATAAGGTGACCAGGCAAAGACTAAGAGACAAAGGAGACCTACCTAATACATAGAAGTAAACACAGAGAGGCAACAAGAATGAGGAAACAAAGAAACATGTCCCAATAAAAACAGGAGAAATCTCCAGGAAAAGAACTACATGAAATGGAGGCAACCAACCTAATAGAGACAGTTTTTTATTTTTATAATTAAATTTATTGAAGTGACATTGGTTAGTAAAATTCTATAATATATCATCTATGCATTGCATTGTGTGCTCACCACCCAGTCAGTTCTCCTTCCATTACCACATATTTAATCCCTCCACCCTGCTCTATTACCGCTGCCCCATTTACCCTGTGGTAACCACTAAACTGTTGTCTGTTTCCGTGAGTTTTTATTTGTTTTTTCATTTGTCTTACTCCTTGTTGCTTTCAGATTTATATCTCACATATGAGTGAAGTCATATGGCTCTTAACTTATTCTGTTTGACTTATTTCAGTTAGCATGATAATCTTAAGATCCAACCATGTTGTCACAAATGGCAGTATTTCATTTTTTCTTATGGCTGAGTAATATTCTATTGTGTATATGTACCACAGCTTCTTTATCCAGTCATCTATCAAAGTACACTTTGGTTGTTTCCAAGTCATTCTTGGCCACCATGAATAATGCTACAATTAACATCAAGGTACATATATCTTTATGGGAAAAAGTCTTCAAGTGTTTTGCGTAGATACCCAGAAGAGGAATTGCTGGGTCATACAGTAATTCTATTCTTAATTTTTTGAGGAACCTCCATACTGTTTTTCATAGTGGCTTTCCCAATTTTCATTCCCATCAGCAATGTATGAGGGTTTGTTTTTCTCCACAGCTCTTTAACACTTGTTATTATTTGTCTTGTAGATGATGGACATTATAACAAGTGTGAGGTGAAGTCTCATTGTGGTTTTGATTTGCATTTCCCTCAAAGTTGGTGAAGTTGAGCATTTTTTCATACATATGTTGGTCATTTACTTGTCTTCATAAGAGAAGTGTCTATTCAGTTTCTCTTACCACTTTTTAATCAAATTGTTTGGTTTTTTTGTAGTGGTCAAGTTGTATAATTTCTCATGTATTTTAAGTATTAACCCCTTATCAAAGGCATTTTTTGCAAATATTTTTTTTCCATTTGGTTGTCTGCCTCTTTGTTTGCTTGGTGGTTTCTTTTGCTATGCAGAAGCTTTTTAGTTTGATATAGTCCTATTTGTTTGTTTATTTATTTATTTATTTATTTATTATGCATTTATTATTTTTTAATTATTAAATTTATTAGGATGAAAATAGTTCATAAAATTATATAGGTTTCAAGTGTACCATTCTATAATATAGAGTTTAAAATACTGATTATAAGAATGCTTACGGAACTCACTTCAACTGATAGGAAGCACAAAGAAGGACATGGAAACTATAAAAATATTAGTCAGAAATAAAAAATAACTGAAATGAAGAGTACACTAGAAGAAATCAACAGCAGATTAGATGAAGCAGAGGATCAGCAGTGATTTAGAAAACAAGGTAACAGAAAACAACCAATTGGAACAATACCAAAAAAAGAATTAAAAAAAAAGAAAGATATCTTAAGGAACCTCTGAGATAACATCAGTGTAACAATATTCACATCATAGGAATACCAGAAAGAGAATAGAGTAGGAAGCAAGAGATTGAGAATCTACTTGAAGGGATACTAGATGAAAACTTTCCTAACCTGGTGAAGGAACTAGACATACAAGCCCAGGAAATGCAGAGAGTCCAAAACAATATGAAACCAAATAGGCGCAAGCCAAGACACATTATAATTAAAATGGCAAAAGTGAAAGACAAACAGAGAATACTAGAAGCAGCAAGAGAAAGGCAACCAATTACTTCATTTAAACTCCCATTAGACTATCAGCTGATTTCACAACAAAAAATCTGCAGGCCAGAGGGAGTGTCAGGAATTATTTAAAGTGATGAAAAACAAGGAAAGCTACTCAGGAAAGCTACTCAGGAAAGCTACTCAGGAAAGCTACTATTTAAAATGGAAGGAGGGATAATAAGACTCCTAGGTAACAAAAAACGCTAAAGGACTTCTTTAAGAAGAATGGTGGAAGGGGGATTGCTGGGTCAAATGGTAACTCCATTCCCAATTTTCTGAGGAACCTCCACACTGCCTTCCACAGTGGTTGTGGGGAGAAAGGGGAGGGAGTGGGAGAGGAGCAGGGGAAGCTAAATATAAGGTGATGGAAAGAGAAGTCACATTAGGTGGTGAACTTATTATACATCAAGTTGACAATGCACTGTAGAATTGTATGCCTGAAACCTATGTAATCCTTGCTAACAGATGTCACCCCAATAAATCTAACAATAAAAATGAATTTAAAAAAAAAAGAGAAAGATAAAAAAAAAGAAGAATGGTGGAAACAAACAAAAGAGAATAAAAAATATGAATTATAAAATGGCAATAACTATGTACCTATCAATAATCACTTTAAATGTAAATGAATTAATTTCTCCAATCAAAAGACAGAGGGTAGATGAATAGAGAAGATGTATGCTGTCTACAAAAGAACCACCTCAGATCAAAAAACAGACACAAAATGAAAGTACAGGAATGGAAGATATTTCATCCAAATGGAAATAAGAAAAAAGCTGGGGTAGCATTATTTATATTAAATGAAATAGATTTTAAAATGAAGACTATAATAAGAGACAAAGAAGGACATTACATAGATAAAGGGATCAATCCAACAAGAGTACCTAATCCTCATAAACATCTATGCATACAACATAGGAGTATATATATAACAAATATTGACTGACATAAAGTAAAAAAGGCAGAGATTGACAATAACACAATCATACTGGGGACTTTAACACCCCTCTAACACCAATGGACATACCTCCCAGACAGAAAATCAACATAGAAACAATGGCCTTAAATGACACATTATACTAGATGACTTCAATTGATATTTTTAGAGCATTTCACCTCAAAGCAGAATACACATTCTTTTCAAGTGCACATGGAACATTTTCTAAGACAGACCATGTATTAGGCCACAAAGCAAGTCTTAATACATTTTAAAAAATTGAAATCTTATCAAATATCTTCTTTGATGACAATGGTATGAAACTAGAAATCAATGACAAAAAAAACTGAAAAGCATACAAACACTTGGAGACTAAGAAATGTGCTACTAAATTTTAAATAGGTCAAGAAGAAAATCAAAGAAAAAACAACAACAAAAGATAACTTGAGACAAATAAAAATGAAACACAGCGACACAAAATCTATGGGACACAGGGAAAACATCCTAAAAGGAAAATTCATAGCATTGCAGGCCTACCTCAAGAAACAAGAACGAAAAATTTCAAATAAACAATCTAACTATATACTTTAGGGAACTGGAAAAAGAAGAGCAAACAAAGCCCAAAATGAGTACAAGAAAGGAAATAATTAAGATTAGAGTGGAAATAAAGAAAATAAAGGCTAAATAATAAAAATAAAAAGAGCTGGCCTCTTGAAAAGAAAAACAAAATTAACAAACTTTCCACCAGATTCATCAATAAAAAGAGAGAGAAGACCCACATAAATAAAATCAGAAATGAGAAAGGAGACGTTACAAGCAACACCACATAAATACAAATGATTTAAGCTATAAGCAACTATATGCCAACAAATTGTACAAATTGATAAATTCCTAGAAGCATTCATTCTTCCAAGACTGAATCAAGAACAATCAGAAAATCTGAGCTGATGGATTACTACTAAAGAAATCAAATGAATAATTAACAAGCTTCCAATAAATAAAACTCCTGGACCAGGTGGTTTCACAGGTGTATTTTACCAAACATTCAAAAAAGAATTTACATCTATTCTTCTCAAACTATTCCAAAAACTTCAAGAAAAGGGAAGGATTCCAAACTCACTTTACAAGGCCACCATTACCCTGATCTCAAAACCAGATAAAAACATTACAAAAAATAAAACTGTAGGCCAATTTTCCTAGAACACAGATTTAAAAATTGTCAACAAAATATTAGCAAACTAAATTCAGCAGTACATTAAATAGATCATACACTGCAATGAAGTGAGATGCAAAATTGGTTCAATATCTGCAAATAAATTAATGTGATACACTACATAAACAAAATGAAAAATAAAAATTATATGGTAATATCAATAGATGTAGAAATACTGTTTGACAAAATTGAGCACCCATTTATGATAAAAATTCTCAGCAGTGTGGGAATAAAGGGAACATATCTCAACATAATAAAGGCGTATCTGACAAATTCAGAGCTAATGTTATACTCAATAGGAATACGTTAAAAGCATTCTCCTTAAGATCAGGAACAAGACAAGGATGTCCACTTTCATCACTTTTATTCAGCATAATACTGGAAGCCTTAGCCAAAGCAATCAGAGAAGAAAAAGAAATAAAAAGCATCCAAATTGGACAGAAGGATGTAAAACTGTCATTATTTGCAGATGGCATGATACTATATCAGAGAACCCCAAATATTCCACCCCAAAACTATTAGAACTGATAAATGAATTTAGCAAAGTAGAAGAATACAAAATTAATATTCAGGAACCTGTTGCATTTTTATATACCAATAACGAACTCAGAAAGAGAAATTAAGAAAACAATTTTATTTACAACTTCACCAAAAAGTAAAATAAAATAAAATGCCTAGGAATAAATTTAACCAATAAAGTAAAAGTCCTGTACTCAGAAAATTATAAGACATTGAAGACAGAAATTCAAGAAAATACAAATAAATGGAAGCATATACCATGCTCATGGAGAGGAAGAATTAATATAGGTAAAGTGCCCATACTACCCAAAGTAATCTATAGATTCAATGCAATTCCTATCAAAATACCAATGACATTTTTCAGAGGACTAGAACAAATAATTTTAAAACTTGTATAAAACCATAAAAGACCCTCAATAGCATGGGAATTCTAAAAAAAAAAAAAAAAAAGAACAAAACTGGAGGTATCACCCTACCTAGTATCAAATTATACTACAAGGTCATAATAATCAAAACAGCATGGTTGGCATAAAAACAAACACATAGGTCAATGGAACAGAAGAGAAAGCCAGAAATAAATCCATGCCTGTATGGTCATTTAACATATGACGGAGGAAGTAAGACTATACTTAAAGTGAATACAGTCCTTTCAATAAATGGTGCTGGGAAAACTGGGTAGATACATGCAAAAACTGAAACTGGACCACCTTCTCATGCCATACACAAAATAAACTCAAAATGGATTAAAGACTTAAATGTAAGACCCAAAACCATAAAACTCCCAGAAGAAAACATAGGTAGTCAACACTCAGACATAACCTTTAGTAATATTTTTACTGATATATCGCTTCAGGCAAGGGAAACAAAAAGACAAAAAAATGAACAAATGGAACTACATCAAACTAAAAAGTTTGTGCACAGCAAAGGAAACCAGAAAAAAACAAAAAGACATCATAGCAAATGAGAGTTGATATTCACCAATGATACATCTGATAAGGAGTTAATATTCTAAATTCACAAAAAACTCATACAACTCAACACCAAAAAAAAAAAAAAAAAAAAAAACACCCAAAACCATCCAATTAAACAATGGGCAGTGGACCTGAATATAGATTTCTCTAAAGAAGGCATATTAATGACCAATAGACATATCAAAAGATGTTCAATGTCACTAATCATCAGAGAAATGCAAACAAAAACCACAGTGAGATATTAATTCATCATGTCAAAATGGCTATCATCAATACATTGACAAACAAGTGTTGGCCAGGATGTGGAGAAAAGGGAACCCTTGTGCATTCTTGGTGGGATTGCAAATTGGTTTAGCTACTATGAAAAACAATATGGAGGTTCCTCAAAGACATAAAAACAGAACTACCTTGTGACCCAGCAAGTCTACTCCTGGGTATTTATCCAAAGAAATCCAAAACAATAACTTGGAAAAATATATGCACTCCTATGTTCACTGCAATGCTATTTACAACAGCCAAGATATGGAAACAATCAAAATTCCCATCAATAGATGATTGGGTAAAAAATTTTGGTACATATACACAATGGAGTATGACTCTGCCATAAAAAAAGAATGAAATCTTACAATTTGCAACAATATGGATGGACCTAGACATTATTATGCTAAGTGAAATAAGTCAGACTGAGAAGACAAATGCCATATGATCTCACTTATATGTGGAATCAAAAGAACAGAATAAATGAACAATCAAAACAGAAATAGACTCATAGATACAGAGAACAAACTGATAGTTGCTAGATGGAAGGGGGATTGAGAGGTGGGTGAAAAAAGGTGAAGGATTTAGGAAGTATAAGTTGGTAGTTAGAAAATAGTCATGGATTTGTGAAATACAGTGTGGGAATATAGTCAATAATACTGTAAAAACTATGTATAGTGTCAGTTGAGTACTAAACTTATCAGAAAGACCACTTCATAAATTTATAAATGCCTAACCACCATACTGTAGACCTGAAACTAATATAAAATAATACTGAATGTCAACTATAATTAAAAATATATATAGTCATGGGATATGAAGTACAGCATAGGGAATACAGTCAATGGTATTGTTATAGCTATGTATGGTGTCAGATGGGTAGTAGACTTGCTGGCATTATCGCTTTGTGAGGTGTGTAAATTTTTAATCACTATGTTGTTTGGTACACCTGAAACTAATAATAATAAAAAAAGTAATAATGTTATGCACTAACACAGATCTGGCTAAAACCCAAGTGCTGTATCCCACATGTACTAAGTACCTACTATGTAAAAGAATTAATAGAATTTCTGCCCTGCTGGGCCTCATCATGGAGGGAAGGGAGGCCTTAGAATACAGAAGATGCAACATAAAACATAATGCTGTGGCAGGGAGGGGGCAGATGAGGGTGGTTTTTGTGGTGCAGGTGCTATTTGAGCTGAACCATGAAGGAGGAATGGGTGTTTCAAGGCAAGAAAGGGGAGAATGGGCAGTCATTTCTGTGATGGTGAACAGCTTGAGATGGGGGCAGGGAGGGGGAGGAGGAGGAGAAGGAGGAAGAGAGAAAAGAAAAGAGAGGAGAGAGGGAAGAATGATGAAGAAGAAAGAAAAAAGAAAGAAGGAAAGGAAGGGAGGGAGGGAGGAGGAAGGGGAGAGAGGGAGAGGGAGAGAGGGAGAGGGAGAGACAGAGACAGCGAGACAGACAGACAGACTAGTGATGAAAGCCTCCAGTAATGAGGAGTATCTGATTTGACATGACTTAGGGTTAGGCTGACTAGATGTACCATTTTAAACGTGACAGAAAACAATGGTACTGTCCCATTTCAAATGGTACGTATGGTCAGCCTACTAACACCTTACATTTAGCCCAGTGAAACTAGGCTGACCATATGTACCATTTGAAATGGGACAATACTGTTGTTTTCCATCCCATTTATAACAGTACATCTAGTCAGTCTATTTAGGGTTCAACTGGACCAAGAGCTGAGTTTAGAAGGTTGACTGGGATGAGAAAACAAAGGCCTGTTAAGGGACCCTTGGAGAAAAATCCCCTACCTGGAACACGAGGCTCCCTGGTTCTTCATATTAAATGTTTCTTTCTCTCAGCAAAACAGGAAGGATGGATTCATAGATTGTGCCTGCTGTCTTGGGTTTTTAATCGAAATACACCAAGGACTGTGGGTCCCCAGCTAGCAGAGATCGAAGGCCACCCTGCTCAAGCATGGTTGAGAGCTGGGAGGTAAAGTGCAGAGACTAAGGGGAGGCAAAGGGATATGAATGACCCATTTGCAGGTCCCCAGCTAGTTTAGTCATCATGGTCAGTGCCTTTTGTGTTTCTATAAAATACCAGGTACACTCTGCTCATTAGTGTTCCAAATGAGGTAAAAGAAATGTGATAGTATGTACCAAAGGATCCATCATTTCTGTCCTAAATAAAAGAATGGGTGGGGTCAGATCCTTCTGCTCACTTCCAGCACTTCTGCTTGGTGTAGTTACCTGGTCCTGCTCATCTTAACTCTCCAGTGTCCTTCAACTGAATGACTGAGAAACACCCACCCAGTATATAGGACGCCTTGTACAGTTTTAAGAACTGCATTTTCACACAGGGCCATATAACTATGAACAACATACTTGGCTGAGGATGAGGACAGAATGAAATCCTTTGATCTGTGCCTTTAGTATCATGCAATTCCTATATAACGTCAAAAATAATAAGCAAGGTAAGCCCCAGTTTGGCAGCCCTTAGAAGGGACTGTGGGTGCTCTGTCAAGAAATTTAGGTTTTATCCTATAAGAAAAGGCACCATCAAAGATACATAAAGAGGATGGGCACAGGATCAGATCTAGACATAAGAAAGGCAATTCTGGTGACAAATTTTCTAGGCTAGATAGAAGAAAAGACAGACTTAGAACTGGGGTCAAGAGGCAGAGGCATCAAGCCAAGTGACAGTTAATGAAGGTCTGATTTCATTCTGAAATAGTAGGAAGGGACAGAGATGAGATGACCAGGGTCAGACAGGGCAGATTTGGATGTGACAGAGGATTAGGGTCAAGTGTAATTCAACCATTTTTTTGTTAGAGAAATAATAAAAAAAAAAAAAGTTTGGTATTATTAAATCATAAAAGGAAATGAAGGGAGCAGGTTTTTGTGGGGAGAAAAGTCCATGCAATGTCGTTATTCTAGACTGAAAATACCCAGAAGTCCTCACTTGTGTGACCCTAAGCCTCTATTTTCAATACTTGTAATTGCAAACTGTAGGGGAGTAATTCAAGTAAGTGGCATATTAAAACATTTTCTCCATACTTAAATAATAGCATTTCCCAGAATAGAGTTACATTTCTTCATGTGTAAGAGTAGTGTTCTCAGCAAAACAAAAGACTTAGGTTTATCAGTCATGTGCACCTTAATATGAATGAACTTGTAAGGTCTCTTCCCAAGCCAAGGCTTTGGAGGAGAGGCGAAGAGCATCTGAGAGTCAAATGCAATGGCCCTGAGAGGGAATGAAGGTGTAGAAAGAGGACACAGGCAACATGTTTTTTACTATACATTGTGCCCAGAGCCAGAGCTGCCAGGCAACATTGCTCTGTTTTCCAGCCAGAAAATGGGTTTCTCCTATGCCTATTACTAAGGTCATCAAAACCACTGTCCCCCAGCCCCATGAGCTGTAACACAAGAAAGCAAAGGAACATTTGAATTCTGATACTGTTTACCATTCAACTCCCCTCTTTGGGAAATAAAAATAGACAGTATTATTTTATTTAATGTATAGTAGTAAATTGCATAAAATTTTTGTTTTATAGCTGATTTCATCCTCTATCCCACTTTGATAGTAATCAGCTAGGCTTCCCTGACACTACACACTCCTAGTTCACCTGCTACTCTCTGCCTGTTTCTTCCATGTCTTCTTTGTGGCTTCATCGTCTTCCCACTGCTAAGTAGGTTTCTAGACTCCTGTCTCCTTGCCTCCCCTTCCCTCCCCTCCACTACCCTACCTTCCTCTCCTCTTTCCTCCTTCTCTCCTCACACTTTCTCCCTAGAGGTTCTCAAACACACAGGTCACACATAAAAGTATTTCTCCAACTCAAATCTCTGCTCTGAGCTCCAGACACACATCTCCACTCTAATTTGCTATAACTTTCTAAATGTCCTTATTGCTCTTCAAAGTCAACATGTCTAAACTAAGTTGTTTTATCCAAATCTAGTTTTCTTTCAGAATTTACTTTCAATAAAATCTTCTGTATCTACTGTTATGTAACCAATCAAACCAAAATGTAATGGTTTAAAACAACTACTGTTTATTTAGTTCATGATTCAGCAGCCTGGCAATACAGGCAGGGCTCAGCTGAGTAGTCCTCCTCGTAGGAGCCAGGGTCACCTGCTCTCTTGAGTTTGCGGCCAGCTATTTAGTTGGCTGGCAGTGGCTGGTTTCTGAGGTTTATGATGACATCCCCCCCATCTACATGTTCTTTTATCCTCCAGTCAGCTGGCCCAGACTCGTTGCCAAAGTCCAAGAGCACCAAATTTTAAGTGTAATGCACACATGTTTTTCATGGCTCCGCATATGATTCATTTGCTATTGTTTGGTGAAAGCAAACTGCCTGGTCAAGCCTTGAGTCAGGTTGGGAGTATAATACCACAGAGCATGATATTATGAGGTAGAAGCAAATTCGCCTTTACTGCAATCAGTTCTCCATCACTGCAAAAGTTAACTTGAAATTCTCTCGTATCTGTTCACTATTCCTAATGTCCATCTCTTCTACTCTAATCCATACTCCCCTAGAACTCCCCAATAGGATCCTAACAGGTCCACACATGCCACCTCTGGTACCTCCTTTCATCTTTTTTTCACATTGCAACAGAGTGAGTTTTAGCTGCCAGAGCTGATCATTTCAGTCTCCTGGCTTAAAGTCTTCAAATGATTTTCATCATGTTTAAAATAAAGACAAAAACTCTTTCAATAGCTTTGAAATAGAATCCTCAATCGTACCTATCAAGGTACACTTGCTCCAGTTTCACTAACAGTGCTCTTTCACTCTCAGAAGTGTCCTAGTTTGGATGGTAAATATCCTCACCCTTCCCCTAAAAGCTTCATGGTCTGCTTCCTGCTTACTGTTCTAGCCTTTTCTTCCAGCACCTCTGCTTTGTTCTGACCTGGTCATGCTCAGCTGCTTTCTGTCCCTCCTCCAACTTTCATAATACTGCTCCCTCTCCCTGGAATGGTCTTCCTCACTTCTTTACCCAGTTAAAGCCGATGCACCCATAGATGCTATACATGAATCACTACTCAGAAAAGCCACCCTTCGTTTCTCAGCTGGGTCACCTCTCCTGAACAATCTACCTTAGCACAGGGGAACTCATCCATAGCGCTTCTCAGAGTTGCCATTTTCAATTGACAGCACGAACCTGGTCTTCATCTGCTTCCCTCCCCACTTACTCTATATCTGAAATAAGCACAAAACACGTATTAATGGATTATATATATGAATAATTATTGCATAGCAAATAAAAGAAATATTTGAAATTATAAACAGTCCACTGATCCAGTTTATTTATGAATCATAATATTAGTTTCCAGAGAATATTTAAATCACATGCTATTAAAATTGGAAAGCAACAAGTACTCAGTCCAGGGGAGGAAACAGTCCAGAAAGGTAATTCATCCAAGATCACTCAGCCTTTCTTGAAGTTCAAGTGAAGTGCAGACAAGACTATAGGTTTTATTTCTAGATGACAAGATTTGCATTATAGGTGACAAGACTTGCATTGAGAAGCCTTAAAATCCCTTCCAGGCTCAGATATTCTTCAGTTAAAATTTAACTTTACTTCTGCCTTGATAACACTCTATGTTTTTCCCTTATTCTCCTCTCCTCTTTCTCTATACCTCTTTTTTTTTTCTCATTAGCTATGAAAGCAAAGAAGTACTGCAAAGACAGTATGTCCCCCCAAAAAACAAAAATAAAAAACTTAAAAATGCAATGTCTGTCTAGAGAGGAATGGGTTGAAAAGAAACACTAAAGACCCTTATTTCATGGTGTTCAGGAAATTTCAGGTTATAGTTCTGTCTTGAATTTTTTTCATCCCTCATTACCACATAGAATATAATGGATAATGAGAGATCAAATAAACTAATTTGTCAATTCTAGGTTGTGATATCATGACTATTCATTTTTGGGGTTGCTAATACCAACTTGTGACCTTCTAGGATTATGAAGAACCAAAATGTGAAGAGAAAATTTAATAACAAAAGGTCAACCATCACTCAATGCACCAATGAAATATGTTTCTTTCCTTTTACAACAATATATCAAAAATTAAAAACACTGTCTTATGATACATATTCAGTGCTCATAACCCAAAGTATAATGACTATTTAAATTATATAGAGGATAATATTTGCTAAGTTTTTGAGTATCTGAAATCATACACATTCCTTTAAAAAGGTCAGCTATAAAACAAAGTTAATAACTTTAAAGAAAAATGCCTTTTTTATCCTGTTCTACATAATTTTTCTTTTAACTATGCTTGACAAACAGACAAAGCTAATAAATGAATT
Organism: Lyroderma lyra; assembly: GCA_004026885.1. NCBI lineage: Eukaryota > Metazoa > Chordata > Mammalia > Chiroptera > Megadermatidae > Lyroderma > Lyroderma lyra. The sequence goes on from PVJL010002274.1 coordinate 26,226, forward strand.
ATACATAATTAGAAGATGATTTGGCTACTCAATGTCACAGATCAAGAGAGCAGTCCTTGTCTCAAGCAATAGCCCAGTACCAGGTTTATTCACGTATGCTTCCATAGGGGGTTTTTATGAAACTTCAAGAATGACACACTTAAACAGTCACATTTTTAATAGCTATTAAAGTCACTGTGCCATGACCGAATAACACCACCCATCTGCGGAAGCGAGGCGGGTATGACCAACCATGTTATATGCGTGGCTGAGGGGTATGCATGCTATCACCCAGCGCTGTTCCAAATGCTAACTCTGCTGGCTAGACTTAAATATTGGGGCTGGATAACAGCCAAATAATGACAAGACATACATGTTCCTCCAAGCAAAGCTACAATGTACAAATGCCAACACTATATTTTTTACTCTTTGTATCAACTTAGGATTTTTAAAACAAGAATGTTATTGAACACTGCAATATTTCCTCTCAGTTGTTCTCATTTCTTGTCAATTACATAGGGCTTCTGCAGAAGATGTATCTGTCCGCAGCATTTAGTCCTGGAATACAGAGCAGTGAATTTCCTCACTAGCTCATCTCAGTCAGTCTGGTGTGTGCTTTTCCAACCATCATCCTCATCCAGTCCTTCAGAAAAAGAAAAAAGTAATAGTTGCTGAGCACCTATCCCTCACCAGGCCCTGTGCTCCCTACTTGATGTTTACACAATAACATTTACTCTTCACAGTAGTCCTAGAACATATGGGTGGTTGCCCACATTTTTCAAATGAAAAAAAACTGTCTTAGAAAAATCAAGGGCCTTGACCAAAGTAACCCAGCTAGTAAGAGCTGGAGGCCAGATTAAATCACAGGGCAGTTCCCAAAGCTTATGCCTTTTCCTTACTTTACGCTGAACTGAATGTCACCACAGCATCTGGCCCTTCATATTTTAAATAGGTCTATCAGACCATCAAACGTCAGTAGGGACCTAGGAAGAAAAGAACATGATTAGAATGAATCAATGAATATTGTTGCAGCCCACCGCAAGCTTTGAGTAGGAGAATTTCCTGAGTCACTCCCATAATGGATGTTGTACAAGAACTTGGCATTACTAATGTCACTGATATGTTGAAATGGCTGAACCAGAAATGAAAGCATGTTCTTAAAAATAAAGAAATGAAGGGCATTAAAGGCTGTGACAGGGAGGTGGTGGGATGAAACTGTACTAGAAATAGATGACCTCAGTTTTTATCCCTTTTGTGTTTCTACTGCCCTCTGAACCTTCTCTGTCTCATTTGTAAATGGGCACAGTAATACTCATAGGATAAAATTTTCTGAGAATTATGTAAATTCACATATGCAGAGCTCCCAGTGCTGACTGTGATACAGGGCAGGTTCACGAAAACAGTTTGCTGGATCCAAGTTCAAAAACACATTTTACTGCAAATTAGTAGAACTTAGTTGCATCACCTTTATTTTTCAAACGTATTTTGCAAGTCTTTCTGGTGTTTATCAGGAGATATTCACCATTGTCTCAGCATTACCTGCAGTAAATCTAGGTCACATAAAGTTATAAATGTATCTTTTATTCTAATGTTACAACCCTTGGCTCGTTCTAAGGCAAGAAGGAAAATATGATATATATATATATATATATTTATTCCTAAAAGAACACATCAAACTAAACAAAGCCAAACAGTCACAAGCTGGAATGTACTGAAGGAAACAGACTTCTTTGTTCTGCAAGAATAACATGCTGAGCATGAGGAATGCCCAGAGGTTACTAAAGAGAAACAGAATGGGCGCACAGGGTCACTTAATGGGAAGACAGCAGGCATGATTTATGACATAACTGTACAAGAGTAAAGACTCACTGCACTATGTAGCACAAAGGAGGGAAGCAAGGCAAGATCCTCTCACAGCCCTCCCTGCAGCTGAGGAAGAGATGAAGATAAATGGACCAGACACATAAGGAACGAAATTGGATTAAGAAGTGAGTGATAAAATTTTTCAGGAAAGAGTTAGGACTTAAGAGAAAAACAAACATGTATTGTGAGATTCTGGCATGTTAACCAAGGAAATCTGTCAGGACAAAATAATTTTTTGAGACAGGAAAATTGTGTTTGAGATACAGACACCTGGGAAGAGAAAACACAGCAGAAAGGGAAGTGAAAGTTGAAGAACCCAGCTGTCACATGCTAATGAGTCATCAAGCTGTGCCTGGAGGATTCTGTACACCCTTTCTAACCACCCCCCCACACTGAAAAAAATAAAAAAGAAAAACCAATATATAAAGCAACATTTCAGAGTTGGAGTTACAGAGTGATTATCATAGAATAAACAGCTGTTTTGCAGTATGTGGTCACCAGAAAGCTTTTATTCAAACTAAACAAAAATATTTTTTAATTCATTACAAAGGCCCATTTAGTGTGCAAAGTAAAAGATACACGCTCCAGAATTTCACCTACACTTACACTCTTCATGTCTTAAGATCCTCCAATAGATAGGTTCAATATCTTCGCTCCTCAGACACTGCCAAAATTTCCCCAGAGAACTTCCTGAGTGACATATTCCTTTTTTGTGATGGCTGAAAAAGGGTCTGGATCTGGAAAGGACATTTACTTCTGTTAGCTCCCCATCAAAGCCTGTACTAACAGTCTTGGTTTGTGGTCAAATAGAGTCAAGCCAGGAGAGAGCCGGCATTGACTAGTGGCAGACAGTAAATGAGTGAGCAAGGTTTCCCAGGAGCAAGTGTAGGATTTTGATTAGAAACAATTCCTGGGGTGACCAGCTTGTGCTATGAACCTCCAAGAACCTGCCTCCCTCTGTCAGGTTTTTCCTACTTGAAGATGGCACATATGGGGCCACGAACCATGTGAAGCTTCACGTGGAAACACTGTCCCTAACCCTCAGACCTTCTTGAACAAACCCAACTTAACAAAACAATCTTTTTGACAAAGGAACTTTGATAGGTATATAACTAAAGTATGATTTCATGGAAATGTTCTATAAGTCTTTCCAAACAAATGACAATTTTCTTATTAAAACCATGTTAAAAATCATAATTGCTTTAAAGAAAAAAAAAAACAATAGGACATCTAATTATAAACATGTAAAGAATTATTTATGGGTTCACTTTTGTTGGAAGAGCAAAGACTACAAAGATGAGTAAAGTAAGAACCCTGCCCTCATAAAGTCTAAAGTTGGGCTCTCTGGGTTCTTCTACCAGCTCTGCCTTTTAAAATAAGGAAGAACAGGATGGACCCTGGGAGTCATTGGACTTAGGTCCCAAGACCACATCGGAGCTATTCCAGCCTTTTAAATAACCCCAGTTCTCTTGCTGGAAGCACGTATCTAACCACTGCCAACTCCTGCATTCCTGTCCAGAAGTGCTCCAGACAACTGCCTGCTAGCTTAGTTCAGGATGTCAGGGTTCTGGTACTATCTTTGCCCCAGTGGTCCCACTTGGCGACTGCCTTGAGCTCACTGAACACACTGTCCTGGTTTTAGACATCAGCATATTTTTGGGTTTCTCTAGGCTTTGCCTCTGTGGAATCCACTTCCTGGGCTGCCTCTGGCTTGGCCTTACCCTCCAGAGGAGAAGCAGAAGGCCTTGACTGAGAAATTCTGAAGCAAAAGCCCACCAGTCCCTTCTCCCTTGTTGCCCCCTATCCCTTGGTTGGAGGGAAATTCACCTTTTTTTTTTAATTCATTTTTATTGTTAGACTTATTGGGGTGACATCTGTTAGCAAGGATTACATAGGTTTCAGGCATACAATTCTACAGTGCATTGTCAACTTGATGTATAATCAGTTCACCACCTAATGTGACTTCTCTTTCCATCACCTTATATTTAGCTTCCCCCCCCTCCTCTCCCACCCCCTCCCCTTTATGCAATTTTAGTCCTGCTCAGCCTGGATTAATGTGGAACAATCTGGAGAAAGGATTTTCCTCACATCCTTCTCTGCTTCTCAGGTCTTTCTGCCCACTGGCCCATGGCCTTAAAAATGAAGGTTATTGTGGCTGCAGGAGAGGCACCTGGCTATCTTTTTGTTGTTATTGTTAAATTTATGGGGGTGACAATGGTTAGCAAAAATTACATAGGTTCCATTGCTTCAATTTCTTTACTATCCATTGGTCTATTTCAGCAGTTCTCAACCTGTGGGTCGCAACCCCTTAGAACTGTATTAAAAGGTTACGACATTAGGAAGGTTGAGAGCCACTGATTTAGATTATCCAGTTCTTCATGGTTCAGTCTAGGTAGACTATGTGTGTCTAGATACTTGTCCATTTCTTCTAGGCTGTTATATTTGGTAGCATAAAACCTTTCATAATAGTTTCTTATAATCATTTGTATTTCTATAATATCAGTGGTAATTTCGTCTCTTTCATTTCTAATCTTGGTTATTTGTGTCCTTTCTTTTCATCCTTTCATTAGCTAGCCTGGGGTTTGTCAATTTTATTGATTTTTTTTCAAAGAACCAGCTCTTTGTTGCATTAAGCTTTCCTATTGTCTGTCTGTTCTCAATTTCATTTAGCGCTGCTAAATTTTTTTTCTTCTGCTGACTTTGGGTTTTTTCTGTTCTTTTTTCTAGTTCTTCAAGATGGAATGTTAGGATGTTTACTTGTGATTTTTCTTGTTTCTTAAGATAAGCCTGCAATAAAATATTCCTCCTATTACTGCTTTTGCTGTGTCCTAATGATTTTGATATGTTGTATTTTCATTGTCATTAGTTTCTATGTATTTTAATCTCTTCTTTTATTTCTTCTTTGATCTAGTCAATTTTTAATAACATGTTGTTTAATCTCCATGCATACGTAATTTTTTTCTGCCTTTTTTTTTTTTTTTTGGCAGTTGGGACCTCTAATTTCAAAGCTTTGTGGTCTGAGAATATGCTTGGTATGGTTTCCAATCTTTCTGAATTTGCTGAGGTTAGTTTTGTGTCTCAACATATCGTCTATCCTTGAGAATGTTCTATGTACACTAGACTAGAATGTAGTCTTGTGTTGTCAGATGAAGTGTCCCATAAATGTCAATTATGTCCAATTGATGTAATGTGTCATTTAAAGCTGACATTTCCTTGTTTATTTTCTGCTCGGATGATCTGTCCATGGTGGTTAAGGGGTGTTTAGGTCCCCTACAATAATTGTGTTTTTGTCAGTTCCTTCTTTTAGATCTGTTAGTAGTTGCTTTGCAAATTTTGGTGTCTCCTGATTGGGGGCACATATATTAATGAGTGTCATGTCTTCTTGTTGTTATATTGTCCCTTTTATCATTATGAAATGTCCATATTTGTCTCTTGTTACCTTTTTTTATCCTGAAGTTTTTTTCATCAGATATCAATATGGCAACTCCCGCTTTTCTCTGGTTACCATTTGCTTGGAGTATTGTTTTCCATCCTTTCACTCTGAGTCTGTGTTTGTCCTTATGGCTGAGGTGTGTCTCTTGGAGACAACATATGGATGGGTTTTGTTTTTTAATCCAGTCTGCTTCTCTGTGTCTTTTTATTGCTGAGTTCAGTCCATTTATATTTAGAGTAATGATTGATATATGAGGATTTCCTATGTCCATTACTTCCTCCCCTTTTTATTTATTTTTGTTGTCCCCACTCTTCCCCATTTATTTTGATTGTTTCAGGTCAAATAGCTTTCAGTATTTCATGAAATGCCAGTCTCATACTGAAGAATTTCCTCAGCTTCTGTATGTCTGAAAAGGTCTTTACTCTTCCTTCATATCTAAAAAACAGTTTTCCTGGATAAATTATTCTTGACTGGAAGTTTCTCTTTTAATATTTTGAATATTTGATTCCACTCCTCCTGGCTTGTAGAGTTTGCACTGGGAAGTCTGATGATAGCCAGATGGGCTTTTCTTTAAAGCAGTGGTTCTCAACCTTCCTAATGCCACAACCCTTTAATACGGTTCCAAGGGGTCATGACACACAGGTTGAGAACCGTTGCTTTAAAGGGTATAGTTTCTTTTTCCCTAGCTGCCTTGAGAATTAAGAATTCTCTCTTTGTCTTTGATTTTTACATCTTCAGTGTAATGTACCTTGGAGAGGATCTGCTGGGGGCCAGGTAGCTAGAGAACCTATTTTCTTCTTGAATTTGGAATTCCAGATCTTTCCATAGGCTACTATTTGTTTTAGTAAGCTCTCTGTAGAGTTCTGTTCTGCACTGTCTGCTATTCCTATTATTCTATTGTTGTTCATTCTAATGAAGTCAGATAGCTCTTATTATAGTTCTTTCAATTCTTTTGACTCTGAAGTCCCTGTCTTCTTTCTGTGTTGTTTCTATGTTCGATATCACTAATTCTTTTTTCTCTCTGGTTGGCCCTGTTTCCTATGGCACATAGTTCATGTCTCAGTTCTTTTATTGCATTGTTTACCTCTCAAATTACTATTTGATTTGTTCTTATAATTTCAATTTCTTTGTTAAAATGTTCCTTTTGTTCCAAGATCTCCTTTTTGAGATCCTTTATCTGTCTGGGTACTCTGCCAACATTTTTGCAGCTCTCTGAGTTTCTTAAGAATTGCAGCCTTGTATTCTGTTTCACTTAGATTATATTTCCAGATGTGTAAGCTCCTGTTCTGGAGATTTTTCATTTTCTTTCTTAGTGTCTTTGAATCCTAAGGTACTCATTGTATTTGATGTGTTTCCTTTTCTGGGCATGAGGGCATTTTCAGTAGCAGATAAAGAAAGGCCTTTCTTTCTTTCTTTTTTCTTTCTTTCTTTCATTATTTATTCCTTTCTTCCTTTTCTTCCTCCCTTCCTTTCTCTTTCTCTCTCTCTCTTTCCGGTTGGTATTGCTATAGCATTTGCCAGTATTTTTCTCTTGGTTATTCAAATTCCTACCTCTTTCTCTATCTCTTTGCCCACTATCCTATCTCCATCTCTTTGCCCACTTTCCTGCGGGGTGGGCTTCCCTTCTTTTGATCCAGTTACCTTAGTCTCAATGTCCCTTCTCTTTTGGAAAATGTGGTGGGCAATGGTGTGGTATGCCTCTGAGATCAGTGCAAGGAAAACCTGCTGTACCTGTAATTTGGAGTTTTTCTGAGCTCTATTTCTGGTTTCCTTGGGTGTGAGGTTTGTTGAAAAAGGTGCGGGTTTGTTTGCCCTTTTATTTCCCAGCTGAGTATAGAGCAAACACTCAATGGATTTGGGGGGTGAGCTTAGGGAGAGAGTTAGGGGAAGCAGCCAAGCTCAGTGTCTCTGGTTTCTGCTTGGGTTTGGGAACAGCGTGGTCTGTGGCTACTTTATTTCCTGCAGTAGCTCCCCTGATAGCTAACTCCACTGTAACATTCGTCAGTTCATCAGGGATGCCCAGATGGACTGGCACTGGATGGGCTGAGATCAGGCTGTGATCACGTCAGTCGTGGGCCTAGTGTGTGCCACCGGCTCAGTCTTTCTCCTTTTCTCTGACCCCGTGTTTCACCTAGGACCATGTTTTATTCTGGTCAGCATTTCCATGGCAGCCAGCTCTCAGTTTCAAACTCATCCAGAGCCTCTTTGTGGTCATGGCACCATGCTGCAGCTGGAAGCCTTATTCTAGCCCGTGGCAATTCAGATGTTTTGTTCAGCTTCTACCTGTCCCGGGACATGGTGCTCCAGTTAGGGCCCTAGCACACTGCCACTCCTTGGGCTTTCAACTCACCCATGGTCTCACATGCTCTTAGCCAGTCACCTCTGCTCCTGTCACTACTTGGATTCCAACCCACCTGGGATTTTGTTGCTCTTTAGCCATTGTCCCCTGGCTCCATCCTTGCTCCTTCAGTCAGTGCTGGTTGGGTCACAACCTGCAGCTGTGTCCCTGCTCTGCTCCATCTCTCTTCTCCCATTTGCCTGCCATTCTCTGACTTTCATGTGTTTTCTGATGATATGCTGGATCTCTCAGTTGAGACTGTGCCACTCAGGGTTTCCCATGTTGGATCCCAGTTGTTTAATTGTATTTTCCAGGAATGGTTTCAAGGATGTCTTCTCTAGCCACTATCTTAGGTCCCCCTTCATGGCTATCTTTTTAAGGAATCCATCTTTTTTCTCCTTTATATTATATTCTGCATAGAAGCAGTAACTATAATATATATTTCCATATGAATGAATTTCAGAACCAGAGTCCCAAGGTAGAGGCCTATTATCAGGCCTAGAAAGTCATGTTCAGATACAATGCCAGACTGTACACTCACATCTATGTGAGGAGTTCTGTATTCTTCATTTAGATTATTATTGGTATATCTATATAACAAAAGTTTTTATTCCATTTTTGGGTATCGTTTGGAGAGGAAATACTGGACTTTTCAGGACATGTCATTGATATTTAGTGATAATAAAGAATATTCTAAATCATTGGTTCCCAAGTGGTGGTATGCATACCCCTAGGAGTACATGCTGGACTATTTAGGGGTATGTGAAAAATAATCAGCAATGGGGAGAAAACAAGTAAAGTAAAAAAAAAAAAAAAGCAAAACATTAGTTATAAAACAATAAATGTTAAGTTTCAACTACCATTCAAGGAGACACTTCAAAATTAGATCACATTAGCAAATGATAATTGGTGAGGGTATGGCTATGAATCTTTCTCTCAAACTGCTCTTCTACCAATCATTACACACAGTTTCAGAACAATACTTTTGCAAGGTTTCTAGAACTTTCCCAAACATATAAATACATCCATAGCCAGACTGTTTGATCAGTTTAGTTATTGACTGAGTAAAAGTAAGTGCATTGTCTTTAACCATGATTCTTTTTAAGTAGTTTTTTATTTAATGTTTAAATGCTTGATCATCTTTATCAATATTTAACTGTTATGAATAGTATAAAATTAAATCTGTGGTTTGTATATTTAGTGTACTAAGTTTCCTTTCCTAACTTATTACCTCATTTCCACTATTTTACATTAAGATAGGCACTGAACAAAAGTGTTAGTATTTAAAAACAGTTGTTTTAAAAACAAGGGGTATAATTTATAGACATGGTTTTAAAAGGAGTACAGAGTAGAAAAAGGTTGGGAACCACTGTTCTAAATCATTGCTGTCCTGGAAAATTCAGGAGTTCATGCCATCAGTTCAGTGTGGTATGTAGATGGCAGAAGAAACACAACATCCTCAATGTTGCAAGCTTCAAGCAAATTCTATCTACATTGAAAGAAACAAAGCAAAAAGCAAAAATGTCCATTCTATTGTTGGGTTTGAAATGATACTTCTTATTGGGCAAAATCTTCAACCCCTTGGCTACTGATAAACTAAAACCTGCAAGTAACAAAGGTCAAGGCAGCTTTAGAATCTGGAATGCCCCAAAGGGACCATTCCTGTGCATAGGGAGACCCATGCCTAGAAGAGTGATAACACCTCCTCTTCCTTCACCAATATCATCCACTTCACTCAGGAGTAAACAAATGTTTTCTATGAGTAAATATTCTACTCAGAGAGTAAATATTTTAGGTTCTGTGGGATGTAGGGTCCTTACTGCAACTACTTAACTCCGCTGTTGTAAAAGGAGCCATAGACGATATACAAAGGATTGAGTATGGCTATGTCCCAGTAAGACATTGTTTGTGGACATGTAATTGGTGCATCCTAACATATTATTCTTATTTTTATTCCCTCCCTCAAACATTTAAAAATGTAAAAACTTGCAGACCTTATAGAAACAGGCAGTGGTGGCATTTCACTAGTGGCTATTTTCTGACTCCTGACTTAAGACATAAATAAATTCTTCTACCTATCTATTGCTTAGTTACTTTTCAGGTCTTTCATCAGCCCTGCACCTAACCAGAATATAAAATTTGTATAGACCAAAGAATGTAACCAACATACACATTCCATGAGAAAACACTTCACATATACTTTAAAGTTTATCATGCAGCTTCACAACTTGGAGAGGCAGACAGAGTAGTGATTACAGGCTGTAATTAAAACCATGGCAATTGAGGTTTAGAAAGCCTAAAAGAAAGTTTTAAAACAACTCAGCAGCAGAACCAGGGCCAGAATCCCCACTTCCAACGCTAAATGCACAGCTAGAAGCTCAAACACACAACATTTATTAGTAAATGTTCCTATCTTTGAGAAGTCCCATGAATTCAACAGCAGACCACTTGAGAAAACAATTTTGACAAAGTAAATGACAATATTATGTATGATATATCTTTGTAATCTTGTCCATCCTAACCTTAATTTTTGTCTCCACTGCTGTACTTGGTGAATGCTGTCTCCCTAAAATTGATGTCCACCTTGGACATGTGACCTTATTTGGAAATAGGGTCTCGTAGATTAATTAGTTACAATGAGGTCATACAGGAATATAGTGGGCTTTAAATCCAATGACTACCCTTACATGAAGAAGACAGAACGCACAGAGATACACATGGGAAGAAAGCCATGTGAATGCAAGCAACTGTTGCAGTTGCAAGCCAAGGTTTGTCAAGGATTGTCAGTGGCAACAAGCAGCTAGGAAAGAAGCATGGACCTGATTTCCACTCTGAGCCTCCAGAGGGAGGCCCTGCCTATACCTTAATTTCAGACTTGTAGCCTCCAGAATTGTGAGACAATACATTTCTGTTGTTTTAAGCCACCTAGTTTGTGGTAATTTGTTACAACAGCCCTAGGAAACTCACACAGCCACCTACTAGCTCTTTAGAAATACCTTGGAATTTTGCTTTCCTAAAGATATAACTCATGTTGACCCCACATTCAAAAGAGCCCTTCCTCATTTGACTCACCCACATCTGTCCTTCAAGAATCAGCTTACTGTCACTTTCTCCAGAAAAGCTTGTCCTGTCCCATCCTACGAGTTGCGGTTGGGGCCCCCTCTCCTACACCCAGATGGTAGCCCAGTAAAGAGTTTCTACCTTATGAGAAGTTGGGAGGATTAAATGTGTTAATGTCTGTAAAGCATTTAGTTAAGTGGGAAGTGCCTGATAACTGTCAGCTACAATTATTATTGTGTTCTCCAGCTCTGGACCCAGCAAGGGCTTTAACGCCTAAAACAAATTACAGATAACCCCATATAGTACAGTTGTAGGTTCCTTTAAAATGTCGTTATGTGAATCCGTGTTATACAAAACAAAGAAATAGTACCAAAAAGTGGGTTAGGTTCCAAAAATTTAAAAAACATACTAGTTTTATAATTAAGAAAAATCTTTAATAAAGTAATTTTCACCAAAAGTATAACATATTAATATGTATTAAATATGGTTTGCTCTTAAAGCTGTTATTACAATCAGTGTTGTGCGAGGATTTTCCTAATTTCAAATGAGATACTGTGTGCTCTTCAAAGCTCTTATTATGCTCCCTGTTGTTTGGAGATTTCTCTAATTCTCAAACCATATTCTATGGGTACCATGTTGTATGAGGGTTCCCCCAAATTCTCAAACCTTGTTAGAGCAAAATTGTGTTATAGGAGTGCCATGTTATAAAGGTGTTACCTGTAGATGCAATTTCTAGATATGTGGAAGAAATCTAGAAATAGGATTTGGGGAAGCAGGAATCATCTTAATCTCAGGCCTGACCAATTTGGACAAGTCATGATACTTCTTTGGGCCTTATTTTTCACCTTGCAACAAGAGCAGGAAGGTAGGGAAGTAGGGGTAGTGTGGGTGGAATAAAGAGTAACTTCTATCCTGAAAACCAGGATGTTTAGCAACCTGCAAAAGTGATATTGGAGGTTTGTAAGCTATGCTGATCATTTCAGACCTAAGGGAAATCAGATAAATATTTAGGCCTGATAAGCCTGATCCCACTAACCAAATGTCAAGTTTTTCCACTTAGAAGGAATTATATTAACTTCATGTAAAAACACTGTTTACTTAATTCTAACTAGAGATTTGGGTTGGCAGTTACGTATCTTTACAGAATAAAAATAAAACTAAATCACCTTTTTACTTAGAAGTGTTATTTCCCAAACAGATGATTTTTTTTTCAAAGCATGTGATTCATGGGTAAGAAGATAAAAAGGGCCATTGGTGAAAAACTGACAGTCTCAAAGCATTAGAGGATTACTAAAGTCCTTTTTTGGCTCTACCACTCAGAGGATTACTGAAAGTTTCTCCAAAGCAATCAACTATAAAATTTATTTCACATGTAATTTTACCCTGCAGCACCAAGGGGAAAACGTCTTGCTCTAAAATTTTAGGTAAAAAAAAAAAAAACATAAAAGATTCAAATGAGAATTCTACAGAATAAAAATATAGAAAGTGTGTTTTAAAGTCAGAAATGCCAGGACAGGAGGCAGAACTAAATTTCAGTTTTTAAACAAGAACAACAACAAAAAGGTCAAATGACTTAGAGTAGAAATCACAATAGGCCTAGGGAATAATAATAGGTACTTCTGTTCATTGGCACATAAATTTGGAGTTACTATGTATTCCCAGAGGGCTAAGAAGGGAGAAAGGAAGAATGGCTGCCATTACTCATAAGCCCCATCAATTTTAGGAATCACTACCCACTCAAGGTTCATGTGTGGTCAGGGTTTGGAAAGTTAGCTCTAAGTTTTCTCTTTGTAGAAGCCACTCTTTTTTGGATATGGAGGGCAGCCATGAAACTATTCTCAATCAGGTAACACTGGGATGCAAACTTGTCACAGTTCCTGAAAGTGGGGCAGTTGGTGTATGGGCAGGAATAGAGAAGCAAGTGGAAGAAAGTGTAATGGACTTCCGAGAATACAGGGTACTGGTAGAAAGAGGATCAATAATAATGATGCATGCAGAAAGTGCTTTGAAAACAAGTACTAAGTAACTGAGTTACCTCTTTGGGCATTATGACATTAGATATTACTGTTTTAGAGCCCTGTGGAAATAAGACCAACCAAATGAGAACAAGAACATTTATTTATTCATAGCTTGCTATAACAGCAAGGGAGTCAGCCACCATCACTCGTATCGGGAGGAGACTCGAGGGGAAGCAGAAAAGTGGGAAAGCCCTATAACAAACGAAAAGGGAGGCTGCAGGTACAGCCTGCATGGAAGCTTTTGGCTTGGGGAAGTTGGAGATGAGTTAACTAGAAGCAAACATCCTGTATGACAATTTAGGGCAGCTTATGCGGCTTCTTCTAGTTGGTTCTAAGGTGGAAATGAGGACAAAAATGAGGGAAAATATCAGGTAGTAACCAATTGGGCCTATTGTTACAAAGGCCTTTGTTTGGCTTCCTAGATTGATACTAAAGGGAGTGGTCAGATTTCCTGTAAGTCTGACTTAGGCAGGATTCCTGGGCCAGCTACTGTACATTAATGGCTTGGATTTCTGGACAAAGTTCTATTTTTATATATGGCCTAGTCACCTGTTTATTTAATCTCTCAACCCGTAGGTATGAGTCTGTACAAAAGAAAGTTGGTCTGAATAATTACCAGTATCGACTCTCAGAGCCCTGAAGAGGGACTGGGGATGGCTTTCATGCTTCATCCAAATGCCTAATGAAAATGACACATTTCACCTGTGAGATGGACATACAGCCTAACAAAAACATCAACCATATCTTTGAAAAAGTAAGATCATTATGTTGCTTTTTCTGTTTACTAATTTGCTTTTATACTATGATTAATAAGTTATAGAAAAATAATTTAATAAATCAATTGTAGATGAAGTTTTTAAAACTCAGGATACATCACAAGAATAGTTCTCAAATACTTATAAATACTTCTTAATCTAACATTCAAACATCTCCCCCTCCATAAACTGACCTCCAGGTTACTGTCAGAGCCAGAGCTTATGTATAGTGACTCATGAGTCTGATCAGAATGGCAAAGACCGTGTCCTTGGAGAACACCAGATTGAGTCCCACTAGCCCTTTCTGTCTGCCTAATCAAGCCCTCCCTAGGAGCTCAGATCTAAGTAAGTGCAACATTCATAATTAGAACTTGAGTGGATAGCAAGTAGTCTGTGTTCAAAGAGCTAATTGTCAAGTGTCCATGAACCCCAGATTTTTATTAGGATAGGACATAATATGGCTATTGAATGAAAAAAATAGAGGCATTATTGTGAGATAATTTCAAAGAAAAATAAAAACTAATTCTGTTCTCTCTGCTAATAGGTATCTGATGGAAAGCACGACTCTAAGCGCAGCTACGGAACTCTGAGATAACATAAAAGCTGGCTTAGGCCAACTCTGTAATGGTGTCATAAGTTCCTTTGCTAGGAATGTGCCTGTCTTCCTTCCTCACCCCTATCACCTCCATCTGGTACAATACATTCAAGCCCAAAGACCCCAGTTCACATGCCAACTCTTCAGTAATACCACCCCTGATGGGATTGCCCTGGAATAACTTTGTCTCCATAGGACTTTGTACAGAGTGTTAATAAACACTTACCCTGTGGCATTATATTTTTTAATACAATGTCAATCTTCCTCACTATGAGTTTCTTTTGGACAAATCTATGTCTTATTTGCCTCTCTTTCCTCAGTGTTTGACATGTAACAATGCACCTCATTACTTTTCCTTTCATTTCATATTCACAAAAGTCCAGTGGTTATTAAAGCCTTACTTAGGAAACTGAGACTTAAAAATATTAATTATTTGTCCAAGGTCATAAAGCGAAGAACTGACAGAACTAGACTCAGTCCCACTTCTTAGCAGTTTGCAAAGTTTTCATGACATCCTTTGTGTCCAGTAAGCTCTAAAATGCTGCTTCAACAAAGCAGTAAAAAACATTCCATAGTGTTCCATATTATTCTGTGTATGAGCAGTTCATTTTGTGATTCTAGGAGACATGATTAGTTTGTTAACACCAGCCCTGATTCTCACTACCTTTGGCCATATGTTGTTCTTTTGTTCTCTCTTTTCTTTCCCAGGAAGAATATACAATTACAGGTTTTCTCAAGTTTCTTCAATGATCATGTATTAATTTTTAATAAAGAAAAGATCGGCATCCATATGGCAGCAAAGGAAAACAGGATCATAATCACAAGTGATAATATAGGGTATAAATTCTATGCTTGCAGCCTCCTCAGAAATCAAAGGGTAAAGAATTTCTGTGTTTGTTCTTCAGTGTTTATCATGGAGGACCTCAGCGACGGATGGCTAGAATATTTCACTCAGTGTTTGTCGGACTGCAAATTGGTACAGCCACTATAAAAAACAATATGGTGCATCCTCAAATGCCATACAACCCAGAAATTCCACTCCTGAGTATTTACCCAAAGAAAATGAAAACACTAATTTGAAAGGTATACTCATATGCACCCTTATGTTCATCGCAGCAACTAGTAATAACTAAGATATGGAAGCAACCTGAGTCCTTCAATAGATGAATGGACAAAGAAGATGTAGCACATATATATAATAAAATATTACTCAGCAATAAAAAATTTAAATCTTATCATTTATGACAACATAGATAGACCTAAAGGATATTGTGTTAAGTGAAATAAGTCAGACAGAGAAAGACAAATACCACATGATTTCACTTATATGTAGAATTTTTTAAAAAAGAATAAGTAAAACAAAAGAAAACCAGACTCATAGAAACAAAGAACAAACTGATGGTTGCCTGGAGGAGGGGGTATGGGGTGTATGGAGGAATGGGTTAAAAAAAGTGAAGAAAAATATGGTCAGTGTATTAACTTCGCACAGTGACAGACGGTTACTAGACTTAGTGTGGTATTCACTCATCATAAGGTACATAAATGCTAAATCACTATGTTGTACTCCTGAAACTGTGATATGGTATGCCAACCATACATTAATTTAAAAGAAAAACCCTCAAATTAAAAAAAAAAAAATCTCATTAGGAAAAGTAAGCTCTGATGGGAAATAGGAATACTTATTTCATCAGCCTTTGCCTTCGTCTTGCTGAAGTAAAACCTTTGCTCTGACTTTGCACCCTCAAAGCAACTGTCTAATTACCCTCTCAAGTAAATGTTTCTTCAAGGAGAGAGGGTGCTGATCAAAAATGCTGAGTGTTTTTAATTGCAAGCTGTGCACAGTCCTCATTATAAATAAACAAATTGGCATTCTGTTTTATACTCCAAAGGAAAAATAAAATACATACAAAGCAAAGTATCTGCTATTTTTACAGGTTTTCCCGTTAGGTCATGTCTTCCCCACTCTTGGTCCCTCCTATCTCCCCTCACCTAGCCTCCTCTGTCCTAAAATCTCTGTGCTTTCTTTCTCCGTGCAACCCCAGAGCAGTATCATCAGAAAGTCCTCCAACACAATAATGGAAAGTTCTGACAGGAAAAAGAAAAAAGACTTGCATACATGTTATATTTCCTGTAGTATTTAATGAGAACTGTTTCTATTCACTTAGATTTCCCACAGAACTGGACATGACTGCAATTCCTAGATCTGCAGAACAAATCTCCTAAGGATATCACATGCTGCCAGATACTCACATTTTCTGATCGGAGCCTCTTGGCAGGACACCCACCGTCCCTGGGGTGAAGCATGTAATACAGTCGAACTTTGCTTGCATGTTTCCGACTCTAGGAAGAGAAAACAGAAGCAGATATTGTGAAAGAGAAGGCATCTTAAATCCTTGAAAATACAAGAAGTATTTTATTAGAAAACACTTCTGCAAGTTCCTGTGAGTTTTGTGGGATGAAGATTGAGATAGGTTAAGTGACTTGCCAAAGGTCATAAAGCCAACATAATTTTAGGATTAGAAAACTCTGTTAAAAAGCATTAGGATCTTTTACCCTGAAGTGAATAATATAGTTAATTATTATTAAAAGTAAGAACAGGACAGCATAGAGAATAATACAAGGAACAACTGTGACAAAAAGCTAGTTTCTCCACCGTCTCTCATTCCTGCAGCCCTGCTCTGAGGAACTAGGAGTGATGCCTCCCTGGGAGGCAGGTACTCACATCTCCAACAGGATCCCTTTCCTCTGGTTCTCTCATACCTGGGCCTCATTAATAAGCCATCAAAAGAGATTTTCAAAAGTCAGATATCATGAACAAACAAAAGATATGGTCTGCATATCTGAGGACTGGTCAGAGCCCAACCTCCATATAAGCAGGCATACTCAGTGAACAAATAAAGCTCCACCTACTACAAGATTAGCAGGGCTATCAATTTCTGCTTGCTTTGACGGGTCCTTGCGCAATGTGGAGAAACTGATCCCTTCTTAGCTCCATCTTTTTTCTATGCCTCTGCTCAACTGAGAGTTCACCCAAATTCCCCTCATCTTTAAAGAATATTGCAGTGCTGACTACCAAGTTGCTACCTGAGGCAGGAGGGTAGAGTGAAAAGAGCAGTAATGAAATACTGTAATGCAACACATAGTGATCTTTCAGTCAAGACAGACCACATATACAACAGTGGTCCCATAAAATTATAAAGGAGCTGAGAAATCCCTATTGCCTAGTGATGTGGCAACTGTGATAATATCATAGCTGTCATATGTTATAGCTGTCAATGTCCTAGCACAACACATTACTCATGTGTTTCTGGTGATGCTATGTTACTAGTTTATGCATTTACTACACTACACTTTTTATTGTTATGTTAGAAAGTACTCTTTCCACATAGAAAAAACATGTTTGCTGTAAAACAGTATGCCATGTTATGCCAGTAGCTGCCTCATACATCTCACATTAACTGAGTCTCTTGATTGCATCATTTTCTCTTGTGCTTCATTTAATCTCATGTTGTTTTTACAGTAACATTCTGTACAGGTTTGTAGCATAGAAGCAATAGGCTATACCTAGGTATAGGCTATAACACCTAGGTTTGTACAAGTGCACTGTGTGATGGTCACACAACAACAACAAAAAATGCTTAAGGATGCTTTTCTCAAACTATATCCCCATTGTTAATCAGTGCATGACTGTAGTCACAAGTTCTAAACCCTATTTCCAGCTCTACCATTTTCTAACTGTGTGATAGTGAACAAGTCACTTACTCTTATTTGTTTATAGCCAAAATGAGTCTCATTTTCTCCACATACAAGAACATAATATTTACTAGGGTTGCTATGAGAATCAAATGAGACAACACACATGAAAAATTGCAATCCACATACTGCTAAATAAACATTTCTCACTACTGACTGCACCAACCCCTAACTATGGTTCTACCACAGTCTCTGTGATGTAAATTTGCTTTGACTCCATTGCTATCTAATTCTAATCCCCTATCCCTTTCTTTTACTCAGAGACTTCTCTTTACCAGACCTTGGTTCCACTTAGCCTTGTTCTAGGCAATCTCCTGGATGATGGTTGGCTCTCATAGATTAAACACAAAGGTAAAATAATTTTCAGAGAACACACAGAAAATTGCATCTTGTTTACAGGATATGTTGTAAGTCCTTTCTGTCTGGTTCTCCTCATTTATCACTTTTTTAATTCTTTCATTATGCCTGTAGCAAGAAGATCATGCTTCTAAACAGTCTCTGAATAACTTTGAGGCCTTTAAATGGATTTAAAAGTGCTGTTGAAACATGACAAATATTTATAGATCTTTAAAAGTATGAAATGTGATTTTGAAATATAGTTGTAGCTATTTCTAGGATGTATAGTAATTTTTAATCAAGATTTATCTGGAGTCTTATTTGGAAGATTGGTAGGACAGAGAAATAGAGATCTATGTGGACTGGTGTCAGATGAGTTTAACAACATCGTTCAGCTTCCTCAGGTGTTTGACAACCATTCAATGCAAACCCACATTTTTCTTTTTCCAGATAAATATGTTGATTACTAAAATCTGTATATATTTTCTATTGTTTTGTTTGTTTGTTTATGGTAAAGGGTGCTGGTACTATTAGGAATATACTACCAGAGTCACAAAAATTTTAAAAACAATTTAAAACCTGCAACATGCTGACTGGGACCACAGAGACTGGACTGGTGAAAAGCACAACAGACAGGTAATTGGTGAAAAGACAAAGTGGTAACAGTGTGAACTCAAATATAGCTGAACTGGGTTTTCAATTTTTTATTTGTTACCATAGGAGAACTTCTTATTACAGTTCCTGCATCATCAATCTACTCAAAGCCTTGTATTCCCAGAGAACAAAATCATGGCAAAATTGGAAATCTCATAATGCAGCCTGTTTGCAGTTGATTTTTTTTCTCTTCCCTAAAATATTATGTTTCTTTAAAAAAGACTCTTACCAGCAAAGGCAGAGTTCACTGGGTTATTTAATTGCAGCTTGAAAAAACTAGTAAAACTCATTAGCTGAAAAGAAATAGAAATAAATGATAAATGCTGCCATGAGGCCATTAGTGATGAGAGAGAGATATTGTGGTTTACAGCTTATTAACAATTTTGTTCATTACAGGCCATTTTTCTCCTTGAGCTCCCGTAATCTCCAGGTTTGATGGCAGGAGAACTAACTACCCTACAGGTACTGCCTTTGCCCTTGTGTGTGGGTGAAGTGAAGCCACAGGCTTGGCAAACACAACCTGATTATAGAATGACAGCGAAGGTGTTCTCCTTCATCATTCAGCCGTGTCCCTTTGGCCTGATCTCTTTTTCCTCATGCTGCTCTTTCCAGGCTGCCTGGGCCAGATCCAATACCTACCCACCCACCAGCAAACCTTGACTTTGGGCAGGAAGAAAACCCTGAAGATAGTGAGATGAATGTGGAATGACCTTCCCAGGTAGCCTAATTCAAACCCAAAGCTACTTGTAAATGATGCTGGTTAACAAAGGGAAAGAGGCTCTCAGCAAAATGTTCCAGGGGCTCGACATCTTGCCTGCCTCAGCTCGGAGGTCAAAACCACTCAGCACCAGGTTAAGGCCCTGCCAGTGAGCCCCCTCCTTTCTTCCTGGCACACTCACCTCTTTCTCAAAACAGGACTCTCTGAGCCATCTACTGGGTCTCCCTCCCACCAGTTTCTCCAACCCCTCAACTACCCAGATGACCTGACATGTGGCACAGTCATCTCACACCTTCCAATTTATTGTAAAAATGAAACCTTCTCCACACAACATTAACATTAAATTTGAGCAAAGATGGCTCAAAATACATGGCAGTATTATCGAAAAAGGAAAAAAAAAACAAAACTGGGACACAGCTACGTATTTCACAATTAAAAGACTAGTTAAAGCAGCCACAGAATGCCCTGTTAGATATTGGGGGGGAAAGTAATATTTACACAATGAATGTTGAATAAAAATGCTAACTCAAAACTGCTTGTATACTGTGATTGATTGCCATTATATAAAAATTTACAAGAACATCAGTAAGAGGTGGAAAGGAAAAACAACATGATTTATTAGGGTAGAGGGAGTATGGACGGTTTTTATTTTTCATTTCTATAACAAATTTTCCTTTAATATAAAAATAATAATGACTTCACAGTGTTCAAGCCATTGTAATTCTTCATTAAGTGTAGTTTTTACTCACAATGGCTGGAGTTAGTAAAAAGTATCACTGATCTGGAATGCTTTTAACATACAAGTCTATGGTATAATTGACCACATTTCCACCTACCCTTGTTAACATCTTATCAATATTCAAAATGCATACTGTTTTCCATTATAATACTTGGTCATTAGATGAGTATATTACTTAACCCAAGAGCAACAGATGTTATTTCGAGTTTTAAAACTTCATTTTGGTAGATATAAATGTCATGGTAAATATGTGTACTTTTCACAACGTGATCACTTTAGCTTTCTGTATATGAATCAAGACTACAGGACTCGGTGGCAAATGCCATCCAGACAACAAAACTGAAAAGGCCTGAAAGACAGCTACTTCTGAAACTGACTTACATCATTCAGATCAGCATAAACAACCAAAACAAATCCTTATGATTTTTTCAAAGATTTATTAATAACCTAAAATTTGCACTGCTTCTAAGAATTTAAAAAGACAGATACATCACCACCTGAAAAGAACTTTAAAGAGAAAGAACTATATACCCTGTATGTTAAATGTATATGTTATAGAGTTTCAGGAGGGGAAAGGACTATTACTTTAAGAGAAGACATGAAAAAGAAGTTATAATCTATTTCAATTGCACCAAGATGTGTCCCCAGCTCTTTCTTGCATTAATATTTGCATTTTAAGTGAAAAATCATCATTTCATTCAAACCACATCAGCTTTAAGCTTTCCAGATAGGCCAAAAATGACAAACTCTTCCATTTTCATTAAAGCCCTTGCCCCCAATGCCAGGCATTGTGTGGGAGCAGATCTATCTGCAGATTAATTTCTTTTGCAGAAACAATCTCTTGGCACTCAAAGAAAGTGTCTAAAGTGGAAATTCAGGCCAGTCTTCTTTTTGAGGGGAAAAAGAACAAGACAAACCTCTATTTCAGATGTATTGCTGTGAAAGAAGGGGGCGAAACACATAGAAATAGAATGGCTTTGCACTTCACCTAAATAGCCATCTTCCATTACCACATATTACTTAGAAAAAATTCACAACTCAAATTTGCTTCCAACAAGGCTCCTGATTTTTGATCTCATAAAATGTGGAGATAAAGCAACTTTGTATTTGCATAATGTTCCAAACAGCCTTCAAAGTTTTTTCACATTTATCATTTCATTTTATCTTCAAATGACAGTTGTGAGGCTGGCATGAGAGGTGTTATTTCAAATAAGCTTTACGATCCATTTCTGATTTCCTAGTTAAGTCTTCACCATCTTATTTCGTCATAGGTATCTAATTGTACCTCTTCTAGAAACCAGCTAAAATAAGCCAAGGACTATAAGAAATAGGGAAAAGACTGATAATTACAGAAGAGTGATTCTCACATGCCATGAATTTTGAAGTATTTCCACTTAAATATTTGAGGGTTTTCACTTGTTCTAGGGCAGGGACCACAAATACCAAAGATCTGACTGCCTGGCAGCCCAAGAAAGATTGGCTGGTGAAAGACAAGGGTTCTATCTCGCAGGAAGAAGGATAAGGTGTGCTGGAAGAAACCCACTTAACGCTCTAAGTTTGAGGGTGCCAGGGCTGTGATCTGGAAAAGCTGCAACACAACTTCACCAGGAAGTCAAGGTTAAATGCAGATAAACTAAAGAGAAAACCGCAAGTGTTGGAGATTGCCTTTGATGACTGGGGCTTTTGATCAGAGTGATATACCCTTCCTTATTATCACAGGAAGTTGGATACAGAAACCTAGAGTGGAAGATGGACCAACTAAACACTTAGGAAGAGAAAACTGGCCCCTAGAGGAAGGATTCACCAGCACAAAGAAGAAAGAAATCAATCTCCACTGCTGGAACTGCCCAAGGCCCCAAGTCCCAAATATACTACCCTTGCTGCTGGACACTGAAATGGTCTATCATTGAGAAGATCCTCAGAGGAGTCTATGAAAAGATCCAGGGGCAATCTCACACACTGGAGATATGTGGCAGGCCTTAATAAACTTCTGTTCTGCCAAGGATGAGTGGCACCTATGAAAAACTTCTGTAATACAAAAGAACTTTAGGGAATAACATCAGAAGCATGGTGGTGTGAGGGGTCCCTTGGTCTCTCCTCTTGAAGTGACAACAAGCTAAACAGCTAAAATTCAACAAAGGACTCTCTGTGCAGCACACAGCACATCTCAGAGATCCGCACAGCAAAAGACTTTGAAAAAACTCTTGAGGAGGAGATAGCAAGGGTATTTTACTTTGCAAAATATTTACTATAATAAATAGAAGTTTTAAGTGTCACCTGTTTTATGTCATTTAACTTAAGAAAATACAGACTGAGGATGAAAGCTAAAAGATGAGACAAGACAACTGATTAAGATGAAGATGTATTGTCTGAGTTAATAAAGACATTAAAAATTTCACAGCTTAATTTTGAAAGTCTTTTACAACAGTTTAAGAGCAGAATCAACACTGCAGGTCAGTATGAAGTCATGAGAAAGAAACTTCCTACAATGCAGAGGAATAGGATAAAGAAGTAGGAAAAATTATACTGGAAATCTTGCATATGAAATATTAGAACAAATATAGTGTGGCTTTAGTAGCAGAATAAACAAACAAATAAATAAAATAGAATAAAAATTCCGAAAATAGAACTAATAATTTAGAACTGAAAAAAAAAACTAAGAAAATACATCTAACTTTGTGATTAAAGTTTTCTAAACAACAAAGCAAAAGAAGCAGGACTGATAGATATGATTACAAAAATAAAAATGTTTTTAATCTGAATATGTAAAAGTAAAAGGCAAATCAGTATTAGGAAAAATGTTCATATGTAAAAAAAATGGTTTAATACCTTTAAGATAAAGAATGCTCCAACAAAATTAGGAGAAAAAGTATTTAAATAGGCAAAGGATATAAATTGGAATCATAGAAATGCAAGTAGCTGAAAGATATATAAAAAGAAGTTAATCCAAATTCTACCATTTATATTTTAAACTAAAAATATGCATATTTATATATTCACCTATTAAATTGGCAAAGATTTTCAAAATGTATGTGTCCATATTGGTGAAGATACAGAAAACCTAAGATAAGGCTCTTGTACATAGCAAATAGGCATATAAATTGATACAAACTCCCGGGATGGAAATTTTGCAATATATATTCAAAAGGCAAAAACTTGTTTAAGCCAACAATCCTACTTTTATGACTTTATATAAGGAAGCAATCAGAAACATGTATTGTTGTTTACTTATAATAGTGAAAATAAGAAAGTTAAATGTCCTAAATGAGAGCAATAGATATTATGATATATCTATATGTCAGATTCCCAAACTGCCACTAACAAGCAAAATAATATTATCAATAACATAAAAAAATCTATAAAATAATACTAAGGAAAAAATCTCAGTTTCAAATCAGAATATAAATGATGTCACATTTTTAAACAAAAATATATATGGATATATACGTGTGTATGAATAGATATAGCAAGTCTAGTAAAAAACACACCAAAAAATGAATATTATTTATCATAGATTGAAGGTGATTTTAACTTTCCTTATGTCTGCTTTTTTTTTTCAAATTCCTTAAAAGACCTAATCATTCCAGTAATTAGAGGGAAAAAAAATCAAAATTTTAAAGATTCATTCCAACATTGATGATTTACCATTCTAATTGCCCTACCTTAAGATGAGGGGAAAAAAGTCTCAGAGAAGATCAAGAGACTTGCTTAAGATCCCACAACTTAAAAATTCTCAGAAAATAGGAATTATACTTGTTTTGTTCATTGTGTGTCTTCATTATCAAACACTATGCCTGACACATAGTAGGTGCTCATTAAAGATTTCTTGATTGAGTAATTGAATGCATGAATAAAAGAATAAGGCAATCCCAGAACAAGAGACCAAGACCCTTGATTAATTAAAACAATTATGTGAAAGTATTGTGTACATCATTGTTACAGATTCCCTTCCATCCTAAAAATGAAATCAAACCAAACACCCACCTATTTCTGTCTTTATATCCCACTGCAGGTCAGAGAGAAGCAGGGAGCCCGCAGACCAGTTTTAAGTAACAACTCCTTAGGGCATTTTGCAGAGTTGTGCACATTGTGGAAAACCTTTCAGCAGGTGAACTGATTAAGACTGAGTTTGAAATATAAAGTCTGAAGAAACTGAGGAAGGGCTGTAACTGGTTCAAAAGTCAAGATGCAGAGTAATCCACAGACACTGGCACAGAGATCCAACTTGCTGGGGAAGAAGAGGTTAGGAACAAGGCAGTCCGTTCCTCCACGGTTCCTAAAAATTCCAGTTTACCAGATGCTAGCTTGGTAAAGTCTCATTAACCCGTGGTCAGACATGTAGGCCGTGTGGCCTGGGGATTTATGTCTCTTAGTTTTTAATTAAGGACCCTGGGCATTTGCGCTGTTATGGAAACTGTGTCCCTCCGAAAATTCAGATGTTGAAACCCTGACCCACAATTTTACTGTATTTTGGGATAGGGTCTTTAAGGAGGTAATTAAGGTTGAATGGAGTCAGAAGAGTGAGGCCCTAATCCAATAGGACTGGGGCCCTTTTCTGACAAGGAAGAGTCACCAGATATCTATCTCTTCCTCTTTCCACATGCACAGAGTAAAGGCCATGTGAGGACATGACGAAGGTGGCCATTCTGCAAACCAGGAAGAGAGGTTTCACCGGAAACCAACCTGACGCACCTTGATCTACACGGGTCCCAAATGCTGTTCCCGCCCTGCTGTGAGAAATAAATAGCTGCTGTTTAAGCTACCATTCTGTGGTATTGTTATGACAGCCCAAGCTAAGACATGTGACATCACCTAAACTACGTGTTCTCTTGGACTCCTTCTTATACACAGCAATCAGTGCATTTCTCAAAAGCGAAAAGGATAGTCTCAAAGTTCCTAGAACTGAGTCACTTCACTCTTTCCTGAAACATTTTTAAAAGAGCATTTGAAATAAGAAATGCTTGTCTTAAGCAAGTTTTAAGAAAAAATAAATTTTTGTTGGAGAAAAATATACATGGTGGGATGTGCAGTATTCATGATTTGTGTAAACATGTTTGCACTAAATCTGTATTTCTGTCTGCCTACACAAGTGACTACATCAGTGCTTTACAATTTTAAATCAAAGTCTTGCAACTCATAGTTATATTACCACCAAAGTGCAGAGGAACCATTTTCCTGTGGTGTGAGGACAAAGCTAAATATGTTTCCAGGATGTCTGAGCATTTTAAGCAGAATTACATGAGATAAAAGAGAACACTGGAGGATAAGTAATGTGATATACCTCATCTAGGTCTCTCTTTTGCTGTTTGTGGGAAAAACCAAAAATGGTATTTCCCCAGAAGCCCCATGTAAAGAAATTAAAGTTAGAGATGAGGAAAATAAATGAAACCAGTGTGATCAGTAACTAAAGTTAGAGAAGACTGGGTGATTTGAAGCTATCAAATCCTTCTGAAAGGGAAGGTTGGAACACCGCAAGTCAATCCTGGACTATCATTTTCCAATGTCTCTTAAATTCTCTTATAAAATTCATATCTGGAATCTTTTTTTAACTAGTACTTTATAAAAACATCACTGTGTGAAGTCTTCCAAGATTAACCCCAACATTGCATATGGACACATAGAGATTAGTGCAATCTCTACCTACTTGTTTGGAAGGAAGTTTAGTCTACAGAGAAATAAAGGTAAAATAGAGTCCCTGCCCGTCCTTGCGAAATGATTGACTAGCTGAGCAAGGCAGGACAATCACCCAGAAAACCACAACACAGACAACAGAAGCAACAACACTCATACGTGACCTCTTTGCTCTGTGTATATTTTTACATTATATTCTCTTTTTATCCCATTATTTAATACTCCTTGGCATCTACTTCATTATTATTCTCAAATTGAACTCTATTCTGATAGCCAAATGCTCAATTTCTCATTATTTGTTATATTCATAATCCATCCCTACAATTCACCTTTGAAAGTTCTGCACAGAGCAGTTAGTTCCTCTATAAATGTTAGTTAATTATTTAAATAGCCAGATAAGCAGAAGCTTTTTTGTTTGGTAGTCTATTTTTGTTTCATAGTCCATTTGCTTATTTTTGCTGTTATTGTCTTTGCTTTTGGTGTCAAATTCAAAAAATCATTGCCAAGACTGATATTTAGGAGCTTACCCCTTATGTTTTCTTCCAAAAATGTTACAGTTTCAGGTCTTACATTCAAGACATTCATCCATTATTGAGTTGATTTTTGTGTATAATGTAAGAAGGGTAACCAGTTTTACTCTCTGCATATGGCTATTCAGTTTTCCCAATACCATTTACTGAAGAGACTGCCCTTTCCTTTGTCATAGTTAATTGACCATATATTCATGAATTTATTTAGAGGCTGTACTCTGTACCACTGATCTACATGTCTATTTCTATGCCTATGTCATACTGTTTTGATTACTGTATCTTTGTAATGTAGTTTGAAATTAGGAAATGTGATGCTCCAAGCTCTGTTCTTCTTTCTGAAAATTGCTTCATCTATTCAGGGTCTTTTGTGGTTCCACACAAAATTTCAGGATTGCCTGTTCTATTTATCTAAAAAATGCAACTAGGATCTTGATAGGGATTGCATTGTATCAACAAATTGCTTTGGGTAGTATGAACATTTTAACTATACTAATTCTTCTAATCAATGAGCATAGAATAGCTTTCCATTTGTGTGTGTGTGTGTGTGTGTGTGTGTCTGTGTCTGTGTCTGTGTGTGTCCATGTGTCTATTCTTCACTTCCTTTCATTAGTGTCTCATAGTGTTCAGTGTACAGATCTTTCAACTCCTTGGTTAAATTTATTCCTAAGTAACTTATTCTTTTTGATGTTATTATAAATGGGATAGACTTCTTAACGTATATAAACATGACTGATTTTTGTATATTGATTTGTATCCTGCAACTCTGAATTTGTTTATTCCTTCTAACATATTTTCTTTCTCTCTTTTTTTTTTTTTTTTTGGTGAAGTCTTTAGAGTTTACTACATACATGTTCTGACAAATAACTTCACAAACTTGACACTGTGTGATTACATTGGCAGCACTGTACAACAAGTTGGTAAGATGTCATAATAACCATGGTATATCGGTGTCTCACAGTTGTGTTTCTATCAACATGTGGCAGTGTCCTGCAGAGTGGCACCCATTGTTGTTGCATGTTTTGGGGTGCCATTGCAAAAATGTTGGAGCCTGAATTAGAACAACATACAAACATTAAATTTCTTGTTAAACATGGCAAGAGTGGAAGTGAAATCAGGGACATGTTAGTCCAAGTTTATGGGGATAATGTCATTAAAAGAATGGCAGTATACAAATGGATTAAACATTTTTCTGAGGGGTGAGAAAGCATCACAGATGAAGAGGTCAAGGTGGCTATAACAAGCAGAACTGATGAAAACATTGCAAAACTTTGTCAAATTCTGTATCAAAATCATCAGCTGACTGTAAGAAGCATAGCAGACCAAGTAAATATTGATAGGGAAACAGGAAAATCTTAACTGTAAATCTTGACGTGAGAAAGATGTATGTAAAAATGGTCCCAAAGGAGCTCACCGATAAACAAAGGCAAAGGACAGTGAAAGTTTGCCAAGACCTTTTGGAGAAGCAAGACAATGTTTTGGGCCATGTTATCACTGGTGATGAAACATGGGTGTACCAATGCGATCCTGAAATGAAGTATCAAGGTGCACAATAGAAGTCAGCTAATTCTACACAACCAAAAAATTTCCATCAGTCCAAATCAAGAGTCAAAACGATGTTGTTAACCATTTTTGATACCAGAGGAATTGTTCATTAAGAATTTGTACCAACTGGACAAACAGTCAACCAAGTTTACTATTTGGAAGTGCCGAAAAAGGCTGTGTGAAAAAATTATGATGAAAATGACTGGAACTTTTCACCAACAACTCATGGCTCTTGCATCATGACAATGCTCCAGCTCACAGGGCACTGTCTGTGAGGGAATTTTTAGCCAGTGAACAAATAACTGTATTGGAACACCCTCCCTACTCACATGATCTAGCCCTCAATAACTTTTTCTTTACCCAAAGATAAAGGAAATATTAAAAGGAAGACATTCTGATGATGTTCAGGACATCAAGAGTAATACGATGACAGCTCTGATGGTCATTCCAGAAAAAGAGTTCCAAAATTGCTTTGAAGGGTGGACTAGGCACTGGCATCAGTGCATAACTTCCCAAGGGGAGTATTTCAAAGGTGACTGTAGTGATATTCAGCAATGAGGTATGTAGCATTTTTTCTAGAATGAGTTCACAAACTTCATCGTCAGACTTCATATATTAATACGCCATTGCAAGTAGAGACAGTTTCAGTCCTTCCTTCACAATTTGGATGCCTTTTATTTCTTTGCCTCACCTAACTACTCTGACTAAATTTTCCAACGTTATGTTGAATAAAAGTGGTGGGGGTGGGCATCCCTGTCTTGTTTCTGATCTTAAAGGAAAAGCCTTCAGTGTTTTACTATTATATTGATATTCGCTGTGGGCTTATCATATATGACCTTTATTAAGTTGAGGTATATTCCCTCCATAACCAGTTTGTAGCAAGTAATTTATTTAAAAATGGCTGGAGAACCTTGTCAAAGCTTTTTTCACATCTATTGAGATAATCATATAATTTTTATCATTTATTTTCTTAATGTGATGCATCGCATGGGTTGATTTCCAGATGCTGAATTATCCCCACATCTCTAGAATAATGCCTTCTTGATCATAGGGTATAATCCCTTAAATGTACTGTTGAATTTGATTTGCTAATATTATGTTGAGAATTTTTGAATCTATGTTCATAAGGGACATTAGGCTATAATTTTCTTTTCTTGTAGTGTCCTTGTTTGGTTTTGGTATTAGGGTAATGCTGCCTTGTATAATCAGTTTGAAAGTGTTTCCTCCACTTCTAACTTTGGAAGAATTTGAGAAGGAATGGTATTAATTCTTGTTTTAATATTTGGTAGAATTCACTTGTGAAGCCCTCCAATCCTGGACTTTTCTTTATTGGGAAGTTTTTGATTACTGATTCAATCTCCTTACTTGTTAGTAATGTGCTCAGAGTTTCTATTTCTTTATAGTTCAGTGTTGGTATGTTGCATGTTCGTGGGAATTTATCTAATTCTTCTAAGCTGTCCAATTTGAGGCATCTAACTGTTCACATTGTCTCTTAAGATCCTTTGCATTTGTGTGGAATCAGTTGTAATGTCTCCTCTTTCATTTATAATTTCATTTTTGAGGCTTCTTTATTTCTTGGTAAATTTAGCTTAAGATTTATTTTATTTATCCTTTCAACATACCAATTCGTGGTTTCATTGATCTTTTCTACCATTTTTTAGTATCTATTTTATTTATTTTCACTTTGATTTGTGAACTATAAAGAAAAAGTATTTCTTTTCTTCAACTAAAATCTTCTGCACGGCAAAGGAAACCATAACAAAATAAAAAGGCAACACATGGAATGAAAAATATTGAAAATCATATATCTGATAAAGGGTTAATATTCAAAATATATAAATAACTCATGCAATTCAATAACAGCAAAAATACCACAATCCAGTTTAAAATGAACAGAGCAACTGCATAGAAATTTATTATTCAAAGATGACATACAAATGGCCAATGGATACATAAAAAGGTACTCAACATAACTAATCATTAGGCAAATACAAGTCAAAAACACAATGAGAAATCACCTTACACTTGTTAGAATAGATTTCATCAAAAAGACATGAAATAACAAGTGTTGGTGAGAATGTGGAGAAAAGGGAAGTTTTGTGCACTCTTGGTGGGAAGGTAAATTAGTGTAGCTACTAGAAAAATAGTATGGAGGTCCCT
Source organism: Lyroderma lyra (assembly GCA_004026885.1). Classification (NCBI taxonomy): domain Eukaryota; kingdom Metazoa; phylum Chordata; class Mammalia; order Chiroptera; family Megadermatidae; genus Lyroderma; species Lyroderma lyra. The sequence continues at coordinate 56,330 of PVJL010002274.1, forward strand.
CAAAACAATTAAAGATAGGACTCACGTAGGATCCAGCAATTTCACTTCTGGGTATATATCCAAAGGAAATGAAAATAAGAAATGTAAGAGCTATTTGCACTCCCATGTTCATTTTGGCATTATTCACAACAGCCAAGATATGGAAACAACCTAAATGTTCATCAATGGAAATGGATAGAGAAGATTTTATATATATATATATATATATTTGTGTGTGCGTGTGTGTGTGTGTGTATGGACACACACACACACATATGGAATTTTATTTATATATATATATATATATATATATATATATATATCTCCATACATATATATGGATATATATATAATTCCATGTTATAATGGAATATTATCTGGTCATGAGAATGAAGAAAATCTTTCAATTTGAGATGTATTAATGGACATTCAGGGCATTATGCTAAGTGAGATAAGCCAGACAGAGAAAAAATTGCTGCACAATATCAACTACATGTAGTAGGGAAAACTGACTTTAAGAATATGATTTTTTTTAAGTTGGAGAGTTTCTTTGTTAGTCTGATAGTCTACTTGTTTTGTTTTGTTAGTCCAATGTGGTTGGCAGGGGGTTTGTTTTGTTTTAGTTTTTGTTTTTTTAGTCTTCACTCTTGCTGTGCTTAAAATAAAGTAGATTTGAGTTATGATCTATAGTCTGAGTCACCTGGCATTCATTCATTCATTCATTCATTCCAGCTTTATTTAGGTACAACTATAAGATTTTTAAAGTGCACACTGTTGTGATTCAATGTACTTATACATTGTGAAAGGAATCTTTCCATTACTCAATTAACACATCCTTGAAATGTGATTTTATTTTCATGAATTTTATACCCATCCTATTTTCAAGAATACTTCTAGGTATGTAGAACTTTTATAATCTGAAAAAAGGTGATCAGGAACATTTCTCAGTGTAAAACAATATACAAAGAAAAACATGTCCATTTCTTCATACCCTGTTTCCGTCATCATTACACTACAGTTTTGCATGCAAAATTTGCTGCTGAGTGGGACAGGCTGGGAATCCTGACTGCTGCTGAAAGCAGAGCATCCAGCCTCTAGGCTACCTAGTGGAAAAATAGGCTAGTAGCTTTGTTTCATTTAATGACAGGGAGGCAGAACTTTTTTCTCTTCAATTCCTATAGTCGAGTACCCAGAAGCCTATTTTATTTTTCCAGAAACATTTGTTTTGCTTAATACTACTCTACAGACCTTAAGAGGAAGCATACCCGTGGCTGCCAGCTGCAACTCTACTATCACCTGCAGCTCCACCACCACCTGCTTTACAGTTTATTTTTTTAACTACTCAAAGTCTCAGATTTTGGTCTGTTTGTGGGCTACTTTGAATGGACAATATGATTAAAAGAAAACAGGGTGTTTCTGAATTAATCCATTTTCTACTGAATAAAACCATCTTCTACTGAAACACATGTTCATAGATGTTCCCAGAGTCTCTCTGTTACTCCTCTCCCTAGAGGAACCAGAGAGAGACACAGCTGAATGGAGCCAGAGGTTTCCATTTCCAGATGCTATGGAATGCAGAGTGCCTCCTTTTGGGGATAGCAGAGAGGACAGTACAGGAGTTCCAGATCCCATCTCATTGCCTGCCCCTCTCTCTACAGACCAGAACTGGAATAATTATTCTCCTTCCAATGTGTCTCAAAGTTTGGCTCCTGGACCACCTGATTCAGAATCATAGGGAGTTGCTTTTTGTTTTGTTTTGTTTGTTTGTTTGTTTGTTTTTTCCCTTTTTATTGTTAGACTTATTGGGGTGACATCTGTTAGAAAGGATTACATAGGTTTCAGGCATACCATTCTACAGTGCATTGTCAACTTGATGTATAATAAGTTCACCACCCAGTGTGAGTTCTCTTTCCATCACCTTATATTTAGCTTCCCCACCCTCCTCTCCCACCCCCTCCCCTTAAGGAAGGTTTCAACCTAATAATTAAAATTGCTAGGGGTTGGGGACTGGGAATTTGTTTTCTCACCAACTTCCCAAGTACTTAGAAGGCAACTGGATGTTTGCAAACAATGGCTTTACTTTTCCACCTTTGTCATCTACTCCTCCCCTCTTCCCTTCCATGGCTGTCAAGCTCAGATGGAAAGAAAAAGAAAACAGAATGAGATAGCTATCTCCAGCTTCATTTGGATTGTGCTTCAGTGCAAGGCAAAACGAGGAAGAACCAGTCTCCAGGTCAATCTCTCCAGGAATTGCAAAGAGCAAGCTGAGAAGCACAGAGCTCGAAGAAATCTGTTTTGGGCAGAGGCAATGTTCTGACACCTTCTAGCTCTCAAATTCAATGACTGCCACTTTTCATTTCTCACAACTTCCATTCTCCTCTTCCTGACTGCTTTCAGAACATTCCCCTTAGGTATCCTACTATCCTCCTCAAACTCAATACTTCCAGAAGTAAGCCATTTTCTTACCTCCTTGGACTAACCCCCTTTTCAATGTACCTGTCTTTGTCTGGAGTACCAGAATTCTTACAGGCAACCATGCACAAAACCAAGTGAAGCAAAGATAGTGAAATATACCAATCCAAAATTTTAAACATATTTTAAATGTTTAGAAAATATTACCAATGAGAAACAAAAACTTGATATCATAAAAAGCAGAAATATTAGATAGTAGAATGATTCACCATGACCATGTGAGGTTTATTGGTTTAACAGATGAAAATCTATCAATGTAATATACCACATTCATGAATGTTGAGCCATGTGAAACTGCTATCATAACAGGTGAAAAATGATCAAATATTAGAACTCTCACAGGGTTGAACTTTATTTTTCTTTGATAATAAGAGAAAATACATCTTGATTTTTTTAGATTAAAAATATGTCTACAGAAAACCTGCACATGGACATTTATAACAGCTTTGTTCTTAATTGTCAAAACTTGTAAGCAACTGAGATGTCCTTCAGTAGGTAAATGGATAAATAAATTGTGGTACACCCAGGCAATGGAATATTATTCAAATCTATAAAGAAATGAGCTTTCAAGCCATGAAAAGACATAGAAGAACATTAAACACATATTACTAAGTGAAAGAACCCAATCAAAATATGGAGACAGTAAAAAGAGCAGTGGTCGCCAGGGGTTAGGGAGGTAAAGGGATAAATAGACAGAGCACAGAGGATTTTTAGGGCAATGAAAATACTTTATATGATTTCATAATGATGGATATGCCATTATACATTTGTCCAAACCCATTGCCCTAAGACAAACTACAGCCTTTGGGTGATTATGACATGTCAATGTAGGTTCATCAATTATAACAAATGTACCTCTATGGTGGGGGATACTGATAATAATGGAGGGTTATCCATGAATGGGGGCAGAGTACATATAGGACATCTCTATATATCCCTGTGAACCTAAAATTGCTCTAAAAAATAAAATGTATTAAATAAAAAACATTTTGATGTAGATGCCAAAACTTTGAAGTAAAATTAAGGAACTGAATACAACATTGTGTTTTTTAAAAAGTAATTTGTATCATGATCAATAATAGACAGTCTAAGAAATATAAGTATGGCAAACATAAAAATTAATATTTATTACATTAATAGACAAAAGAAAGAAAACTATTGTATCTCAGTTAATGCAGAAAATTACATGATAAAATCCAGCACCTATCCATATTTTTTAAAAACTTAGTAAACTAAGGTAAGATAGGAATATTCTTATCTTCACATAGGTTATATGAAAAATCTGTAACAATCATTATACTTAAATGGAGAAATGTTTATTGTATCCCTTTAAGACTAGTAACAAGAAAATACAACCACTGTCATTTCTGCTGCTGAACATACCACTGGAGTTTCTCACTAACACTATAAAGAAAGAAAAAAGAAGTATCTAAGAATAAGAAGGGAAGCACTAACACTCATTGTTTGAAAATAATAAAAACATTTATCTAGAAAAGTTGACAGAACCAATAGACAGACCATTAGAACTCATAGGAGAGTATTATCACGTTGATGGACATGAAGATGGCCAGTTCTCCTTCAGTGGAAGACTTGTTGCCCCTGCTACTGGGAGCACTGTCAGCAGACAGCCTTAAGCTGGCAACCCTTTTGGAGATCCCCCAACTACACAGAGGTGCCGAGAGCAAGATCAAGTCCTTCCCAGGGTATGGGAGAAAAGTACATAAATAAATAAATAAATAAATAAATAAATAAATAATAGGAGAGGCACCCTGCATAGACCAATTTTGAAAATTCATTATGAACTTTGAATGTGATTAACTTATTCCTCTGAGCAGAAGTTAAATCCTATTTAACTTGCATAAGGTTATATAACTTGTAGTTTGGATAGAGTTTGAACTCAGGTTTTCTGACTCCAGAGGCAAAAGTCTTAACTACAATGCCACAAGATAACTTTCTCTTACCATCATAAGATACAACATGCAATCTATTGTTTCTGTATGTTTGTTCTCTTCCCAACTCCTGGGATACATGTATGCCTTCTATTACATACTCAAGTATAACAACCCTTCTATACCTAGTCCAATTTTTCCTTGGTTGCTCCAGACACTAATATCATGCGATTCTAACCCCTCACAGTTCTCATTGTTTTGACCATATATTTTAGCCTCTTTATTGTTTTCATTTAAGCAATTCATAAAATACCTCCAGCATATCTCATGCATATCTAATAACTTCCCAGCCTAACTCATGTAGTCCCAAACCACAATCATTTTGGCAAAGGGTGACATATGAATGAATCTTTATATTCTCACCAGGCAGGATATAGAGTAGGTACCCCCAAAAATGCCTGTTAATTTGAATTGATTACATGTAGTATATTAATTAGTCTTACCATCTTAAAGCAGAGGAAAGAGAATTGTCTGTCAAACTCAGTTAGATTGTCTTTCTCAAACACGTGCTCAGTACTCTATAATTTCTTTCTTACTCTCTCATAACTTCACAACTTAATTTTGATTCAGAATCTCTTCTCAAAAGTCAGCCCACAGATAAATATGCATATATGAAGTTAGCCTAAGAATACTCAGAAGTGTTTAACCATGTAATCATGCATTCTGACTGGACATATTCTCATCCAAGGAACTAATGAAGTCTTCACCCTAACATTTTGGGCACCACATGATGATGCAGCACCACACATAGCCCTCCCTCCTGCCACCTGCTCTTAATTAGATTTCATTGGACTGCCCCACTTCTTTCCACGTGTGGACTGATTTTCTGTTTCATATTAATGTACTAAAATTTTGAAAACTGATGAGCAAGGGTGGAAAATTATTACTATTTTTTTAAAGAGGACAGGGGGTTTAGCTGTCTTCAGCTACTCAACAGCCCACTGCAGTTGTTTCTGGCTTACATGACAAAACACAGCAGCCAAGGGGAGGCTGCGGCTGCTGGTTCCTTTCTTCTTTGCTGAATTAGAAATCCAGCAGAAATCAGTGCCTTAAAGACAACCATCTGTTCTCCTCCATGCAGTCCACTCCTCTGGACTTCAACAAGGGGTGATATGTTGATTCTAAGTCATGTTTAAATCTAATTCCTGGTATTTTAAATTATATTCCTCTCACCTGAGAGGAAATTTATGAAACCAAGCCAAGATGAGAAAGGAAATAAATTAATATTGGTACCCTATTAATTCTCTTGTTTTCTTTTACTATATTAAACAACTCTAAATTAAAAAAATAATAAACATAAGATAATCCTGTGCTATTTCAGCTATAAGAGAAGTTAAATGGCCATAAACTATGGCAGGTAAATAGTATGTACAACTGCATGACAGTCATTTATTCATTTATTTATTCTCCAAACTCCCGATGCATATTATATACAGATAAGGAAGAGTCACAAATCATCAGCATAAGTCATCTAGCATGTGAATTATTTTGATTGGGTCATTGCTACAAAAATAAAGTGATGCTACCAAAATAAAGAATAGCCAGTATATATGTACTTTCCAGTTATTCTCTAATAAAATTTCAACATCACCTTCTATGATCATCCTTTCATTTATCCTTCTCATTCAGTCCTTGTGTCTCCCAACTTATTCACTCCACTACCCTTCTTTAGCCTGACATTTCTTGACTTTCTTTTGGCTTTAGTATATCTAATAGTACACCCTTTCCTCAAGATGTACCCAAACACAGGTTGTCCTAATGGAATAAAGTTGGAGTTTAATTTCACCAAAGGCTATTTTAGGTCCAAACATGAGTAGGTATAATGTAATTTTGCAATTGGTTTCAAAGATCAAAACAAAACAGATAGTTAGAGTCTGTTTTAAGTATAAAGATAGGTTAACATTCCAAAACTAGTTTCATAACAGAAATTGTTGAGGAACATACTGTTGGAGGAAGTAATTAAGAGGACATGCTCACCAGCTGACCCTCACACTGGGCCCAGGCAAGTAGAGACTCCTCACCCCAAACTCTGCCTACTGTTCCCACAAGGGAGCTGTTCCAAGGACATAACCTTGAGAGAATATGTGTTATTGAGATCATTTGGACTAAATATGTGACTGAACCCAGTTAAGTCCTCTATATAACCTTTTAAAATTCTGCTGGGGACAAGTGCCGAGATCTACTCCTATCAAAGCCACCAAGACAAGCCCCATAAGTAAGTTTCCTTGATTATTGGATCTTCCACCTAGTAATCTGGAGTGCTTTGCTTCTTTATCTGCTCCTCCTTGGCCTGCATGTAGAGGGGCCAGTTTGCAAAACAATATATATTAACTTTGAGATGCTGATTAATTTATTGTTCCTTAACTATAAAATGCAAAGATGCGACACAACAATTTTCAATGTCCCAATCAATGTTAACATTCAGTGATTCGTGATACAGACTTTGAAAATACCATCACAAATTTAGAGCATCAAATGAATGTATTAGAAAGGAAGCAAAGTCTCAAATCAATAACTTCATCTTTTACTTTTTAACCCAAATAGTGTATCTATTAAAGAAAATGAATTGTAGTTTAAAACCTTCCCACAAAGAAAACACCACAATCAAATGGTTTCACTAAGAAATTCTGCCAAGCTTTAAGGATGAAATAACACAAACTGACACAAACTCTTCTATAAAACTGAAGGAGAGGGAATATTTACCAACTCTTTCTATAAGGCCAACATTATTCTGACATCAAAAACAAAGATATTATAAGGAAAGAAAACTATAGACTGGTATTCCTCATGAACATAGATACAAGAATTATTAACATATTTTTAGCAAATCCAATTCAATAATTAATAAAAGAGGATAATACATCATGACCAGGTAGACTTTACTCCAGTAACACAAGGTAGGTTTATTATTTGCAAATCAGTCAGTGAAATTCACCATACCTACACATAAAAAGTAATAAGAAAATAAAACAAGGAAATTTATTTAATATTAATTACTGATTAAAAGCTTTTAGCAAACTAAGAATCAAAGGGAATTTCCTCAACTGGTAAAATAACCTAAAGCTAACATTGTACTTAATGAGGAAAAAGTGAATGTTTTTCCCAAGATATATTAAGCAATGATGTCCACTCTCACATGTCCTATGCAATATTGTACTAGTGCCAGTGCAATAAAGCAAGAAAAGGAAATAAAATGCATCTAGATTGTAAAGTGAAAGACTAAATATACAAATGGACAATGACTAGATCATATACAAATACAGACTTCTGACCCATAGCTGTAGCAACCAGGCCTGGAAGTCCACCTATCACCTGAAGTAATCAGTCTAGAAAGTCAAACTACTATACGTAGCAACCAATCCAAGATGCCATACAGTAATGTCTACAGCAATAGCTCAAAAGTGATAGAACATAATTAATAATTGAGGCTTTCCTAATTTATTCCTTTGCTTCCAACTTAGGACCAACTGGATAAAAACAATATGCATTCCAAAACAATCACATAGAATGCCCACTTCTAGTTAACCCGCCAATGGCTTTCCCATTTCCAAAAGCTTCCAATAAGATCAGAGCTTGATCCTTGCCTTTTTTTTTTTCAACTACAAAGCCTTCTCATTAGTCTGTCTGCCTTTGAGTCTCTGCCAAACGCTAGTCAAGCTCTGAACGAATACCCTATGCTTATGCTCATTTGGGTGGTCTTCATTTAATTCCACAAGACAAAGAAATAAACTGTTTTTATTCACAAACAGCATGACTGTAGGTGTATGTGTAGAAAATACTATAGAATTTTTTTTAAAGCTCCAAAACTAATCACTGAATTAATGTTTCAGGATATGATTGACATTCACAAATCAATTGTATATATACTAGCAACAATCAGAAATTGATTTTTTAAATTCACTATTTATAATAGATCAAAAATGTAAAATAAGTATAAACCTGACAAAATATGTGCAAGATCAGTACAATAAAAATTATAATAAATTGCTGAAAGTAAAGACAAATAAAAAATGTATTGTATTCTGTATTATAAGACTCAAAGTTGTTAGGATGTCAATTTTCCTATAAGTTATCTATAGATTCAACGCAATTCCAATCAAAATCTGTGTAGCCTTTTTATTATAGAAATTGATGAAGTGATTGTAAAATGCATATTATATGCAATATACTTAGAAAACTTTGAAAATGAGCTGCATTAGAGAACTTACACTACCTGATCAAAACATCATAAAGCCATAATAATCAAGGAAGTATGGTATGGGCATCAATATAGAAACATAGATCAATGAGATAGAATAGAGTGGTCAGAATTTGAGTTCACACGTACATGCTCAATCGTTTTTTTTACAATGATGCAAAGGTAATCAGTGGATAAAGGATAGTCTTTTCAACAAAAGGTGCTGGGAAAATTAGATACCACAGGCATAAAAAAATACAAAAACTTTGATCCATACCTAACACCATATTAAAAAAGAAAACTCAAAGTGGATCAAACTCCTAACTATGAAACCTGAAACAATAAAAATATAAGGTGATGGAAAAAGAACTCCCACTGGGTGGTGAACATATAATGCAACAAGTACACGATGCACTGTAGAATTGTACACCTGGAAACTATGTAATTCTTGCTAACCAATGTCACCACAATAAGTCCAACAATAAAAAAAAAAAATTTAACTTCTAGGGGAAAAAATCCTTACTTTTTGAAACTAAGAATTAAACAAAGACTTTATGGACATGACACCAAAAGCACAATCCAAAGAGTGTGAATGAATGAACCATTTGTACTTAATTAAGTTTTGCTTTCCAAAAGACATGGTTATGAGAAATAAAAGATGAGCAACCCCCTGAAAAAGGGCCTGAAAAAGAAATAATTGCAAATCACATATGTGATAAAAGACTTGTATACAAATATTAAAAATTTCCAAAACTCAATAAGAAAACAATTTGATTTTTAAAAATAAGAAAATGATTTAAACAGCTATTTCTTCAATGTCAAATAAGCACCTGAAAAGATGGTCAACATCATTTGTCATTATGAAATTACTTTATTTTAACTTAATTAGCTCTTTAAAGGCCCTATCTCCAAATATTCTAGGGTACTGGAGATTAGGACTTCAACATATAAATTTTAGAAAGACGTAATTCAGTCCATAACATCTACCATATGATTCAACCATTCCACTCCTATTTACTCAATAGAAATGCAGCATTGATCCATACAAAGACTTGTACATGAAGTCCATATCAGCTTTATTTTAAGAGCTAGAAACTAAAACATCCACTTGTCCAGCAAGAGGTGAATGGATAAATAAATTGCAATATATCTATACAACAGAACACTATTTGTAATAAGAAAAGACTAAATTATTGATGTTTATAACATGAATGAAAATGTAGTGAAAGAAGCCAGAGAAAAAAGATCATATACTACTTTATTCCATTTTATTTTTATATAAAATTTCAAACAATGTAACCTGATGGACAGTGACAGATTAGATCAGTTATTTCCTGAAGTGGTTGAGAATAGAGAGAGTCCAGAAGTGGGGACTGTAAAGGGACACAGAAAATTTTGGGGACAGATAGATATATTCTCTAGCTTAGTTGTGCGGATGGTTTCCAAGGTGTACATATGTGTCAAACCTTATCAAAGTGCACATTTTAAAAATAGGCACTTTCAAGGCTGTCAATTATACTTCAATAAAGCTGTTGAAAAAAATGACTCACTCCCGTCAAGAAATGACACACCTTTCCCAGAATCGTCCTTCAGTGATTACCAGTAAAAATAGCATGAGAAAGGTTTAGACCCTTCATTTATTAAACAATTATCGATCCATGCCAACTTATTAGGAAAGATGAGGTATGTACTGGATATATATTATCCACCACATCCACTTTTTCTTCTCAATGTCCACTATTTTATGAGACCCAAGATGCTGAGTTTTATGAACTCTTTCACCAGGTGTCTTGCCCTCTGGGCTTTGGTTAAGTTCAGCGTATGGGAGGCATGGAATCAAGGCCAGTTTCATGGGTTTGTGTTTGAAAATACAGTGCATTAATAGAAAACTTGTGGTATAGTAAGAACAACAGATCAACAAGCAATTGTTTTTGAAAAGATAGTTTATTACTCACAGTTCCCAAGAGGAGTGAGCACACTACACCATGGTGGGCACAGGGAATCACCTGGTTTGGTCATAAAGTATAGGGAAGGGTACTGCGGGCTATAGCCTGTATTTTGGTTTCCATAGGAAGGAATGGGGGAGACAGGGTTAGAAGGCTTAGCAGACAGGGCTTGGCACTGGTCCTAACTGTCTGGGATGATTAGGACAGATATATACTCACCCAGGGTGTGAGAACCTGATAAAGAAGGTGTTGTCTGTAGACTCTGGATTGGTTGGTTTGTATTTGAAAAGTGTGCCCCTGAGAGGAGGACTCCTCCCAAGTTCGAGGGGTTCGAGGGGCATGCAGGGGTGAGGGCAGGGCCAGGGAGCCAAGGAGGGAAGCAGGAAGCTAAGGCAAGTTGACACAGGCACATTCTCAGGTTGTCCCTAACAAGGCCTATCCAGTACATACATGCAGGGCACATTAAAGCATCAAGTTTACAGAAGCTAAAAATATGGTTGATACAGTGTGCAACCTATGCAGTCACACAGGCTATAGCACACAGAAAGGACTTGTACTTGGTTTAATACTCTGCTGTCACTGTCTTGAATTCTTCATAATTTTTTAACAAGGTCCCATACATTATGTAGCTAGTCCTGCATGAGAGAGCAGGCAGAGAAAGAATTTAGGGTATCTATTCCCGACTGCCTACTCCTTCCCTGTTGGTCATGGTTTTCCGGTGCCTACCTTTTTCTCCTCCATCAAAGGCCACAGTTCCTGCCACATGGCTCTCTCCAGATGTTCCAGTTCCCCTAGGTTCCAATGACCACATGCCCCTATGTCTCCTGGATGGTAAAGTGCTGTTGTAAACCCACAAAGGTTCACTACGCCTTGCTGGTTTTCCTAAACTCTTACCTCACCTTTGCAAACATCTTTTCATGAAATCTCTTCAGCCACCCCTTTGGTATGTCCATTTCCAGCCTGGACCCTGCCAGAACCCTGTGAGTGGATGAATGTGCAGGAGGAGGAAGAGAGGAGGCCAGGATGACATCCAGTGAGCATGGGAGGAAGTAAAAATTAGACAGGTTCCAAAGGGCACTAGGCTGAAGTACTAATATATTAATATTAATATATTAATTTATATTTTGGAAATCCCAGGCTTTCCAAAGCACAGGGTATAGTTTGGGGGGGAAAAATTACTATAGAAACTACACTGAGAGAGTAATAGACAATTTACAGAGTGATTTCAAATGTACTAACCTACCTCCTCTAATCCTCAAGAACCCTGAGGTTCAGAAAAGCTGAGCAACCTGCTAAGGTCACACAGCTTCCTCATCTTGGCTCAGGGCTGAGTGGAAATCTTCTGCTCTCATCTCCCCTCTTCTACCCCAGCCCTCTATAACATAAGTTCCTTGAGGGCAGGGACTATTCTGAACTGTTCACTGAATCTCCAGAGCTCAGAAAAATACCCAGCACACAGAATCTTTCAATAATATTTATTGACTGACTACTGACTCTGAGTCCAGTGGGTCTTTCATTACACTGTGCAGTATGTCCCACAAGCTTTAGGTGTGGCCCAAGAAATCTATGCTCTGCTTTGTAGACTATAGATAGGGAAGCTATAGAAAGCTAGGCCTGTACCTTGATGCCCATTTGCTAGTCTACCTATCAGGTCACTATGAGCATCTGCTGGCTTAACTGGAAGGGTCACTACACAGCAGAGGAATGATGTCTCCAGGTCAAGGTGGATTACTTCAAAATGCACTAGTGTTGCTGCACGGCCAAGACATGCAATTTGCTCACCTTCCTTCCCTAGGATTATGGAGAAAGTCAAAACTGGGACTACATATGGTGGCGGGGGGGGGCAAAAGAAGGTATAACACAAATTTATATTATTTTATCTATAGAAAAATGCTGTTTCACTTTCAGTTTTTTACACTTCTATATTTGAGCAATATATACTATGAGCATATGTTACGTTGAACTGTGTGAAATTGCTACTTTTGCAAATGAAAAATGATCAAATATTAGCAATTTCATGATTAAATTTTATATTTTTTTGATAATCAGAAAAAATACATCTTGATTTTTAAAAACTTGAAAAGTTATGTCTACACAAAAGTCTGCACACAGACATTTATAGCAACTTAATTCATAATTGTCAAAATTTTGAAGCAACCAAAATGTCCTTCAGTTGGTGAACAAATAGATAAATTATGCTACATCAGACAATAGAATATAATCAGAGTTAAAGAAATAAGCTGTCGAGCCATGAAAAGACACAGAGGAAACGTAAATGCATATTACTAATTGAAAGAAATCAAAGTGAAAAGACTACATACTGTTAATAGATGATTCTAACTCCATTACATTCTTGAAAAGGCAAAACTACAAAGACAATTAAGAAAACAGTGGTTGCCAGGAGCGGAGGTCATGGAAGATGAACAAACCGAGTACCCAGAACTTTAGGGCAGTGAAAACACTCTGCACAAGATTATAATAATGAGTATATGTCATTACATTTGTGCACCCATAGAATGTGCAACACCAAGAGTGCACCCTAAGTAAACTACGGGCTTAAGGGTATTATGATGTGTCCGTGTAGGTTCATCCCTGAATAGGCAAAGGAAATGAACATTCTGGGGAATGATGTTAATAATGGGGGAGTGGGGGTATGCTTGTGGGGGCAGGGAATATATAAGAAATCTCTGTACCTTCCTCAAAATTCTGTTGTAAACCTAAAACTGTTCTAAAAAATAATAATCTTTTTAAAATAGTAGACTATAAACAGTTCTCTTTTTAGTGAATTAGCCACTTTCTTCTATGTATTTTTGCAATTCTAATATCTAAGTAGTAAAAATTTTTGTCATTAGCAACCAAGATATCTTTCAATAGATGAGTGAATAAAGAAACTGTAGTACAACCATACAATGGAATATCATTAGGAGAAAAAAAGAAATGAGCTATAATGCCACAGAAAGATATGGAGGAAACTTACATTCATAGTACTGAGTGAAAGAAGACAATCTGAAATGGCTGCACAATATATGATTCAAACTATATGACAGCCTAGAAAAGGCAAAACTATGAAGACAGTAAAAAAAAATCAGCAGATTTCCAGAGCTTATGGGGAAAGGAATAAATAGGTAGAGCAGAAAGGGTGTCCGGGGCAGGGAAACTCTTCCGTATGGTACTGTAGTGGTGGATACATGTCATTACACATTTGTGAAAACCAGTAGAATGCACAACATTAAGAGTGAACCCTTAGGTAAACTGCCAGCTCAGCGATGTGTCAATCAATGTAGGTTCATCGATTGTAACAAATGTTATCACATTAATGCAAGATGTTAATAATAGGAGAAACTGTGGGGAGAGGGAATATAAGGAAACTCTCCATACTCTGTTCATTTTTTTATTTTTGTAAACCCAAAACTTGTCTAAAAGACCATTAATGAAAAACACAGAAAAGTAAAAGCTACCTTGCCTTTCATCTTCAGGTAGAAAAACTAAAAAACGGGTGAGATCCAGGAGAGAAAAAGCAGAGGTCAGATTGAGTGCATCTAGAGGTGGATGCAGGCTCTGGGTCCCTGGAAAGCACCCTCAAGGAGCACAAACTTCCAAAGACACACTCTTATTCAGTTTCCAACCCTCCTAAGGCTGACCTTTCTTTCATAATAGCATGATTTAACACCCTTGAAATCCTTTTGCAAATCTGCTGCTTCCTTTCAAGCATTACAAATTTTCCATTTGGGGGTGATATGATTCTAAAGTCCTAGTGACATCTAACCTTGTATCTAAGTCATGCCTAAAAGTTCAACACTTGCAAGCATTTCCAAATAAAATAAATAGCTAGTGACAAGAAGTATCCCCACTGTTTTCTAACCTGCAGGTCTGCAAAGACCAATGCCATTCAGTTTTATCTGTCATTGTTCTGGCCCTGGGGTTTCTCAAGATTGAGGGGTCCCCTGAGATGTGATATCTGTAATTACAATCTGTCTGTATTCCTCTTGTCACCCTCTTTAGAAAAAGTGTGACAGGCTTGTCCTTCCTTTTGTTGTCTTGGTAGAAGGACATATCTGTGCATTTCCTGCCCTAGTTCTGTACACTCCTCAAGGACATCTGCAAGCTGCCATCCATGGAAAACAAAACATGTTTATTTCCCCCCATTCTCCTGAATTCTCACTCAGTTAAACAGAATGTCCATTTTCACTTAAGACAAGCCTTTGGAATTATCTGCAGACTGATTTAGGAGAGGTCAAAAGGTCATTTTTATTTTTAACTTCCACACAATTTTTTGAACTACAACATAAATACTATTAAATAAAATCCATTGATGCAATCACATTGGTGTATAGCATGGCAGAGTACCATGATAATGAAACTCACCAGCTTTATTAGGTCAGGATACATTAAGGAAGGAACTGCCCTTAATAGCCTGGATGAGAAATAGCTTGTCTGCACCATAAGATGAAGAAACTCCATTGGCATTTAGAAGCATTAGGATCTGACCTGACTCAAACATTAAGTGCTTCAGAAATGTTTTTACTCAATACACCACATGTCTCCACTATGGATATTAACTCAAACCTGGGCCACCTAAAAGGAAATACATACACATTTTGTTGCATTTCACAAAGAATTCAACCAGCCAAATGATCCCAGACACTATCTACAGGGGAAATTAATAGTCAAGATTCTACACCAGGCTTCTTCTAAAGTTTACTGGGACTTTTTATTACTTTATTGTCAATGAGCTGAAGGACAGGAGAAAGACAACTAAGAAAGAAGCAACAGGCCCTTCGATAGGGTATGATGTTTGGACCAGGAAGACACGTGGTGACAAGGTACAGATATACACTGTCCCCTTGCCCTTCCAACTCTTCCTTTCCTTTTGACACAGGTGTTCCCACCCTAGGACTGTACCTCCCCTGTAGCCTCAATTCTCTCCTCTTTGGCTGTGTCTCAGCTGGGTACCAGATGGCCAGATGCCATTACAGAGGTGTTCTGTTATTGTGTGACAATAGTTGTGTTAATGGTAGGACAAGAAGCTGTAGATGGAGTAGTGGCGACATTGGGGAATAGTGGCAAATGGAACCTCATCTTTTTGACAGCAGAGGAGGAGTAGAAGGCTCTGAGAGCCCAGAAGAGGGAGAGTAAAAGATGCAGAAATACTTTGTCTCAGCTTAGAAATCCAAAACAAAGCCATCGGAAATCTTCTCTGGGGCTCCATTTTCTAATCTTCTCATTAAGGACTCATCAGCAATTCTACTTTAGAATCCTGTCACAACGTGTAACCACTTCCCAGACCCTGTCCAATCCTACATCTACTGGGCCTTGAAAGCTTGAACCTTGGGCCCATATTTATAGCTATGCGTCCCATCATACCACCTGACCGAGAGCAGAACCTATGACCACTCATGTCCAGTGGTTTGAACATCCTTTCAGCACACTCCTGCAAAGAGGCCCTTACACACCTCACTCCTCAAGGCACAAAGAAAAACTCCACTGGATCTGTCCCAACCAGCATTCCAAGGCAATAATTGAAAGGAGTAAGGTACCTTATGAAATACCTTGATCACCAGACCATAAGACTGCTTTTTAGTGCCTATCTAGCCAGCCAACATAGTTAACTCAAGAATTTACAGTTACAGAAATTTGATTCAGAGCCTCAGCTAAAAGATTCTCTAAGAGGAGAATTTAGCGTCACACCTGCCTCCCCCAGGGGCTCTCTTTTTGCTGTGACTGGATGCACTGATACATCAATTAGAAAACTGTTCTCATCAGTGGAGTGGAATATTGATTTAAAAGTCTGAGACTCTGGGACTGGGGGTAAAAACTTTCTCCCAGGATGTATTTTATATAATTTATTGCATTAATATTGCATATAAAAATTTCCTCATACTTTATAATAAACACTGCCCATTCTGCAAATTGCAAACCAATGGTATTCCTGAGCATCCAAAGTGATGTTTTATATTCCATTCACTATCACCACAAGTATCATAGGATTTATACTTTATAAGACAATGCCTATACAGGTTATCCCTTTATGCTATAGAATGGACCTAAAAAGCAAAAGAAGTGCTTAAAAATATAGTTGCGACTTTTGAGTTTTCTGTATTTTCTTAGTCTTTGTTTTTCGTCCATGTCTTTTCACTCAGAGTCTTAAATAGCAGCTCAGATTTGTGAGGAAATAGGTTTATTCTGTGATTCTCTCTGCACCAGAACAAGCTCCTTTCTCCTCCTCTGGCTGGCTGTCAGGGGCAGGAGAACACGGAGGTTTCCAGGTAATATTTAACCTGCCTTGAAAGCCAGGTCTGAGCAGACAGGGCACAGCTACAGTGGACTGTGCACCTACACTGCAGCATGCACCCACAGGGGTTCCAGGATGCACCACAGGGACAGGAGATATTGGACCCGCTGTTGCCTGTCCTGCCCTTAACATTACTCTGGCCTGGAGTCCACCCCACCTTTTCCCTTCAGAGAAATGCTCTCAGCGTGATTTAGTCAGATCAGCACTGCAAAGGAAAACAAGAACATGGATATTCTATTTGAGAAGGTTTCTTTTTGTAATGTTTAGCACAGGAGGAGAAAAGGAAGGTGAAGAGCAAGTGCTTAAGTCAGCAACTCACCAAGTTGTCTGCTAACCACAACCCTTGAATTTCACCCAGCCCTTTATCACTGTCTCAGTGGTATTTAAAAAATAAATAAATAAAAACTTTCAAAACTGCAGACCCACAGTTCTGCCTTCCATGGACTAATTAGAATGGTATCTCCTTCCCTCCCTGGCCCCACCACACACAGCTGCTACAGAGACAAGAGAGATGGGAGGTGAAGGTACCTAGATTTGCAAGACTGAAGCACTTTTCATAGTATTTCCTTTTGCTTCTTGCTTCTTTATGAAATCCTATCTGGAATTCTTTCTCATTTCAACCAAAAGTCAAGTTGTTTTACCCCTTCCTTTGGAGTATGGGGCAGCCGCATGGAGTTCTTGGCCAAACAGTCATCTGCTGTTCTCGGAGAACTGACCAAGCCTAGGCTGGATTCATTTCAGCCCTAAGCCTTCGAGCCCCATGCAGTGCTCCCTCCTCTTGGGTCAGCCAGTTCACCTGGTCATCTCCAGGAGCCCAGGCATGAACGTGGGCCTGGCTTCCCTCCTGGCTCACTTTTCTCACTACAGATGTGCTCCAGCAAAGGCCGGCTGCACACTGTTCCAGGCATTCTGCCTCTCAAGCCTTTGTGCCATTGGCCTGGAGTTTCCTTTTCCTGTCTAATAGCTGAAATCTTCCTCATGCTTCAGAGCCCACTCATTTCTCCTCAGTGAAGCCAGCCTTATGAACTACCACACCCCACATCCTGCAGGGACAGTGGTCCAAGCCTTTCACCCTCCCCAAGGGCTTGACTAACCCCAGCCTCACAGCAGGGAGCAAGAGGGCACCGGACACCTAAGTACACAGGGGAGGCAGCTACTTCAGGCTAAGGGAGGGGCTCTTTGCTCATCCCACCCCCACCCCCCACCCCACCCCGACTCCTCTCAGTCTGTGTAAGTCTTCAAAGAGCTTTAAACCCAAGCACGAACCAGGACAGCTATGCTCAGAGACTTGATCTGCAAGTTCATGCCTCATGCACTTCTCAGGAAGAACTCTGTGGTGCTCTTCTCCTCCACCCCGGCAACTACTACTATCAAGCTCCACAGTGAGATGTGTTCCTGCACGGCTCTGTTCCAAGGTCCTAATACCACCAGGCTATTAATGTATGACACCCCACAGTGAGCAAGACATCTTATTTTTCAAGTCCTGGTTGCAAACTATGTGGGGAAAAAAAGATGTTGCTTAAAAAGCAGACAAAAACATTTCTACTCCATGACAGATTCTACCTTGAAGAGCTGCCTTGAGTTTCCACATGCTGCATAAATTTATCCTATTTTAGAGCCACACAGGGCCCTGCTAATGCTCCTCATAGTCCCAATCACTTGCAACTTCTGCTGTCTGTGATAGAGGAAAACTTCACTGACAAAGTAGATAATTTGTCCTTGCTTTCCCAAAGCAGCACTTGGCTGAGATTAATTTTCTCTTATCTTTACTGCTGTTGCTGCTATTTCTCAACTTTACTTCCCAGGACATCACCCTGAGCCAATACAGTGTTTTATCAATGAATAAAACAATGTAAAAAATTATAGGCAGATTTAGTGTACAGACCTTCCTCCACCTACCCACTCTTCTCTACTTCAGTTTTCGGAATTGTTTCTGTCAGTTAGAGGGCTTTTTCCAGACCAAAATCTCCTCAATTGACTATGAATAGGACATGTTTCCAGTTCACCTTACCTTTAGCACCTGGTCTAGCTTATTGCTTCTTGTGTCTGTCTGTTTCTATCAATAGATAGATTATGATGATGATGATGATGATGATGATAGATGATAGATCGACAGATGTAGATAGATAATCAAAAACTGTTTCTTTATCTCTCCTATATGGGCAGAGATAGATATATGAGGTCAGACAATTAATTTCACGAACTTATCCTAGGAGAAGTGCTACATACCTCATAGCTGAATATCAGAATGGTCACCTTCGAAGCACTCCCCTTGCAAAGCTATGCACCAACACCAGTGCCTAGTCCACCCTTCAAAGCAATTTTGGAACTCTTTTTCTGGAATGGCTCTCAGAGCCATTTCAAGCCTAAAATCTGACAATTAAGTTCCTGAAATTGCCTCCATGTGCTAATGTTGGCAGCACTCTACAAACAACTCGGTAAAGTGTCATAGTGCTGCCAACGCATGGTGGCAAGTTTATGAACTTAATTGACAGATTTTGGGTATGATGACAGCTCTGATGGCCATTCCAGAAAAAGAGTTCCAAAATTGCTTGGAAGCGTGGACTAGGCGCTGGCATCAGTGCATAGCTTCCCAAGAGGAGTACCTCGAAGGTGACCGTAGTGATATTCAGCAGTGAGGTATGTAGCACTTTTTCTAGGATGAATTCACAAAAGTAATTGTCTGACATCATATATCTCTCATACATATGGGCACAGAGAAACAGAAAGAGTCGAACAGATTTGTCCCCTTCATCACTGGAGCTTTCTCCTGAGTGCTCGAGAGTTCTCTTAAATGGTTTCTAATTAAATGCACAAAAAAAGAAAGCTATTCAAAAATTTAAAGGCATAGAAAAATGTGTCAAGGACACTACCAATATACCTGGAAAATACATCGTCTAATGATCATCCTAATAATGTAAATCATTGACTGCCCAGTTTTGGAAATCATTGGCACAAAAGCTATTTAAAAATATTAAGTCCCCTAAAAGAGTGTAGGCTCTGATATACAATACAGTTTAAATCAATGTTCCTCTCAATTATAAATAAGAGAATAAACTCTCAAGTATTCACAAGAAAAATATCCTCAAGGATCTGATGAGTCTGTCTGAGAAACAAAAGCTTAATAAAATAAAGTCTTATTCTATAATAAATGTCTTTAGTTATCATGAAAAAGGGGAATATTTCAACTTTATACTTGGCAAAAATATGTGCACTAAATATTATCATTAAAAAGTATGAAGTCTACAAGAACTGGTAGAATCTCAAGGTTACATCAATGCATCCAGTTTCAGAAACACCATTTTTAGATGTCTTGCCTATGGACAGTTCAATAGGTAGTGTGTGAATACTCAACTGGGGCTCTCAGAGCTACTAACTTCTGAACCTCTAGGGAACCAAACACAGAGCATCACTCTCAAGATTTTGCTTTGCTTCTTTTCTCCTTTTTTCTTTTCAAGTTCAGGGCATTGAGGAGTGACTTTATTTCCTAAAGATGTGGATAAGTACTTCTTTAATGATTACACACATGACAAATGTCCAAGTACAGAAAAACCAAATTTCCTAAAGGGTGACCTTGAACAGTCTCAATTTTCTAACATGTGTTGTCATAAACAGGGGTTTGTTCTATATGTTAAGTAACTACTTTTCCCCTTTTTGATTATTAAATATCTTAAATACATATCTAGTCTACAGGAAAGACAGACTTTATTATTTTCATATTTCATTAAATCAGTGGTTCTCAACCTGCAGTCCGCGACCCCTTTAGGGGTCGAACGACCTTTTCACAGGGGTCGCCTAAGACCATTGGAAAACACCTATCAGATATTTACATTACAATTGATAACAGTCGCAAAATTACAGTTATGAAGTAGCAACGAAAATAACTTTATGGGGGTCACCACAACATGAAGAACTGTATTAAAGGGTCGTGGCATTAGGAAGGTTAAGAACCACTGCATTAAATGGAGAAAAATATGTCAAACTGATTTTTTTTTCTAACCAAGTCATCCTAAGTCTCTATGATGAATAGCACATACCTTCAGTTCTCTAGTGCTACTTACACCCTTCTCATTTGTGTGGTTGTCATTTCTACTCCCTGTCCTAAATGAGTGCAAATTCTTTGTCTTTTTCATCTGGGGATTCCTGTAGAGGAGGAAAATGGAATCTAATATGCTGCGTTTACACAGTGTAGATGTTCAAAAAATACCTTGGCAGAAAAAATGCAGTCAAACATCAGTGGTATTCATTACCCTGCTCCTAACTTGAATAATTCTCAGAAACAGGTTCAAGTCTCCCACTTCTGTGAATCTGATACAACTTGACTCACCCAAATATAAGAACACTAGCCAGTGCATCCTTCTGTATACCACCGTTAGAAAAACAGGTTGAAGAGACTTTCAGTTTCCCAGATGAATGTTCCCAGGGGACAAGATAAGACCCTCTTGAATTCTGAACTAAACCCTAAAAGTCTGAGCCTACCAGATGGCAGTAAAGTAAGTTATACTCTAGTTGTTCCATGTCTTTCAAAGATTTAAAGAATAGCCTTGAACATATGATCCAGCATGGCTCTTTGTTTTTATTAAGCAGAAAATGTATATCTCCTTTTTTTTTTGGTGGGGGGGTACCCTCGCTGGGAATTGAACCTAGGCCCTGGCATTGAGAGTGCCAAAGCCTAGGCACTAGACCACCATGGAACCCCCTAAGAACGTATATCTCTGCCACGTTAGTATTTTATCTCTAATATTGCTTTTCTGAGCAAACACATTTTGGTCTTTAAGGTGCTTATGTCATAAAAATTACTTTGTATTCCTTTATACAGAAAACATTTCAAAGAGAATTCTAAATATTATAGAAACCCACTGACATCAGATTAACTTCAAAACTTGGTTTTCCCCTCAACAGAATCAGTATATTGATTAGGCACACCAAGCCATTTCAAAGACATTCTTAAAGTAGTAGAGCTGACAGGTGCTATTCTCTTTTAGTGCCCTCAGCTTATTCAGCATTAGACTTAGTTGTTCTTCCAAACATGGTCTAGCCTTCTCACTACTCACAGTCTCAAAGCAAATTAGCTTGATTAGCACAGTGACACAATCAGATTAAAACAGTTTTTAAACTAGGAAAACCTCATTATCATATAGCTTATTATTATATCGCTTGGGTAGAGGACAGGTCAAATTATATCTCTGGATCATGATAATTACATAGATTGAAAAGAAGACACAAGGCAGTAATGGCCAATAGGGCAGGGGTTAGACATGCTATTAACAAAATAAAAAAGATCCTCTATGACACTTCCCTTTCTTTTAAGAAAATAAAACATTTTTTTTCCTTTAGATCAAAGAAGACCACTGTAGAGGCACCTGAAATAATAAAGGTTTCAATAAAAAAAAGTTATAGCACTTTGCAAAGAAAATATGGTAATGAAAAGGCAGCTTAAGGGTGAAACAGGAAAAAAAAGACAGCATATTTTAGCTTTTTATTATAGGCTATTTAAAAGACAGCTTGGCAATAAATTTTAACATTATTCTAATGGTTGGAAATGTAGTTGTATAAAGCTGAAGACTCACCTTGACTTATTGACATAGCTGAGATTTCAGTTCCATTGTTCATCCTTAGAAGAAATGCAACACACTGCAAAAAAAAAGTGCTTAACCTCACTCGATAAATGGAGGTAGGTGTGAGTTACTGTTACAAGGCCATATTAGACATTTTGGCATTTACAATAAGGAAAACAGATGGAAGAGGAAAGAAAATCAGTAAATAGGGAGATAAAAAGAAAACTAAAATGTAAAAGAGGATGCCAGAAAAAAATAACATTCAATAGGGTATTTATCCTGGATATCAATTAATCAAAAAAATTGGTATTCATTATGTCCCTCTAGGTTAAAATATGGTAAGAAAATAGAAAGAAACTAAAAGCATGCCCCATGGCCTCAAAATAATTACAACAAAGTTGAAGAGTAATGATTAAATCTTGCTCAAAGAACAGAAAGAAATATATCGAGAACTAAATTACACAAAAATTATATTTGTGCTCATATGGTATATGTTTATTAAGTTATATTTCTCTGAATTTTAATGTAGAAATGGGTTAACATCGAATAAATGGATAGATATTCCTGCTTTAGGATAAGATGACTTGATACAATAAAGATATTAATTCTCTTCAAATTAATTCTTAAATTTGGTGAAATTACAATCAAAAGGTCAACTGAATTTGTAAATTTATTTTCAAGTAGTTATACGAACAACAAAGTATACACTACACAAATTGCAAAGTCAAAGAGATGTGACCTGTAGGTCTCAGATATTAAGACATAATACCAAGGAATAGTAATTAAATCCATTATGAAGTGGCCCAAAGACAAGTAAAATCATAGAACAGAATAGAAAGATCTGATTTGAAGTCAAGAACTTGTGGAAAAGTAACATATGGTAAACATGACACCTCAAATTATGAAAAAAGAATGGATTGTAGATGGTGGTAGAAAAAGACAGGAATGTGAAAAATAAAAAGGGGAAATTAATAGAAGCTACTATACTTTAAAAAAAAGATTCATTTGAAATATGATGTTGGAAGAGAGCTCTGTGGATAGCCTGGACAGCCAGAAAGTTGACCAAGTGGATCCTAGAGCAAATTAAGCATGAAATATTGCTGGAGGCAAAAATGACAAAACTGAAGCTGTCCTACTTCAACACATCATGAGAAGACAGGGTTCAAAAATAGAAGGCAGCAGGAACAGAAGACCAAGTATAAGATGGACTTATTCCATAAAAGAAGCCATGGGCATGAGTCTACAGAAGCTGAGCAGGGCAGTTGAGGACAGGACATTGTGGACATCACTCTCTCACAGGGGCCAGGAATCAAAGCTGACTCTACAGCATGTAGTACACACAGCATACTTAACATTTTTCTGATCTATTGATGTGAAGGACTTTTTAACAAACTGTAAGGCAAAAAATTTATCAAATCTATCATATCAAAATTAACAAGCATAACAAATAAATTAACATAGGCCATCATGAACAGATATAATAAGAAGAAGCTGAGTGGAAGAAGATATTTCCAATGTCTAAAACCAGTAATAAATATATGAGAAAATCAAAAAGAAAAATAAGAAAATAGAAAAATTGACAAAGGATATGAACATGAATCACCATAGTTAAAGGAAAACAAAAGGGCTAATAAGTATACAAAATGTTGTTCAGACTTTAATAATAATTATATGTAATTATTATATTTAATATAATCATTATTATATTAAATATAATAATTGGTGTAAACACCAAGATGTCAAATATCAGCTAGATTAGGAAAAAATGAGAAAGCTGAACAAAGCCACTTATTGACAGAGATGTGGATTGGGTACACTCATGTACCAAATTTCTCCTGAGCAAATCTAAGTCACATTAAGTAAATGTGGCTTATCATATAGAGTTTCACTCTTATCTGAATACCCGTGTCAGATAAAGGCCACACAGGTTCTTTAAGAAACATGTTTAAGGATGTCTGTCATAGCACCGCTTTGGTTCATGGGGCTCTAGAAGCAATCTAAGTATATTTCCCTGAAGGACAAAGAAAACCAAAGTATGACAGATGCTTACTATGAAAGGTTGTGTCCCAGTTAAAAGCAAGCAATCAAACACAGGTGTAGAAACATGGATGGTTCTTAGAAACATTCTGCTAAATAAATAGCAAAATAAGAATAAGATTTACATTACATTACATTAAGATTTACATTAAAATACGAGCCTACTCTATTCATAATGACTTCCTTCCAAAGAATACAATATGGAAAGGCAGGAAAATTGCATTCACAGTGGAGAAACCTCGCAAACACTACCTAGAGCTAAGAGATCTAGGTCAGCATCAAAAGTGATGACTTATTGATAACAGTATATTTGATATGATGTGATGAGAATGAAACTTTACCTCTCCAATCTGCCCCACCAAGAATGCATAATCCTAGTCCAATTATAAGAAACACATCAAACAAATCTCCTTTGGGGTCATTCCACTAAACGCCTGACCTGTAATCCTTAAAATTATCAAAGTCATCAAAAATAGGGAAAATCTGATAAAGTGTCATTGTCTGGAAGAGCCTAAAAAGACCTATTAGCTAGATATGAAATTCTGGACAGGATTCTAGAAAAAAAAGAAGAAGAAGAACATTAGTTAAAAACTAAGGAAATCTGAATAAAGTATGGACCACACATTGTATAATGTATGTTACATAATAATAATAATGTATCAGTATTGGTTCATAAGCTATGACAAATGTACCATGATAACACTAAATGTTAGTAGGGGAACCTGGGCCAGGATATTTAGAAACACTATACTATGTTTGCAACTTTTCTGTGAGTCTGAAACTATAGTAAAATAAAAATTATTTTAAAATATACATGTCTACAAAGCAATACACATTTTAAAGAACCATATACAAATAAAAAACATTTTAACCCTAATACAATAGCCTCTCAGTTAACTAGCTGCTAGGGGGATTGGTAGATGCCGGATAAATGTAAGTAAACTCTCTGTTAATCAGAACTCAAGGAAACAGTGCTCTCAAGCAACTGATGCCAGCTGTTTGAGAGTGCTGGTTGCTTGAGTTCTGGTTAACAGAGAGTCTACTATAAATGGTTACCTGTGGGGATGCAGGGAGGATAGACATGAGGAGTGAGGAGAAAAGGAAAGAAGACCTCAACTTCTCATGTTACAAAGGAAAGAACTAAAATCTGGAAGGGTAAAATGACTTAGCTAAGAGTGTACTTACAGCACAGGCCTTCTGAACTTGAGTACACCAAAAGCTCTTTTCATAACTGAGACCCATTCTGCCTGCTCTGAGGACAAGCGGAGAGTGAACTCACTTCACAGAAAGGAAATGGGGAATTTAGCAGGTAAGCCAAACAGGTGGAAAAAGACATTACCTTAAAACTTTAAAGCAAGTGACAGCACCTTGTAGGGCTCCCCACATTAAACATAAGGGCTGGCATTAGGGCCACAGAAAACTGGGGAATACAGTAAGGCGCATGATTTAGGGCCAAACCTGAAGAGGCTTAGTTTCCAAAAGATTGATTTATTAACAGTAAGTCAATACCTACAAGGACCTAAGGATAACAGGAAAGGGTAGGATTCATTTCTCAGACCAGAAGACAGGAAAACTTCCCAATTCAGGGCTCAAGTTTGTGACTACAAGGCCAGAAGAGAAAGAGGTATATTTGTGGCAGAGGTAAAAAAAAAAAAAATTTTGTTCTTTTTTTTCCTCATTTTTTTTAGTAAAATCTAAAACTTTCAAACTGCCTATAGGTTTTTCAAGGTAAAGAAAGGAAGGATCTTTTTATATTTGAACTAGGAGAGATTGGCCATAAGAGCCTTTCGAACAGCTGGCACAGTCATGCCAAAGACTCTCCCAGATGACAACGTAGCTGAGAGGCTGGGCAAGGAGAAAGGAGCAGTAGGTACCGGAGCGGGCAGTAGGAAGGTGGGGTAGGTACTGCTTGACAAGGTGCATTTGATTTATGTGTTTATATGTGTTTATATGATTCAGGGAAAGTGATGGAATTCAAAGTCACAAAAATCACATCATCTCAGTAAAAGCCTAAAGAAACTATTTAAATTCTCAAATCACAGAGAAGGAGAGCATGCTGTCCTCAACACCTTCTCCAAGCATCAGAAGAAATGTAGGCAAAAACACATGGCTTAGATTAACACTCAAGCCCACTACTTAGGTCATTAGCCTTTAAGAATCCTGTTTGTTAACATCATTTTAAAAAGCCAACATGCCCAGATGGCTCAGTGACTGCAAGGCCAGAAATGCATATGTTTTTAAGAGAATGCCGAGAACAGAACAATTGCCATTGTCAGTAAACAATCAATACAGGCTGGGATCCGAAAAGCAGCTGATAGTGCTTCATGAAATGAGTGTTCACAAGGAGAAAGCCTTTTTTCTACTAGAGTCTGATCAAGGCTACCAAAGAGTTATGAGTCAATTCAATAAATATTTCTTTATAAATTATGATGCATTCATATAATGAGAATCTATGCCATAATTAGATGAAAAGTGGAGGTCATACCATATTGCCATTTGTGAAAAATATATTAAAGGAAAAATTAAGTTGCATTTACATGCATAGAATATTTCCAAAAAAGGGTCACAGAGGTTTCACCTGAGAAGGAGAACTGGGTAGCTGATAAATAGGAGTAGGTGAGAGACTTTTCACATTATACAATGTTCTACACTTTTTAAATTTTGAATCATGTGACTTTATTGCCTTTTCAAAAAACATTAAAATAAAAATTAAATATTTATACATTTATACCCCAGTATTTTCTTTGAATACTTTAAGAAGACTTATCAAAATATATCTACATCTAATGCAAAAGGATAAAATAAATAATTGAGAGATAACAGATTTAAAATAGAACAGGGGAAAGAAAATAATATCCAGAGGTAAAGTGAGCACAGTAAATGTGTATGATGACTCCTATCTAGTAGCTGGACATGACCATGAATTTGGTGGCTAAAGCAAAGCAGGAAATATGACCAGAGAGTCAAATGCCCATAGTGAGCCATCCTCTCAGGAGAGGAACCTTTTCTTGTAAGGGAGAGCAAAGAAGAAATTTCTCTTAGATGTCCATCTTTAGAAGACACTGAGATACCAGGGACATGTCCTCAGTATCCCCTGCTGAGATGGCTCTTGGACCTTCTGAGTGAGCAGTGGGGAGGCCATTCACCACTCAAAAGCCTCAGGACTGGAGAGCTGCGAAAGCTGGGCCCACACATGCCGTGCAGAGAGGAACCTTATGTACCACTCAGTACACAGGCCCCAAATTCCAACTGGAAAATCTTTGTGCTTGACCACTTACATCTGGGGAACAGAGAGAAGATCCTAATTTTAAAGCATATTATCCCTTTGTCTTTTAGACAAACAACACGTGGTTGCTTCAGTTTCCTTCACAGCACTGTAATGAACTAGGTAGGCATCAACTTCACCTGATTTCCAAAGTTGTTTTACATGTTCATTTGCCAAGAGCACTCCCTTTGAGAATCCTGGTCTTTCCCATTTTCTCTTTCTTCTCGACCCTTGCTCCCCATCCCCAACATCCCCAAACAGTTCCCAATCCCCATGTCTTCTATCCTGTCACACACATCCATTGCACAGAAACAATGCTATGGGCTCCCCAAACCAAACCGGTTCTATTTTCCTCCTGGGCACTAAGCTAAATTACATTTCCCAGCCTCTCATACAGTAAGAAGAAAATAGAATTAAGTCTGGTCAGAAGCATGGGGGTGGATACAAAGTTATCATTTCCAGGCCTCGCCCCTACTAAAATGTCCTGAACATTCACACACATTACCCATCAGTCCCCCAGATGACAGATGGAGTTTAGTGATGTCAGGAGCAAAGATGGCGGAGCCTCTGTACACTTGAATCTTAAAGAATGATGTAGCACAAAATCCTCCTCTGCTAACCTGCAATGGCTATAATGTGTGCAAGAAACAAATTTTTATTTCTTTTGTTCTATTTTTAAAATGCTGAGACTGTTTATTATCAGTTAGACTACTTTGTCTAATACAGAAATTGGATTTAAAAAATCTAAATATTTGACACCATCTAAGTAGATGAATAGTAAATAGGTAGAGTACAGATACAGCAGATCCAGGTAATATAGTGGCAAAATATTGGCATAATTATTGTCTATAATAACATGGAAGACAGACCACCTGTGTACTGAAGTTATAGTTTTGGAGAACTGCATAGTTCTGTGATTATAGTTCTAAAAGAACTAAAACAGGATGGAAAAACATAACATATAGATGTATGTTGTTTGTTACAGATTGTTATTGATATTCGGTCATTTTTAAAAATTTTTTTATGAAAGAATCAAAGAACGATAAGAACCATAATGTATAATTGGCACATTAGCAGAGAGAAATAAAACAAAATACAGTTATTCCAGCAATTTGGAACATAAAGAGAATTGGAAAAGTCATTTGCCAATTGCTTCCAGTCACCAAAAAATAAGAAATGTCATTTTAAAACACATTGTGTGTTGAAGACTCAGTGACACTTCTCAGTTACACATGTGGCTCAGACCTTTGGCAAAAATCAGATGAAAGGTGTGGTCCTTCCACTTATTTTTAGATAACCTCAAACTGAGTTGGTCACCATTGAACTGAACAAGAGAATGAGGTACAGAAGTGAGGAAGCAATAAAATAAACAAACAGCCTTGAAATTGTGTCTGAGAAAGAACTTATGGTTTTGACAAATAGAGCCTTCTGGGGAAAAAACATAAATCAGAAGGCTCCTACATTATTGAAAGAACTGTATGGCTAAAGCAGCTATGACCTTGAATCAGAAAAGCTTTGAATGGGCAGTAAGCCCCAAATCATTCCCAGGCAGGAAGTGAGCTACATGTGCTGGCAAACCCGAAGAAGGGTCTAGGACCCAAGAACCATTTCAGAGGTGGCAAGGAGGACCAAGGACAAAGAACTCTGGAGGGCTGAGCCATGGGTCACTGAGAAAAATGAACAAGCAAGTCCCTCCCAGAGAGGAAGATCAGTGTCTATTTGGGGAACTCACCCCACTTCCTAGAAAGAGAATCTTCTTAATGCCTACCCCGTAGGATGTTAACTTTGGTATGGACCAGTGATTGCTCTTTGTCTTCTTTTCTTCCTTTTGCTGAATGGGAAATGTTATTTCTACAACTCTAAAGTGGAGGAGGAGGAGAGGTAACATTTCTCTTTTGCTCATGGGTTGCTGAACCAAAAGGAATCATACCCACATCGCTGACTGGATAGAAATTTAAAGTTGTCCCTTGGAGAGAGGATGTGTGTGCTGTATGTGGTAAAGGAAGAATGAAGTGGGTATTTGGTGACTCGAGGAATAGACCATGGCAGAAATGACCTTAGGTGTTTATTGAACACATTTCATTTTCCTGCACATTTAAGTAACATTTCCCAACTTCCTCTGCAGTTAGGTTAGAGCATGTGATTGAATTCTAGCCAATGAAAGAATGTGGCCTGCCTCCTAAAATCCACTGACTAAATATCATATACTCTCAGGAAATGAGAACTCATGCTACAGGGCATACTATACCTACTCCTAATTGATGAGCACTGAGCACACACACTGACAACTGTTCTTAGCCAATGTGTGTATTGTCATCCCAGGTTGGGTGTGCTTCAGCCTACTGTGGATTACTTCAAGGAAGACTCTCTAGAAACCATTTATTTTCTGTTCCAGTGAACTATTTTGACTAACAATAGATGATAAAAGGGCTAGATCTGCTAAAATAAAACAGCAGAAAAATATTTTTTAGAAGTTACAGATTTTATAGAGGCTCAAGACGTTTAAGACTACCAGGCAATCAGAAGTAGGTTGAAGTCTTCTGACATTACTTTAGCCTAGGCAAATGCACCAAAAATTGTATTAACAGAACCCAGGAAAAATTAAACATGTCATGATTGCAAGAGATCTGAAGGGACCAAAACAATAATTCTTAATGTACACTGCAAGGAAGGCATTTTCACAGGAAACCTGCTATAAATATCTTCTATTGTCCTCACCCAGTTAGTACTTGCATCTTCAGGAGCACATCACCTGCAATACCCAGGATAAGTGTGGACCCATCGAGCCCTGGCAATGCCCAAGTCCAGTAAGTGTAGTACCTAGCAGAATGACGGCCCAGCCTGCAGAAACACAACATGCTTTTAGCCCACAACTCTCATACATGGGAAAGGAGTTGTCCAGCCCATGTGCTTACTCAGACAGTTAGAAAAAAGAAAAAAACAATGTTGAGAAGAAGGTGAGAGAGCCTGAAGAAAGGAAGTCATTAAAGTACCAGAAAGTCATGACACTTTAATCAGCACATATTAGGGACCTGAATTTTCACCTAGTCTCTACTCACAAAGTACTTATACCCCATCTACTACTAGACTTAAAGAGACCAGAAGAGTGCCCTTTGGCTATTCTCCTAAATTAAAAACAAAGCTAGGGAAGGCCAAAGTTCTTTTGGAAGGTAATCAAACCAAATTAAGGAGGAAGTATCTACGTCAGCATGCTTCTATAGGCCCAATGTGCCTGCTGCTACACTACTAGAGAACCATACCAGATTCTGCCATTCCCTGGTGGTCTAAAGAAGTTCAATTATGAGGACATACCTTCAACATTCAAAGATTTTTGAAAGATTTCTCATCAGTTTAGAGAATTGTGTTTCTTATAACTACAAAACCATCGCTTACACTCTGAAGCCCAGCTCCCAAGTACACATTGACTCCCAATGTATACCAGAGCCTCTTCTGGTGGACCCATCAGTGTTTCCATTCAACTTGACCAATGGTTGTCCCCTCCAGTTCCCACCCCCACCTCTTTATCAACCTCTAAGTGCCAATGAGCGACAACCAGGGACAAAGCTCTGTGGTGGGTACTGTGGAAATAAGTGCAAAAACTCAATGCATAACTCCTGCTTACCCTCAGGAAGCTTACAATTTTGTTTGGAGGTGCCAAGATACCTAAGCCACTAATTTAACAAGGAACAATTAATTACACATATGGTACAGCAATACAAGGGATATTAGAGTTCACAAGAAAGGGCAAGCAGTCGGGGCTGGTACATTTATAACTGGCTTCCTTGGGCCTGCCTAACAAGAGTTCTCTTTCCTTCTAGATCTGCTCATTGACCTTTAGCTTCACTCAAAACAAAACAAACAAAAAATTATGTCCTTTTGGTTCCCTTTCTCATTATCTTCCTTATACAAATCCTATTTTTCCTACATGCCAAAAAAATCACTCTTTCATTTATGCAAGCAAGTCTTTCTCTTTGCAGAAAAGTATTCTTTAGCCACTTAAAACTATAGGAAACTACTAAGTGGCCTCACAGGGAAACAATTTGTAACCTCTGTAACAGTCAGGCACTCTCATTTGAAAGCCTGCTCTTCCCCTCTGTGTCTGTGCGTACTTGTTCTATTAACTCAGACCATTCATCCAGAGATAACATCTAATTGTAGTTTCCACCAAAATATTAACATATTATTAATGCTTAGCAAGTAAAAAGAATAATAATGCCCTAACATTTCCCTTTCTTTTTCACCTCAAGATTCATATGCAAAATGAGATTTTGAAAGAATAGTATAGAAAGGTTTGGCCTATTAGACCTCGTATACTAGTTTTTACTGTCCAGCATATTATACCTCATATTAGGTTTTTCTGTTCTTCTACACAAACGTTCAACCTTTTAAATGGGGAATGCACCTATTAAGCATTAATTAATCGGACTTGTTATTCTCTCTTACTTCAGAGGACTAGCACTCTAGTCTCATGGTACAAGTCATATCAAAAGCTGTTCTTGTCCCAAAAATATACTTTGACCACCACCAATGAACTGTCATTCAGAAATGCTCAAGTATCCTGTTATGCTCCCAGATGCTTAAGAGGCTCACAAGAATCCAAACTCCCCCTTTTCTTCATGCCCAAACCCTACCCTACCTGTACATGCTTCTGCTCACTTCCCTGCCCTACACATATCTGCCAGTCCAGTCAGCCAAGCCTCCTCAAGGCTCCTTGTAGATACCAAGACTTCTCAGTCCAGCAACTCCTAAACTTAACCCATTCACTGAAGCCTAGAAAATTCATGATATTCCCCAGAAATCTTTCTTGACCATAATAAAGCTCTTGGTGACGACTTACTCTTTTGAATTTAGAATACTCAAAATATCTAAAAGGTTAACAGCACAATGTAGCATATATCAGGAAACCAAATGGCTAGAAAAAATAATATTCTGTTTAAACTGAATTAGATCAGCAGCTCCTTGGGAGCAGGCAGGAGAATTTGCAGATTATGTTCTAAGTATCACACACATATTTATACCACACTGAACTATCTGTGGTTTTTTTCTTTGAATGAACTTCATAAGCTTCTTGGGGGCAGAGATTATTTCTCATATAGCTTTAGAATCCCCTACAATAACTAGCACCAATACTGCTGAACACACAGGAAGTACACAGTGGATTGTCACATATTTGCTTCATAGGGAAGCTGGGAATAATATCTGGTTGAACTGGAGAGAAAAATCATCCTAAAGCCACAAATCAGTGATAGAGCATTGAGAATGTGTGACATTTTTCAATGATTTGAGTGGGACTTTGAACTCATAGAGAATGACGCTATATGCAATTTCAGCAGAGGAGATGTGTGTGGAGGTAGGGGAGAGATTAATAGAATCAGAGAATCAGTTCTCTAATGGCCTTCAAGATTGTCTGATGAAAACTATCCTCTTAGAGATGAAGAAGTACTGGGGAAGTCTCCTAATTAAAGCTGAAAGACCAGAGATTGCATAAGGTGGTCTCAGTCCTTGACTGTACCTTTCGCATACTCAAGGTAGCTTTGCAGTAAGAATACAAGATACTTCTCACTGAAAGAAGTGCCCTACCTCTGCCTGGAGGCAGGGAGTAAAACATATTTCAGAGTTCCCATCCATGGTTAATGGGAATGCATTTAATGTTCTTTTAATGATGTATAACACTGTTAATTGCAGATCTATTACAATTTTCTTTTCTCTATCTCATCTATGCTACATTAACAAATATTAACACATCCTTTAACCAATTAAATTGTGCCACAGCAAGAGTATAATGTAGTGAAGAAAATTTGAGTTCAAATAACTAAACCTTTAATTGAGCAACTAAGATTTTTTTCTTTTAAAAATTATTTTGTTGTTTTCAATTTTCTGTTGTTACTTTTCTTGCCCAGGTAACAACAAAGCAGTACTGGACATTGTCACCAGGATGTTTTTGTAAACAAACACTAACTGAGCATCTATGATGTACAGGCACTGTTCTTGGAATTATGGAAGACCAAATAAATAAAACTCTGTTTCTGTCCTCAGAATCTAGCAAAATGATTAAAAATGAACACAACAACTCTAATAAAGGGAGAACATAAAACAGACTAATAGGATGCTATAGAATTTTAAAGCAAGGACAAATTCCCTGATTTTCCTTAACTGGGAAAATTGAATGAATGTAACCAAAAGTATTTCTAAAGCAATGTCCACAGAAATTGGGAAGTTCTGAATTTCAAAGATGGATGTCTTCTATTTCAGGTAGTTCTTTTGAGTTCCCATTTACTTCTAACGTTCAATTGCCTATTGACAAACAAGTATTCTAACTTTTTGCACAGATGCTCATTTTTAAGTTTTCTTTGAAGAGCAAGTTTTATTTTCTTCAAAGAAATATTGAAGAGAATATAATTTTGGATGTGGGGCACACTTTATAGGTTCCAAAGCATTTTCACAAATACTATTTCAATAGTTCTCATTTAGTCACCACAAAACCCTGCAAGGTACTCAGGGTCAGTTTATTGTGATTCTGGGTATGTACATGTGCATGTTATTATTATGTTCATTGAGGCTCAGAGGAGTTTTCTGAGTGACAGTGACAACTGGCATTTGTCAGACTTGTCAGACAAAAAGAAAATCACTAGCTAAGCTCTCCAATCTAAAATTACTTACAAGTTATTACACTTGAAAACTCATGTTTCCACCGGTATACGTTCCCTTGAAAAGCAAACATGCCCTGGGCAGCACTCAGCATCTGGGGTCCCCCAGCTTCCCCTTTTCTCCACACCTATCACCTTGTGCCCTTCTCAGACACTGGCCAACCTCTCTTCCCTCATCCTTTCTTCCCAAGAGGGGATAAAAAAGCAGCCATTTCTTCTTCCAACCTGAAGAGCCAAAGCCACTGAATTATGCCCTTTAAGAGTATTCGGGCTTTAAAACTTTGTTATATCTCTGCAGGGGAAGCCTTTAAGTTGTGAAACACATTTAGGGCAGCTGCCATCAGGTGGAAGGAATTTGGTACTGAATCACTGATGCTGCCATGTTTTCCTACAGTGAGAAACGGAGGGACTCAGCTTACCTTCAGGGCCATAGAAGAAAAGAGCAGCTGACACTAATGTATCCTGCCCTGTGTCCCTAAAAGGAACTCAAAGGATGAGTAGTGACAAATTTAACAAGCAGAGAAAGCC
Organism: Lyroderma lyra; assembly: GCA_004026885.1. Taxonomy (NCBI): domain Eukaryota; kingdom Metazoa; phylum Chordata; class Mammalia; order Chiroptera; family Megadermatidae; genus Lyroderma; species Lyroderma lyra. Next base: position 91,180 of record PVJL010002274.1, read on the forward strand.
TACTGAGTCTCAGTGGGCTGAGGTACAAAGAAAAAAAACAGAATCTGAGAATCAGCCAGGGCCTGAAAATGATGTCCCCAGTCCTTCCCAGCCCTCCACACACACATTTCTCCTGGCCTGAGCTCAGACCATAAAGGCTCAAGCTCTCTGCTTCTTAAAATCTGCCTCAAGTCTAGAAGAGAGGAATCCCAAGTCCTACAGCCATGACCCATGCTATTCTTTCTCCCATTTGAAAACACTAAGTGGGAAAAACTGTGCTTACCTCATAATGAGCCACGCGCTGCGATTCGGATATCAGCTGTGCACTGCACACCTTGCAGTAACTGTCCGTAAATAAATCCTGATCAATGTCGGAGGACTTCATCAGGCTAAAAGAGAATCAAGAAAAAAGAAAAATGAGCCCACTGCTTTGATGTTTATGAAAGTCATTAACTGTGTGAAAAAGCCAAAAACACAGGAACATACAGTGATAGCAGTGGAAGAGCTCTCCCTAAACTTTTGGTGTTATCCCATCAATTAACCATAGTAAGTGTATTGTTTATAGTTTTCTCATAAATGCCCAATAGGGTTGCTAGTGCTATAAAATAGAAACCCAGCTTTAGTTTTCTCTGTTTGACAAGTCAGACTTACACTTAATGCATCATAAAGGATTTATTGGAAAGAATGTTTTTACATTTGATTTATTAACAAAATATTGTAAGCATTCAATATACCCAACAATAAGGAATAGGTTAAATGAATTTTGGTACATTCACTCACTAGAATACTATGTGACTTACAAATCAAAATTTAAATCAAGTCTGTCTTCAAAAGAATATTTAGTGAAATAAGAAAAAGTTAACCATTATCAACAAAAGATGTTTACAAATCGGTATGTGCAGTATTATGCTAAATTTGTTTTTAAATATTTGTGCATAGAAAACATTCCAGGGAGTTTTTATAAAATTTTAATAGCAGTTATCTTTAGAATATTATAGGTAATTATCTATGTAATTTTCTTTATTTTTAAATTTTCTATAATGAACGTGTATTACATTTCTAGTAAGACAAGTTAGCTTTGTCAAGAACCTTCTAAGCAATATAAAATCTAGTTTTGAGTTCAATTGCTATACTTAGAAAACTAAAATATTCAATAAAACTGTTCTTTAACTTTCGGTGCAAGCTTATACCTTGTAAAGTAGGGAGCCTTCACTATTCCTGCTGGCCCTTCTAGGTTTAGGGTCATTGAAATTCATACAGCCACTTCTACCACTCAGTACTACAACTGAGCCCACAAAAGTAAACAAACATATTCTCAAATTCCAAACTCCAAATCAAAATGCAGTCAAGTATCTCAAGCTTGTGAAGATGATCCGTCACGAAGGTGTCTTACAGCTGCTGAGGTATAATGTTACCACCCAGAAACACACACCAGTCCATCAAAATGTTTTTCCCCGATCCACAAACTCTGCTTCATTTTACCTTCTTCCTGCCAGGCAAAAAAAAGTAAGGACTATGCCAGACAACATGTGGCATAAAGAGGCAAAAAATGTTTAGACAATACGGGTGTGGTGGACACCTTGGAGTATATCTTATCTTAACCCCCTCATTTTACATATACGACCATTGAAAGTCTTTGTTGATCATTGGCATGGCCATAAATATGGCCTAGCTTGCATCGTTCCAATTTCCACACTCCAGATCCATCCTGCTATGTTGGTGTTGGGTCAGTCACGAAGCCCTATAGGTCTCAGTTTCTCTCCTGTAAAAATTGAGAAAAAAAAAATTCCTATGCCTCCTCAGAGAACTGTAGTCAATAGCAAAGGAGAAATATAGGAGAAAGTACTATATAAACTGTGAAACTCATTTGAAAGGGATCATTATCACACTTTTAATGATATACTGATCTTGGTGTGATATTGGCCAAGACTTAATATAACAAAATGAAAGAATGTGGTCCATTTTGAGTGGTTTTTTAAACCATCTAAATAGCCATGCCATGTAAAAATTATCTGCCTGAAATAAAAGGATGCCTGCCTTACTAACTCCAAACTCACTTTTTACCTTGGTCTTGGCCGTCTTGGCACATCAGGGCATTTAAAAAGCAGTTTAAAGGGATTCATAGTTTCTGTTCCTCAGAGATAACAGTACCCCTGATTTTTCAATACCCAACTACCAAGAGTAGTGCCAGATAGTAAGGATCACTTAGGGCTGAAGTGGATGTTTTTCTGGAAGAATCATTCCTGGCAGACAGCCCAATCTAGAATCCCGCAACTGAAGTACCTGGAGCCTTATTACCTCACATGACAAGCTGTTGCAGATAGTCCGACAATGCCAGTTGTTAGTACTTTTTAGACTGAATCAAAATCTGTCCCATTGCAGATTTCCCTCATTGATTCTGTCTGTGGGTATAACACTGAACAATTTTATTCTTCCTTTTAATGAGATATCCTCCTTTAGGTGTTTGAAGATAGCTGTCTCTTACCTGTTCTCACACCCTGTCCTGCCTTATCATCTTGGTCTGTGTCTATCTCTTTATGACCATTCTTCAAAGGCAGTGCCAATGACAGAATGAAACACTATAAATATAGTCTAAATGGATCAAAGAATCACAAATCCATATGACCATCCAAAATGTCCACTGTAATTTGTAATGGTCTCTATTCATATCCCAGAATGCAAGTGGAGAAGAGGTGTTTTGATAGTGGAAAAATGTAGTACAACAGTTTTAAATGCCAAATGGGAAAAGAAAACTTATTAGGTGTATTTTTGAAGCTAGGCTACTATAAGCGTTGTGTTTAAATATTATTATCATGTTCCTTATTATTTCTAATAAAGAAGTGCATGAAAATAGATTCATGAGTAACCTGGTTAATAAGAATCTACAAATGAGGAAGGAATCTACAAAATCCTTCCTCATTATAAAACCGACTGCAGAAATCAAACACTGTGAAAAGATATTCAAGGTATGTATCAGACCGAGTGGGGCCCATAGGAGTCTGAGTCTCAATAAAGCAGCTGTGCAAAAGAAATAGCTTCAAAGGCAGAATATAAAATTTGTATACATACATACATACACACATACACACACACACACACACACACATACACACACACACATATATATATTCAAAGGAAGAAGGGATTATCAGGCTTTTTTTACAATGTTTTATATATTTGCATATAAGAATATTGATTTGAACAAGCCCAAATGCAATAAAATGACAATAAAGACCTCTGAAATTTATGAGGCCCAAATGGAATACACAAATAAGTTCAATTCCAGTGGGAGGCAATTAGTGGTCTGGTTTGTACATGAGGGCTTTTCTCCAAGAAAAGAGAACTCTGTGTAGGGCACTTTAAACAACTAGAGGTGCTAATCTATTATTCAAAGAGTAGAATTCCCAAGGAGGGGTTGGTTGCCATCTGATACCCTACTCTGACTTGTTTAGAATAGGATTATCAGCTTTGATGGCCTTAGGAAGTACAGGTGAGCTGGTAAGAAAAAAGAAGGCAAATCTACTACCTTTCTTTAGCCTTGTCCATGATTCTGAATAAGCAGCTAGGCCAGAGACAAGGCAGGACCAGTCAGTCCTACTGTCCCATAAGAGCCAATGTGTGGTGACCTCCACCTTAGAAACATACTGACTGTGCTACACTTTGAGGCCTTGGGACATTGTAAGGAGGAAGACAAGAGTAGGGGGAGTCAGAAGTTTTAATATCCTGGATCTGAAACTGATCTGAATGAAAGCTTCCTCAGTGTCACCCATACTGGCACTTTCCAAAGCAAACATTGAAAATTTGAATAACTTCTTTATTACTCTTTGGTATTCATAGAGGATAGTGCTACCTATATTTTAGTAAAGAAGCCCTCAGTGGAGTTGGAGGAAGTATTAGAATGAGAATCTGATCATATTCTCATTTGCTGCCCCAGGTCTTTAGAAAGAGATCTATTTGTAGGTATAGCAGTGACAGTATAAGACTTCAAAGTATAGCTAGGTATAATAAATAAAGTAAATATAGAGGAGAATAGCTTATATTTATTCAACAGTGGTTTTTGAGCATCTACTATGTGTGAGGCACAAGGATAACAGAAGGCACAACTCCTATCTTCCAAATCTTCGTAAGATATTGAGTGAAAGAGATATATATACACAAATACCTAATGCACAAGCAGTAGGTATAATGTGGCTGCTAAAAAGTGCTACAGGATTTGAAAAGACAAGCAGGATTGTAAGAAGCTCTCCGAAGAGGTTCTATAAGACTTGGACATTTAAGGTTGAAGAGGATTAGAGTGGAAGGAAATGGGTTCCAACTCGAAAGCTAATTTCTTTTCCTGGCAAAAATCTCACCACCAGTAGGCATGAGAAGATAAATACAAGGGGTATCAGTGGGACTAATTTAAAATTATGCAACATCAAGGGAGGAGGCAGCTAAATCCAAGGGAGAGAAGGGTACACAGAGCTCAAGATCCAGACGGAAGGAGGAGAGACTGGGGGAGAACAGCCAGGTCCCATGACTTTTCTCAAGGTGCAAGGATGGCCTTTTAGGATTTTCAGATGTAAATATGAAGTCTTCTTTTCTGTTTCTTTCTGCATCTCAAGAGCAGATTTCAGGAACACAGGCTGAAAACCCAGAGATACCCAAAGCTTCATGGCAAAGAATAATATTCTTCATTTATGATAGTGTTAAAATAGCTTCTGAGTCAAAGATCCCAAAACCCATGTGGGCCTCTTCAGAGGAAAAAGACATTAGTTCAAATCCAAGTTGCTTGGTCTCCAACTAGGTTTTTAAGCCAGTTATATATTCTCTCTGAGCCCTTGTTTCCTCATTTGTGAAACAGTGAAAACATTCTCACAGGGCTATTGTGAGGAGTAGAGACTATGTACATAAAAAGCATCTAACAAAGACTGTGGCATTTGGAAGATGCTCAAAAACAGATATTACCACCATTATTATGAATATTATTAATTTTCTATCATTATTATTCTCATTTTCAGAGAGATGTTATAAATATTTAAACAGACAAATAAATAGATCCACATTCACACTAAGGGGGAAAATAACACAGTAGGTGTGCTGAAATCATAGTTTTACTGCCATCATAAGCTTTCTTTTGTATTAACAATAAAATCCACAAAAAATGGCTCATTTCCACTGAAATCCACTGCCAACCAATACTCAGGCCTTATGCTTGCAAAGACCCCATGCTTCATGTATGTTTAAAATCTATTTTTGAGGAGAGATCCATGATGGCAGAATAAATAAACACTGTGTTTGCCTCATCCCATGAACACATCAAAATTACAACTAAATTATAGAACAATTAACTTGAACAACCATCTAAAGTCTAGCTGAACAGAAATTATAACTAAGGATATAAAAAAGAAGCCACCTCAAAACTGGTAGAAGGGTGGAGACATGAAATAGGCTTGTCTCAAACCTCCGTGTGGTGGATGAAATTGGGAGAGACATCTCAGTCACAAACGTTCCCCACAGAGAACTCCAGCCCCATACCAGGCTTCCCCATCCAGAAAGAGGAGCCCCCACAAAATCTGGCTATAAAGTCAGTGAGGATTGCGATCATCTAAGTGGGTCACAAGGCTGTGGGAAACCCAGCTGTCCTCTTAAGGGGCCTATACAGACTCACTCACAGGTACTCACTCTGGGCTCCAAAAGAGGGACAGTGACTTGCAGAATATCAGAGACATACAGGGGGCAGATTGAGGTGTATGGCTTTGGGGCAAGAGCTGAAAGATAGTTAACCATTTTCTCTGTATGAAAGCCATCTTTCCTGTGTTGGGCCCTCTCCCGTGCCCATGGCCAACTCTGAATCTGAATTTATCTGATTAGCTTCACTTGCTCTACCCTGGTGACTCACTGAGACCCCACCACACCCAACTTCATACTTCAGGAGGCTTTATAAGTGGCTAAACCTTATGGGAGCCAGCAGGCCTCAGTGTGTCCTGGGTTTTTGCAGAGCTACCTCTGACCTGGCACTGTTGGCGGCCATCCTCGATTCAAAGTGTGGGCTCTCTATGCATCTGGAGGTCCAGTACAGGCAGTAACCAAAGTGAATTGCTTTGTAGCTGCCATCACTTAGACCCAGCCAGTCACAGGCAGTGGCTGACCTGGGCCTGCACCAAAGCCCCTCTTAAGAGGCCCCAAAACCAACATACTTGGAGGTTGATTTCAGACCAGAGCAGAGCACCACCCAATTAGCCCACAAGTGGCATATCAAAGGGTGGACTCAATCAGCACCAAATCCTGGTGGGGCAAATCCCACTCCATAGGATAAGCCACCCACACAGCAGTCCATAAACTGCAAGACTGGAAGATATAGCGTATCTACCTAATACATAGAAACAAACACAGATAGGCTACCAAAATGAAAACAAAGAAATATATCTCAAGTGAAAGAATGGGAGAAAAACTCCAGAAAAAGAACTAAACAAAATGGAGGCAAGCAACCTACCAGAGATAAAGTTCAAAACACTGGTTATAAGAACGCTCAAAAAACTTAGTGAGAACTTCAACAAAGAGATAGGGAGCATAAAAAAGGACATAGAAACCATAAAAAAGAAGAACCAGTCAGAAGCAAAGAATACACTTATTGAAATGAAGAATGCACAAAGAGTCAGCAGCAGACTACATGAAGTAGAGGCTCGAATCAGTGATTTGGAAGACAAGGTAGCAGATAACAGCCAATTAAAATAGCAAAAATAAAAATAAATAAAAAAATGAAATGAGAACGGTTTAAGAAACCCCTGGGATGACATCAGTGTAACAACACACACATTACAGAGGAAAGGAAGAGAGAAAGCAAGAGATTGAGAACCTATATGAAGAAATAATGACTGAAAACTTTTCTAACCTGGCAAAAGAAATAAACATATGTATAATATCAGGAAATGCAGAGAGTCCCAAACAAATTGAACCCAAACAGGCCCAAACCAAGACAGATCACAATTAAAATGATAAAAGTTAAAGACAAAGAGAGAATCCTAGAAGGAGTAAGAGAAAGGCAACTAGTAACTTATAAGACAGTTTCCATAAGATTGTCAGCTGATTTCTCAACAGAAACTTTGCAGTCCAGAAGGGATTGGCAGGAAATATTATTCAATGTGATAAAAATCAAGGGCCTATACCCAAGACTACTCTAACTAGCAAGGCTATCATTTAAAATCAAAGAAGTGCTATAGAGCTTCCCAGACAAGAAAAAGCTAAAGGAGTTCATTACTACAAAACCAATAATACAAGAAATGTTAGAGAGACTTCTTTGAGACAAAAAAATATTTTAATTAAAAATAGGAATAATAAAAGAGCAATAATTATATATCTATCAATAATTACTTCTAATGTAAATGGATTAAATGCTCCAATCAAAAACATATGGTAGTTGTATGTATAAGAAAACAAAACCCTTACATATACTACCTACAAGAGACTCGCTTCAGATTGAAATAACACAAACAGACTGACAGAGATGGAAAAATTATTTCATGAAAATAGAGGGAAAAAAAAGCTGGCATAACAATACTTATACTAGACAAAATGAACTTTAAAACAAAGGTTATACCAATGGGAGTTCCCTGGTGGTGTAGTGGCTTAAGGCTTTGGCGCTGGCGCTGTCAGTGCTGTGGCCTGGGTTTGATTCCCAGTCAGGGAGCTACCCACATACCAAAAAGCAAAAAAAAAAAAAAAAAAAAAAAAAATCTAAAGAAAAAAAAACAAAGGTTATAACAAGAGACAAAGAAGGACCCAGTAATCCCCCTTCTAGATATTTATCCAAAAATACCCAAAATGGTACTTCAATGGAACATGTGCATCCATATGTTTGAAGCAATATTTACAATAGTCAAGATATGGCAGCAACCTGGGTGCCCATCGATGGATGAATGGATAAAAAAAGAGGTGGTACATATATACAAAGGAACATTGTTCAGCCATGAAGAGAATTGGTTCTTGCCACCTGTAGTGGCATGGATGGGCCTGAAGGGCATTGTGCTGAGTGGAGCATGTCAGACAGAGAAAGACAGATGCAGTGTGATTTCACTTATCTGTGGAATCTAAATAACAAAATGAATAAAACAGAAAGATACCTATAGATACAGAGAGCATTTTGATGGTTGCCAGTTGGGAAGGGTGTTGAGGGGTGGCGGGGGAAAGGGAGAAGGAATTAAGAAGTAGAAATTGGTTGTTACAAAGTAGTTATAGGGAGGTAGGGTATGGCACAAGGAATATAGTTGATAATATCATAATAACTATGCATGGTGTCAAATGGGTTCTAGATTTATTAGGGTGATAGATGGAAGGGGAATTGGGGGACAAGGTGAAAAAGGTGAAGAAATTAAGAAGTACAAATTGGTAGTTAAATAACAGTCATGAGGATATAATGTAAAGTATAGAGAATATAATTAATAATAGGGTAATAATTACAGTGCCAGGTGGGTACTAAACTAGTCAGGGGGATCATTTCTTAAATTATACAAATGTCTAACCCCTATGCTATACATTTGAAATTAATATAAAATAATACTGAAAAATTTAAAAAGGAGAGGGAAGGTGAAGTGGAATAAAAGGTTCAAATTTCCAGGTATAAAACAAATAAGTCATGGGGATGTAAATGTACATCATGAGGAATATAGTCAATAATATTGTGAAAACAATGTACAGTGTCAGATAGTTGTTGGTGATCATTTATTTGGGCATATAAATGTTGAGCAACTATGCTGTATACCTGAAACTGATATAATATTGTATGTGAGTCATATTTTTTAATAAAAATCATGAATAAATAATAGATCTATTTGTATTGTCAGGAGGTGCTGATACTGCAGTCAGAGCTGTTTGATGAGAACACCATCCCACCTTCTCTCTCAACCATGGGTGTTTTTCTCTCAGTGACCTGCTCCACGGGGGCCACAAAGGCAAGCACGTGCCATCCAAAGCTTGCATGTATCCCAGCTCTCTGGACCCACAACCAATCACTGTAGTCACTTTAAGACGGTCTCAGCAGTCATGCTACTCAGAGTGCCATCTCCTCAGCTCCAGTCCCCTGCCGGAGAGAAGCCCTTGTCTTGGTGACCCCCACAGGTGGGTGTCATATCATTATAAGAAAATTGGGCAATTGCACTGTAAAGCTCATCTATAAGATCTAATAATCTACTTTCCACCCACTCACTCTCCTTGCTAACCCTTTAAAAATAGGACTTAAGACTCATGGCAATTTCAACCAAAGAGCCGCTCCTGCCTTTAGGAGCAGATTTCTGAATCTCCCAACTGCCACTTTGCATAACCGGCCAGTATCAAAGATTGTGGCTCCTCTACAGATAGTCCCAACAGTGCTTGACCCTGCCTCATGAAAGCTCCAGAACCACAAGGAATACAGATTTTATTTTATGATTACAAATGTATTAAGTGCTATTCCTAAGCCAGGCTTAGTGCTAAGGGGCTATAACCACCTGATTTAATTCCCTTGCAGGCACAGATAGAGCTACCAGACTCATTTTCTAGATGAGAAACTAAGGCTCAGGAGTTGAATAACTACTCAAAGGTCACACAATTCCAGGGTGGTAGCCAGGTGTCCAAGCCAGGGCTGACTGTGCCCACCAGCTCAGCCTTCACCCTGAGCAGCCTCTGTGGTGGAACTCAGCACAGGGAGCCCTACAGGCTGTTCCCCTATTTTCTGTCTAGTGAAGGTCATAAAAAATAATTAAAATGAAAGTGGAGGGCAAACATCCTGCCTAGAATTAACATGCTGTGGACCAGAGAGCCCCTACTGTTCAAGTGGAGCCTTGAAAGCTGTTACTGACCTTGGAGCCCAAACTCTCTGCCACATGTTTAACTGGACCAAGCTGGGGTGCACTATTGTCTTCCTATACATTCTAGTCCTACTTCTGCCTGTACAGAGTCTATGTCTCTGTGACCTGACTCACCCTCAGATTTGGTACCTATTGCGCCCTCCCACCTAGTCTGACACCCTGAAACACCATCACACCCTTCTGTCCAGGCTAGCCAGCTCCTTTTCATCCAGTTTGAGACTCTCTGCTCTATGGCCAACCTCGCCCCACTGAGGCCACTGCTCTCAGCAGCTCTGGTCCTCTGCATCGCGAAGCCCAACATGAAGAGACTGCATGAGCTACAGTCCCCTTCAATTCTGACAAGCTCAATGGCAGATTCAAAATGCCACCACAAAAACAAACCATCGCCTGGTTATGAACATGAAGCAAACATGAGACATATCACTGCTGTTTAAATTCAGCCAAATTTTCAAATTATTAATATCCCAAAGGCTATTGGCATTGCTTCTGCTTTGTTTTATCAATATTGGAGGGGATAACACTCTGCTCAGAAGGGGGAAAGATGTGAGAACCAGGGCTGGACCATTAGCAGCACAAAACAAATATGCTCCTTTGTGATCCCTTTGGGCTTTTACTCCACTTACAAAAGGGTCCATGAACTAGCACCGACTTTTGGTGGCCTGACTTTTGTTCCATTCCCATTTCAGGCTCTGCCACTGTCCTGCTGGGGCATGTTAAAACACCTTCTCCCCAGCAAGGAAAGGAGAAATCTTTGAGAGACAAAGCTGTGGCTTCAGCACACATCTCCACGGTGATCACCCCCACCCCCACTCAGGCCCGGGAGCTGCAGACGATAGGCTGCAAGCAGAAACTGTCCTGTCCCCTTCACATCTCCACATCTCCCTGCCCATGGAGGTGGGTGATGCAGGACTGGTTGCCGTGGCAGCAGACCAAACAGCTTTAGGGGGGAGAAAAAAAACCACCATGAAAAGTACTCCAGAAATGAAAGTGTATTGGTCTTCCATGAAATCACGCCGGAAAGCAAAAGTGGGCAGGAAGCAGCACAGATGAAGGAGATGCTCACATCAGGCTTTCAGGGCCGGAGCACTCCAGCACACTTTCTTTAATTCACCACACACCCCTATAGGTGATTAGACAGGGGAAGCTGGGACCTCCTGTGAAGTGGCCGAATCAGAATGAAGGTCAAATGCATGACAGCTTCAATAATGACTTGATTCCCTGTTTCTCAGAATGTAGCTCATTCTTCTGGTCTGATGCTGCCTTCCCAATTCCTGATGTGGTACAAATAAAAGAATTTGGCAGTCCAGGCCCCTCTCCATACCTCATTGGGTGCAAATGCTGCTTTCTAGCCTGAGCTGTGCTGAGCGAGAGGCAAGGGTGGAAGGGAAAGGAGAGAGGGAGAGAGAGGGAGGAAGAGAAGGAGGGAAAGAGAGAGAGGGAGAGGGAGGGGGGTAAAAGGGAGGGGTGAGAGGGAGGAAGAGAGGGAGGGAGAGGGAAAGACAGGGAGAGGGGGAGAGAGGAGAGGGAGGGAGGGAGAGAGAGAGAACTCAGTCACACCACCCCCCTCTCTTCCTGGCATCGCCAGGAGATTCATAGCTAATTCACACCACTTGAATAATTGCCTTTTAATGGAATCATTTTTTCATGTGTAAAACTGGACTCTGTGATTCCTGACTCGGAGGCATCTGTCACCACTGGGTATACACGCCTCACCCGTGGCCCTGGGCCATGGAGCCATATCTGTCAGTCTCGTTCACATATGGCATGGGCCAGCCTAATGATGTCTGGGAAGGAGAGCAGCAAACATGCCCCCAGCTTGGGCCAACCACTGTGGGTACACACATGGGATTCTGCCATATCCAAGGAGGCATGTGTGCCTGGATCCCTATCACTTCTCTCCTCTCTGGCCCCTTGTCCTTTGTCTGAATGTACAAGTCTGAAGTTTTGACTCCAGAGAGCATGAATAGAACCTAAGCCTTCAGAACACTCCAACCCCTGAGATGTTTTATGGAATTCGCCCAATGGCCTCTGCCCAAGTTTAGGACATTATACAACCTCATTAGCCTCCCTCACCCTTATTTATTAAATGGATTTTTATTGAGCAGTTACTATATGCCTGGTGCTGATCTCATGGAGAAGGTTGACATACTGGAATCCAGCAGACTTGTATACCATTCTACATCAACATGGACAGGATTTCTGTCTCCTTCTACACATACATAAAATATTCATTCTAAAATCTCTACTTGCCCCATGGCCCAATTGCCTTCACTAAGATTTTACTGTTGAATCTTTGCCTCCACCTAACAATAGGGACTGAGGATGTGCACAGAGGCAAAAGGAGGTAGCAGGCATTCAAAAGATAAAGGCCATTCTGTCTGGGTTTACAAAGGCTCTTTTGGAGGCCACTTCGGGAAGAGCCCTGGCAGTAATGCAGCAAGCCCCACTGCAGCCGGCTGACTGACAGAGCACTCTTGTCAGGAAAACACTGTCTGCATTTGTAGGGTGTTAATGGGTAAACTCCAGCCCCTTTGCCCGTCACAGTGGGTCAGAAGCCTTTTGTTTTTCTTTTTGGACTTTCAAGGGGAGACATGGGTGGTGGGTAGAGAGCCTAAGTTTTCTACTGCTTTGCAACTTCAAGTGAGAACAAGAACAGAGCCGCCAACACAGGAGGAAAGCAAAAGGCAGAGAAAAACAAAAAAGATCACCAGCCCACAAAGAGACTAAGGTGAGGAAAGGAGGAAATAGCGGGAGTAGATTGTACTTCTTAGGTTTTCTGTTGCTCATTGCATCAAACTAAAGGGCTGAGCACCCAAGTTGAAAAGCCACTCACACTTTAAAGAACGGGCTCCCACCTTCCCCCACCACTCACAGGAGCAAGGCCAGTGCAGACTCCCCCCTCTCCAGTGTATTAGCTACCTGTGCCTACTCAAGACGGGTGGATTTTCTAAACAAGCTGAAAGACAAGATCTTTCTTTTTAACAGTGGATACAAGCCTCCAAATACACAGTTTATAAATAAGTATTCCATTACTGTAACTTGTTTACATGATTTATCTTCACAAGACTGCCCCTACTGAACTAGACAGATTGAGGACAGATTTAAATGGAGCTATCACATCCAAGGCTCGGAGGAACAGTTCTACACCTGTACCCAGCTGCAGAGGATGGCACAGATGCAACACACCAAGTTGCTGCAGGGAAAACTACAACTTTTATTTTAATCCATATTCCAAGGCTGCTGCATGGGCTGTCTGTCAGCCAGCAGGCATGTTAACCCCATTCTCCACCACGGCTCCAATACCTAGACTCGGCTTCTCTGAGGAATCCTGTTTGGTCTCGATTTGTCTGCTGCTTTTCCAAAAATCAGCAAACTGAAAAGTTCATGTGTAAGTATCTAGAGTGGCCAAGATGAGAAGACATGGGAATTAAAACATTGCAAAGTTAGCAGCTGCCCATCCACCAACTGACAAAAGCCTGTGTGCAGATCTGCCCCTTCCGTGAAATCTTTCAATCAGAACTTTTTTTCTAATCTGAGAATTGGTTTGAGATCTGGTGCCACCTTGCACTTTGGGATGAGGCAAGAAGTAGTGACAATAAAGACAGCTTAGGGAATTCAGCTACCAGGAGAAGCTAAGCATGTAAAGGTATGAGTACTTTACTCATTAATACTGAAAATATTAGTAAAAATTAAAATATCCAACTAAATGAAGTATTGGTGAAGGTGTGGAGACACACAGGGTCTTTTACACATTTTTGACAGCAGGATAAGTTGAAAGAATTATCTCATCAAGTTTAACAACCCAGCAACTGCACTCCTAGTTTATAGGCAGGAAACCCTCTTGCTCATGTACCACACCAAGCACGTAAAGGATGATAATAGCGGCATTGTTCAAATAGCCAAACCTCCATCGGCCCAAATACGACAGGAGTGTGGATGAATAAATTCAGGTATAGTCACAACGTGAAGAAAGCATGGCAAGACAGCAGAATATGGATGAATCATAGCAATCTAATATTTACATAAAAAAAGTAAATCAAAGAGCAAATACATGAGACCATTTCTATAGTCAAAAACAGCTAAAATGAAAATAGATACATCTTAGGGATACATGTAGATAAGAGACAACTCTAAAAATATCTGGCAAAAAAATAAAAAATAAAATGATGACAGGGCTCAGAATGATGACTTCTTTAAAAGGGCAGAATGAGAGAGAATTACATAACTAGATGCAAGTTGTTGCCAGACTGTCACCTTGCTTTGGGAGACGCTATAGGGGTGTTCATTGTGTTATTACAAAAAGTAAAAGAGAGTGATAGGTAAGTAAGTAGGCAGGCGGGTGGGTAAGTAGGTAGATGGAAACCGTGTATGCACCAAAATGAGAGATGATTTCCTAGAAACAAATCCTCCACACTCACTGTAACAGAGACATAGTTAATTGTTTACCCCTTTTCCTTAGTCACAAAAAAATTAGGCTGAATTTTTCACCCTCTCTTACAGCTATTGTGCCAGGTAACTGAGTTCTGGCCAATGGGGCAAAGGCAAAAGCAACATGCCCCCTTGTAGGCCTGGCCCTGCAAAGCCTGCTGCCTGGTTTATCTGCTCTGCCTTCTGCAGGTTGGATTCTGATGCCCTGGTCAACCCTGGAAGGTGTGTGTTAAAGAAGGCAAGGTCTTTGAAAGCCTGAGCCCCTGAATGACTACATGGAATAGAGCCCCATGTCCCCATCCCTGGTACCCGCTGAACTTCATGTGAGTGAGAAATGGACGCCTAATGCACTTAGTCGTTGATTCAGGGCTTGTCTAGTATTACCTTAACTAACTCAACTCAAGTATTAGTAACTTAACAAGGCTGGAAAACAATTACACAGACGTGTACTTTTTACTGAGTTACCGCTCTAACATGTTTTTTGAGGGAATTAGAAAAAGCCAGTGACTTTCGAGGGTTTTACACTCAAGAGATTAGGCTTTAACATCACCTCTTTGCTCAGTGCTCTGGGTAATGGCATGAAACAGCCCAGACCCCACTAAGAGTGCTGATTCCGGGCCGGACTGATCTTTTCCTTATTTGACCAGAATGTGGGGTTTTTATGAGTCAAAAATGAAACAATTTATAGAAAAGTATATCATCCCATTAGGACAAGGCCTGAGTACTAGTTCACTGACCATGAGTCCCTTCTCAGGTATTCTAAGAATCCTCTGCAAACACAGTGACACTTTCTAGGAAGGCAACTCGATTGCTCTCTAGTTTTGAGCACACCCATCCTACTGGCCCGCTGGCATGTTGGTCCAGTGTGTTGTGAAATCTGCTTTGCCATTTGCAGGGGGAAGGCGGGGTGCAAACTGAGCAGTTGGTCATGACCACTGGCATGTCAGGTAATGACCAAATTCTCACATCAGCTTCAGGGTCTTATCGCCTCACCAGAAATGACAGCCTGTTCGTCTGATAGCAGCCCTGATGTTGGGGAAAAGCACGCATCTCACTATTCCAGTCCTTAACATAGTGACACGTTCAAATTCTTGCCCCAAATCAATTCTCACCTTTCAACTGAGTGAGCAGGGGTTCAGCAGGGTCCAGGAAATGGAACTCCATTGCTATAGATTCATCACCTGGTTAAGCCGTTTCTGGCTTTAGGGAAGAGAGTGGGCATATCGAGTACGCACTGGGCAGTGCCCTTCTAAGACCACTCCTCACTCTCCTATCGGTTCTGTTCTAGCTGCACCCCTGCCTCAAGCCTCACAGTGAATTGTCAGCCTCTCCATCCACCCTGACTACCTACTAAGGCCAGACTGACCTTAAGTCCATGCCACCACCCCTGCTTTTCTCATACCTGCCTTCCCCACCTGCTAGCACAGAAAGGGGGGCTGCTCGGTAGAAGAGCAGATCAGGAAGGGCTGGCAAGGAAATGCGAAACACGAACACTTCGGGTGGCTGTGGAAGAGGGGGTGAAAGTTGAGACAGAGCAAAAGTAAAGGGGCATGGAACTTGGGCGATTTGGAACTAAGTGGGTTAGAGAGAGAATGAGACTCCACCCTACAATGGAGATAGGAAGAAGGAAATCACAACAAGGAAATACAAACAAGCTTAGGTATCACCTAACTGAATCACTCACATTCACAGAGAACACAGAAAAGGCACCGGGGAGATTACAGGATTTCCCACACTCACCCTGTGAGTTAAAAGGCAAAAATGGGGATATCTAACTGCTACGAAGACATTCTTTCCCGCACCTCACTGCAGTCCACATATTTACTGCCTTCCTTCCAGGAATCATTTTGGACAAGGAGGAACCAACAGCACTCCTTTAAACTTTGGGAAAACCAGACACCTGTGACTTTGGTGAGTGGGAACCAGTGATGCAACAAAGACCATCTTCCCAGGGCAGGTCCCAGCACGGCGATGAGGCGGGCTAGGAGGAGGAGGAGCAGAAATCTGGGCTGGGTGCACCTCGTCTTTTCTACCATGTTCTCATATTTTATAGCTGATGGTAAAGCCCTGAAACCTGTGCCACGTGAAGGTATTAGGCTCAGAGTGGGAAATATTTCAAGTACTGATTCTATCTCAAACTGGTACTAGCAATGCAATTTCTATTACCAGCAATTCCTATTTCTCACCACCACCACCTAAAAAAATAGGCTATCCTCCCAAGTGGATGGCTGTGACTTGTTTAGTCATTGAGTGGTCTGGGCCCACATTAAGATAAGTACTCTCACGGTGGACAGGGAAATGTTCAAGCCTCATGCCCTTCGAGGAAGAACTTCTTGCCCCAACTGCTAGGAGTGGAATCGGCATTCAGGCTTAAGCTATCCACCCCTTCAGGAATGCCCACACCTGAAAGCCGCCTCACCCAAGGTCACGCTCCTACCCGGGAAGCCCACACCCCATGACCAATGAATGCAAGATTGTAAAAGCACAGACACTGCAGCCCCACAATGGACAAATTCTAATGGGCCACTTCAGTCCCAGAACTCCCCATGGAACTGGTAAAGGCTGTTGCACCTGCACCAAAGCCCAACCTCCCGATCCTCCTTCTGCCCCTCCCTGTTAAGGGTGTTCATCACGACAGCCATTCTAGTTAACATCCCTAGCACCAAATGTCTCCTGACGAACCCTCTCTGTGACACCTCTTATCGCCTGTCTCCTTGGGAAGTAGACCACACACAGTGGTCCCAACTATGGAAATCACCTTGTCAGAACTCCCAGAGTCTCAGAATTCCTCCAGGAACCATAAACTTAATGTCAGAGTAACATTTGTGCAGTACTAGGCAAAGAACTGTTTCTGATAATACTGTATCATGAGACAGGTTCTGTGCTATTTAATAATATGCTAGTGCTGAATTCCATTTCCCATTCTTTTGATCTGTGGTCCCCAATGTGGTTACAGTTACTATCGTACCATCTGACTTGAACTGATGATTCTAAGTTTTATAATGTCAAATAAGTCATATTTCAGTAGCACTTCCTACCCACTACTAAAAATATTGTTTCTTCCCACGCAGCTATTCCTAATGAGATATTTCAAGCCACCTGGCACCCGGCGGCGTTCCTTGGCTAATCTGCTATAGAGTCTCATGAAATGGAAACTGTATACAATAGAATCCAGTGGATGCTGGTGTCAGGGGGCAAGAAAAGCGTCGATATCACAGGTTTTTTGGCCTACAGTCAGAGATGTTCCTTGTATGTGTCATTAAACCCACAGTCAGTGTGACTCTAGCATAAAACAGTACATTATTAGGTGATTTTGCTGGCCCCAGTTGCTGGCTGGCTTTTCTCCAGGACCTTAGCTGCTCTTACAGTTTCTGATAAGAATCAGTTTGAAACCTGAACAACTGCTAACTCCCACTGAAATGTAAATGTATCTGGGGACCAGACAAGGCCTCCTGCCCAGCTGCATTGCCAACTAATTCCAGCCATCCAAAGGCGTGCCACACCATCCCTGACAATGGGCCCTGCTTTCTCTCCCTTTCCTATCTTGTTTAGTATCAGACTGTCTTTTCTCCTCTCCATCACTCCGCTAATTCAGGTGTTAGGCACCATCTCCCCGGAACATTCCCCTTCCCCTCTTCTCACCCAAGCTGCGTTAGGGTCCCTGTTCTAGGTTCCCCTAGCTCTCTGTGCACACCAAAATATAACCGATAAAATGCACTCATGCAATGGTGTGCTCCCACATGGATGGGGAGCCTTTAGATGTAAAACTCTCTTTTCTGTACTCAGTACCCAGCACAGTTCTAAGTACTTCAGCTAGTGATGCAATAGCAAAATTAAAATGCACCTTCTGTTTCTATTCTTGGAGTCTTATCCTTAAAATTATTAAGGAGAGCCCAGAGGGTGGTCCCAAAGAGAACTATAAGAGCACCTCTGGGACATCGCTGTCCTGGCAGGGCCTTCTCCAGAGAAAGCCAAGCAGCATGCACCTACTTATATAGACATTTCAGTGTCTGAGAGCCCACAGAGGGGCTCCACTCTCTAATTAGAAAATGAGACCTCTGTCATTAAAAGAGGTCTGGAAGGAGAGGTCAGTATAAATCCTTCCCTCTGCCAGCACTAGCCCCTCCTCCACACTGAGTCTTAGCTAGCTCAGGAGACAGCACTAAGACAAATAAACAAATGTGCTTTCAGGTGGCAGCAGCACCCCAGGCTGACCAAGTGAGCTCACCAATTCTTCTTCCCACCAAGTGGAACTTTGTTCTGAGCTGTATCACCCCACAGTCTTGCCTCATCCACTAGTCTGACCACATCTGTGGAAATGCTACCAGGCATTCATCCTCATGGTCAACATGTAATAACTCTTATGGGTTGAACTGTGTCTCTCAAAAAAGGTATGTTGAAGTCCTAACTCCCAAGACTTGTGAACATGACTTCATTTGGAAATAGGGTCTTTGCAGATGTAATAAAGTTAAGACGAGGTCATACTGGATTATGGTATGTCCTAATTCAATAACTAGTGTCCGTATAAGAAGAGGAAGACTTGGACACAAATGCCAGAGAAGGCCATGTAAATACAGAAGTAGAAATTGGAGTGATGCATCAACAAGTCAAGGAATACCAAGGATTGCCAGAAATCACTAGAAACTAGAAGAAACAACAAGGTCCTTCTCTAGAGCCTTCAGAGAGAGCATGCTTCTGCTGAAGGACCCTTGATTTCTCAGACACTAACACACTTGCTTAGCATTTTATGCCACACTCAGTAGTTCCACATATTGCTTTTTATACAAAACTCACAACAGTGCTGGAAGGTAGTTACCGAGGTGCAGAAAGCCCTGAGATGTTTCCAACGAGAGGCCTATATACGGTCTACATAGCTAAGTAAATAGGGCAGGAACTCAAATCTACGTCTCAAGGACTCCAAATCCATTTCTTCTGACTCCAAGTCCAGTCATCTTTCCAGAGTTTTTGTTTTGTTTTGTTTTGTTTTTGTTTTTGTTTTTTTGCTTTTTGGTATGTGGGTAGCTCCCTGGCTGGGAATCGAACCCAGGCCGCAGTGCTGACAGCGCCAGCGCCGAAGCCTTAAGCCACTACACCATCAGGGAACTCCCTTTCCAGAGTTTTTAAATCAATTTTTTTCCAGCATTTGCTTTAAGGATCTTCTAGTCCTTATTAAACATTCCAGTTACCTTCCTTTCTTTCCACTTGCCACAAGGAGAAATGATTTGTGGCTCTAACAGAATTCCAGAACTCATGGTGAGGAAGGCAAAGCCAACTGCAGCCGCTGCTTGCCCGGCTTTGTCACAGACCCTGCCGGGTTGCTGCACTTGATTTGTGGGTCAGTGATTTAAAAGCTGTCTTCACCTGCCGGTGTCATAAAGGGAGTCCATGAGCAATTAGACAATTCTAATCACTTAATCCACTTTAAATCTCTGCAACAGAAGGGTTATAATTTCGGAGTTCCGATCTGGCTGGTCCTTGGGTGGATTTTAGTCAACCAGAGTCCTACAGAATATTATAAAATACATTTTTTTTTTTTTGCTTTTTGGTATGTGGGTAGAACCCAGGCCGCAGCACTGACAGCGCCAGCGCTGAAGCCTTAAGCCACCACACCACCAGGGAACTCCCCTATAAAATTCATTTTTAAGAGACTTTTTCAAAGCATCTGCAGCCCTGAAATTCAAACCCTGTGCAGAAAGGCAAAGACATGGATTTGGGTTCCTTCGACCCCTTCCCCCAGTAGGAAACTGAACTCTGAAAACCCCTCACTGCTAGGCCCTTGGTTGTAAATCGGAACAGACCCTTCATTTCATCCCATTCCTGTAGATGACCTCTCCAGTCGCTGCTCTGCTCCACAGCACCCTGACCAAGGCCCCGAACGTATAATTCACCAGGTGCTACTGGGTCAGAGACTCAGCACAATCCCATGGACCCCTGTGTTCGGGTCACTGCAAGGTGGCACTTATACATTGGATCAGTGAATAGGGGAGCTGAGGAATAGACAAGTGCCCTCCGTTTTTCCGAGGAGCAGAGGACATACCAAGCACACGACACCCCCTCCACCTGCTGGACTAAAATCTTTCCAAAGCAGCAGCAACTTCTAAATATTTCAGACCGTTACGTCCAGGTCCTTAGCACTTCTCCAGCCTTCAATACCTACCACGGCTATCCCACAGAAAGCATTACTTATTCAACAGCTGCCAGCTCTATCTACTCAAGTGTCACGCCCGAGACTGATCCTTGTCTTCTTTCGGGAGACAAATTGTGCCTACAAGTTGCCAACATATCCTGGTGAAATAGAGACCACCCCAAGAACTATCATAAAACAAAAATAGACTAAATGGATTTGCTGTCAACTTTGATTTTTAATTTAATTTGGGGCATGACTGAAAAATAAATCCAATGGGACAACGCACTCATTTTCAGGACCTTTCCCTTCCCTCTTCCCCCTTGAGTTTATAGGCTGTGTATACACTGCATCCAGGAAAGCAGGACTCATACAACTGGGACTGAAACAATTCGGCAAAAGCCCAACAATGAACAGTAAGCATCTCCTTCAGCCAGCCTGGGGTCTCTAAAAATGCCCCAGGAGCCAGCCAGCAGACCTGACACCCGAAAAATGATGAAGAAGAGGAAGTCGGTAAAGAAAACAAGGGAGTGAAATGAAATAATAATTGATTTGCATTAAGAACAAAACTCTCTAGTTTTCCAAAATGATCTCACAAGGCATCATCAGTTTTTAAACTCGCTGGAGGTAGTGAAAGTATCTTTATCTCAGAGTAAAACCTGAGGACTAGACAAATTACGTGACTGCCCTCATGTCGCATGCTCTGTGGCAGGGTCAGGGTTAGAACTCGGGCCCTTGTGGCCTTGGTGTGAGTGGGAACAACAGGGCCTTACAGGAGGAAGGTCTGCAAGGTGACCTCAGTACTGCAGGCTGAATGCCCTGTGCACTGGGAGAGGCTGTTTTAGATTCAGTCCCGGGTAACATGACTGCAGGTGCTGAGCGAGGCTCTGAGCTGACTATCAGTCACCAATAAACAGTGTATCCCAGCCTCTATAGCCTCACCTTTCAGGCCCCCATTTCCCTATGACTTGAACCTGCTGCAGAAATATTTGTGTACGGGGAGGTGTGGGGGGGGGGGGTTCCCTGTGCTGCAGTGGCTGGGCTTCAGCGCTCTCACCACCATAGCCTGGGTTCGATGCCCACTCAGGGAATCAACCAAAAAAAAAAAAAAAAAAAGAGAGAGAGAGAAAAGAAAAGAAATATTTGGATGCCCTGAACCTGTCCCTAAATCAATATGACTAAGTAGCATCAAATAAAACATTTTAAGTCTCTTCATTATTTTCGAAAGCTTTATTTCTCCAGAAGAAACATTCTTGTTTTGAGATTTGACAGTGCTAATTGCCCACAGAAGAGGATAAAAATTTTTAAATTTTTAATGGGTATCTCCAGGCAATTACAAACACATTGCCCTCAGGTTTCTGGTCTCGCCTAGATGTTGCACGCCAATTGGCGACTTTGCTGCTTCTGAAAGATAATGCAGCTTTTGTGCAGTCGGTGAAATGCTCTGTCAGGCCTGCAGGTTGTGGTAGTTTCTGGGGAAAAAAAAAAAAAGCTATGTCCTGTAATCTGACTGCAGGCAAGACAATTGCTCATGTTCAAGCAAGATGGTCCTGACATAGTGAGAATCCCAAGAGAATGCTAAGAGAACATGGTGAGAACAAACCTGTGCTCAGTGTCCTGAGGAATCTCAAAAAGCCTGTTATGAAATGTTTGTTTGAAACTTACAGACTTTAAGTACACTAGCTATAGAAGAAAGGAAGGAAGGAAGAAAGAAAGAAAGAGAGAGAGAGAGAGAGAGAAAGAAAAGAAAGAAAGAAAGAAAGAAAGAAAGAAAGAAAGAAAGAAAGAAAGAAAGAAAGAGAAAGAAAGAAAGAAAGAGAAAGAAAGAAAGAAAGAAAGAAAGAAAGAAAGAAAGAAAAAGAAAGAAAGAAAGAAAGAAAGAAAGAGAAAGAAAGAAAGAAAGAAAGAAAGAAAGAAAGAAAGAAAGAGAAAGAAAGAACGAAAGAAAGAAAGATAGAAAGAAAGAGAGAAAGAGAGAAAGAAACTCAGGTCGTAGAGGCCAGTGAAACTGTATTTAACACGGATAAAGCCAAGCCTCTATTAGGACCAGGCCCAAAGGAGGAAAGATGTCAAAAGAAGGGACCAGCAAACTGACATATGGATTCCACGCAGGGAAAGAGTTAAGACCTCTCATGGTGTGAGGATCCTGGAATTCCGACCTTGGACTTCAGGCTCTTTCGACCTCAGAGAGCAGCTCCATAACAACCTTGCTGAGGTGTCAGAGTAAGAGCAGGAAGGCCAGCCACAGTTGTGCCAAAGAGTCTGCGGACCACCAGGCTCTCACTGAGACTTGGGAGCAAGCAACTACTGGGAGCTTTTTCCAACTGGGCTCCCCAAATAACTTGTTTACCTTTCTTACAGCCTTTTACGTATTTCTGCCTCCTCCCTCCATTCCACCACTGCCCTAACCCTCCCACACAGCTCAATCTCCAACTCACAAAGAAGGCCGATTGTCCCTGATCCCGTATGTTCTTCTCGGACATGAGGGGACAGCAGAGGTAGGGAGCTCAGGTCTGAGGACCGTGCAGGCCTGTTCGACGGAGGGAGAGGGTTCCCTGGGAAAGGCTGCAGCCACCTCTGAGCTCCCTGGCTCTGGATTGCATAATTAAAGTCATGGGGTGTTTGATCACTTCCTCGATGCCAAGTAATTAAAATCACTACACTGTTTGTTTTTCATTTCCTTTGATAAATGGTGACAGCTGTTAAGGAGTCACAGCGGCGATGTTCCACCTCACTCACCTTTGACTCCCCCACTTCCGCGAGTACCCTGCTTCTCTCTGGGTGGGGACTCGGTTGGGAACCGCATGGGGCAGGAGTGGCATGGCTGCAGAGTGGACATCTGGCAGCATGGGCCCAAACGCCTGCTGGCAAAGGGTTTGAGGATGCCCTCTCAGGAAGAGCTGTCCCTTTCAACCTTTTAAGGGTGGAAAGGTAAGACTTGGTTTTAAAGAGAAAACTTGAAGTGTGAGTTCAGGCTATTCTGGTTGGCTTCTAATGCAGCCCCTTTTCTAAGCCCTTATGAAAAACCAACGAGGGATATCCAGTCGCCTTGGAGAAAACAGCTTCTCAGTGTCAGTTCTCCATCTATAAAATGGGTACTGTCATATTTGCCCTGCTTGTCACACTAAGGGATTCTGAGAATTAAATGACACATTATATGTGAAGATATTCCACAAGCCGCAGCATTCTATGTGACGTCAGGAAGTGCCTTGCATTACTAGTGCCTCCCTGAAACTCCGAATGAACGGAATGAGTTTGGCTGGTTCCCAAGGCAATTTAGTCTCTCGAGTTAAAGCAGGGGACACTGAGAGAGGAAGGGAAAGGAGAGAAGGTGGAAAGGCAAACCGTGATCCCGGGAAACCTTGTCTTCCTCTCTGTAAGAAGAGGTTCGCCCACTTCTCTTCCACAGTCTAAAACCGGGGTAGATAATCTTCTGGCTTCTCAGGGCCACTTTGGAAGAAGAACTGTCTTGGACCACACACAAAATACACTAACACTAACAATAGCTGATGAGTAAAAAAAAAAAAAAAAAGGCCCATGCATAATTTTCATGTTTTAAGAAAGTTTATGAATTTGTGTTGAGCCTCATTCACAGCCGTCCTGGGCCACAGACAGCCCGCGGGTCACAGGTTGGACAAGCTTGCTCTAGGAGGTGTCCCTTTAGGCCTGAGGCAGTCAGCTGGCCTTGCATGTCACACAGTGCTTTCCCAGAGAGCTCCACTCCATTGGCAACTGCAAGAAAAATGTCCTTCCCCTAATATCTTCCGTGGTCTCTGCAACTGAGTGGTAAGACTAATGAGGTGGCTTCTGCCTGGGGAGGTCTCCCTGGCATTACCTCTACGTGGCAGCTTAAGTCTACCTACTGGTTATGGGCTTAACCTGCTAAATCAAGTCCAGTGCTTACAGGGCTTTGGTAAGGAAACCTGAGGTCAGCCCTTCTTGGCCACCAGAGAATACTAAATTACCCATGGGTTATGTGAAATCTATTTTGAAAGCACATGATGGACCCAATTTCAGCCCAGCCTTTCCCTCAGAACCACAGAGACCAGGCAACATTCAGCAATAGGTAATTTTGAAAATGAAAAGTGTCTTGGCTGAGACACTGGACATCAGGCTATGTGACGCTAACACTGAAAAGTCTGTCCCCAGCCCCAAGCGCACTCTGTGTAACATTAGGATAGCTTGTTCTCTTTGGAAGTAAATTCACGATGATTATCACAAAAAAAAAAAAAAAAAAAAAAAAAAAAAAAAAAAAAAAAAAAAAAAAAAAAAAAAAAAAAAAAAAAAGGAAAAGTGTCTTGTCTGCTGGAGCTGTGAACTTCAGTGCCCCTCCTGTCTACCTCCTTGTGCCATCAGCCATCCTGGGGAAAGATATTAACCCTAGGAGAGGAAAGTGAAAACCAACAGACCAGAGAAACACGGGGAAGGGCTTCAAATGGGAGGCGGTGCCCCTTAGAGGGAAATGACTGCCCCGAAAGCCATACCTGACCTCAGGAAAGAAGGTCACCCTGAGGGTGTGATGTCTCCTCTACATGGAAGTCATACTCCACTCCATGACCTCGACTCTACACTAGTGGCCAGTGTGGATTGTGTCAGGTTTTCTACCTGTGATTTCCCAGAAACACAGTAAAGTGTCTACCCCGAACATTAACACACACAAAACATCATGGCTATTTTCAGTTCTTTGGAGGAACCTAAAGCAACTGAACATTTTGGAGAAAGGTAAGAGGTGACTTAGGGACAAGTCAGGCAGCCATATCTAATGGAGTAGAAAAGCACAGGTTGACTTTGCCATTTGCTAGTTATAGAACTTTAGAAGAGTTAGTTAATCTCTGTGCCTCAGTTTACTCAGCAATAAACTTGGCATAACAATAACCACATCATATCATCATGGTAAGAAAACAAAGAATATAAAGTTTGTAAAAGCTGGGTGTATAGTTGGGATTAAATAGAGGGTAGCTACTATCATCTTTATTACTATCAATCATATTACTGATTTGGGGGGATTGGATAATTTTTCAACAATTTCGTTCACTTCGAAAATCCCTTCACTACAATTCCTGATCATAAAAACAAAGGCAACAGCTGGATCATCCCAGCCAGCCCCAAAGAATCTGTGTTGGAAAGGACTCCAGACTTGGCACCAAGGAGAGCTCAGAGGTCCCCTGCAGGTCAGTTCTCTCTGTTCCTGGCAGATGGCGAGTCATGCAGGGAGGACAAGCTGCTGTCAGGCTGGTGGGCACCACCTCATGCTGCCAACACAGTTGCCAGGTCAGGCCCGCACAGCTGCCTAGAGAGACCCAGAGAACCCAGCCTGAAGATCTAGAAACAAGGTAGGGGCCACAGGGAGTGTGTGAGGAAGAACCTAAAGCCACCACCTTCTTTCCCAATTCGTACTGGCCACAGCTGATCTCAGGCCACTCTCAACACACAGCTGCCCTGTTTTCATCATCTTTAAATCAAATAAAATGGCCTGACACCCCAGAAAGAACAGTCTTCTTTTCTGCTGTTCTGAGTACTTTTATTATTTACTCATAATATGTTTATGAGTGATGACATTCCTGCACCCACCTCTCTCCCACAGATACAGGAAAGAAGAATAAGATAAAAATGTGCTGAGGCTCCCAGGAGAAAGAAATAAAAGGTGATATATTTATATCTCTAGGGTTCCAAAAAAATTGCAAAATGGTTACCCAATCATGCCACCTGTCCCTTAAAGAACACCTTCTGCTCTGATTACTAGATGTTCTCCTATACCTCGGTCATCCTTGCATATCCCAACAAATGGGTGGAAAGAGAATAATTAATCATATGTCATTAGATTCTCCAACTTCTCTGCTTCCAAAACACCATGATGAGAGAGAAAGATAAACACAATTATGCGCACACGCATGGGTGTGTACGTGTGTGTGTGTGTGCTGGTGTGTGCATGCGTGTGTGTGTGTGTGTGCTGGTGTGCGTATGTGTGTGTGTGTGTCATTCATGAGGATATCCTTCAACACCTACACCAGTGTCTTGCACAGAGCATGTTCTTGACCAATATCTGCTCAATTAAATTATAATTTATATGCTTGGATATCCAAGAGGGCTCAAACCTAACTTGAATCCAAAAAGAAATACTGAATACCACCTGTGAATTCACTAGCATCAAGGTTTCCCCATCTCAGTAAATGTTACAACTATTCCCCTACCTGCTTAGGACAGAAACCTAAGACCCCTCCTTCATTTCTCTTTCCTTCCAACCCACATCTAACCTATTAGCAAGACATGCTGCTTCAAGCTCAAAAACAGATCCTAAATCCGACAACATCTTACTGTCTTCGGCAGTACACCTGGAGCCTAAGCCATCATCATCTCCCACCTAGACGACTGCAAAGCACCTACCTGTTGACCACCTCCATCTTTCCACCTTACAGTCCATCCTTAAGGCAGCTGGGATGATTTCACCAGTCAACCAGACACTGTCACTCCTCTGCTTAAAGCCTAGCAAAGTTTCTCAGGCAATGAGAATAGAATCCAAACTCCCTACAAGGCCCATGAGCCCTATCTGGTCTTGACCCTGTGTGCTTCTGTAGCTGTATCCTCCCCTACACCCCACCTCATTCACCCCCCTCCAGCCTTGTGGTCTGCCCCCCAGCCACTTGAAAGCACTAAGTTCATATTTGGAATTTTTATCCACCCGATTTTCACCGTGGCTGCCTTTGTCAACTATGACCAAGCTCTGCCTATGAACTTACCCACCGTCCCCTGTTTACATTGCTCTACCAGGTCACCCTATTTTCTCTGAGTTAGTCTAGACACAAATACATAAAGTGATGTAACATCTTTATTTATGTGTTTATTGTCCAACTCTCCTCTACAAATTTAAGCTCTTTAGATAGAGACTCATTCTGCCTAAGAATAGCTCTATCCCCAGGGCCTGGAATGCCACCAGATACATAGCCAGTACTCAGTTAACATTTATGAGCTCACTAAACTAAAGGGCTTGATCTAGTGCTGTCTCCAATACCCAGGTTCTTTCCCACTGAATTTGGTTTTGCACAGCATGGATACTTGTAGATCACATTGAGGGAGGGGGAGAGAACAAACTCTTCAGAGACATTATGTAAACTCTTTTAAGTCCTTACAGCTATCCATGCAGACTAGCAGTTTAAAAATATAAACATTCTTTTCTTAAAAAATATTCTAGGTCAGCATTCAAACATTTTGTCTCAGGACTCCTTTATACACTTAAAAATTGGTAAGAATCCAAAACAGCTTTTATTTACATGGATCATATCTATCAGAATGTACTGTGATAGAAATTAAAACTGAGAAATTTGAAAAATATTTATTAATTCATTTTAAAGTAACTAATAATAAATCATTATATGTCACATATATATTTATATAAAATTAACTATATTCTAAGTGCAGTGTGGTATCCTAGATAGGATACTGGAACAGGAAAAGGGCATTAATGGGAAAACTAGTGAAATCCAAATAAAGTCTATAGTTTAGTTAGCAGTTGTGTGCCAATGTTAATTTCTTAGTTTTGACAAACATACCACGCTAATTATGTAAGATGTTAACATTAAGGAAAACTGAGTGAAGGGTATATAGAAACTTTGTGCTATTTTGGAACTTTCCTATAAATGTAAAATTGTTTTAAAATAAAAAATTTATTTTTAAGAACTTGTTATATGGCCCATTTTTACACATTGGAGAGTTCTAATGCAGGTCTATACTAACTCTAAAATCTATGTTCTTTCCATACTATCCTGGAATCCCGAATAAAGGATGTTTAACTTTTCCAAGTACTTTTATTCTGTTATCTCCTTTGGTCTGTACTGTTTTACATTTGGTAAATCACATGATATGAAAGCTCAGTTTGACCAACAAGGTTATTAATGCCTAAGAAGGTAAGGGGACTTGCCTGAGCTTGTCCAGTTCTTTAGTAGCCCATGGGAGACTAGACTGGTGCACCAGTCACCCTCACCCAGGTCTTTTCTCTAGACCACGCCATCTCTGCTTGGCTTCTTGTCCTAATACTGCCCTTAACTGACTAATGGCATACGTTTTAAAGTAGTTTATAATCCTTTGTAAGTCTCTTCCTATTTAACATGTGTAGAATTATTATTCTCTATCTCCTAGCAGCTAAAATAATAATTACCCTCAAAGTACACTATTTTTAAAAATTCACATGTAGAGTGGCAATATTTTTACAGTTTTGCAAATCTCTTGTATGTCTGCCTTAGTAGAAGAGAATTGGATTCTAATGTTTCTGTTGGCATTCAATCTGTTGTGACATGCTGCCTTAGTTGAACTATATGAAGAAAATACTGTTCACACAAATATGTAATTAGGAAAAAAAAGTGGCCTGCCTTCTTCTTATCAGATAATTATGTATATTTTTTTTCTTTGGTACTATACCAAAATTTGACAAGAGGCAGCAACCTAAAGGTTAGTTGGAATACGAAACTACACTGTATCAGTGAAATTTTCATATTTCATTATATTAAACTCTGTTGGTTTATCTGGCATTTTGGATAGATCTCCTACCAATCAATGATTTCATAACAACGTGTATTGATCATTTGGAAAAGAGTTCATTGAGTTATGGAGATCTTCCAAAAGTTGACACATTCCATTATACATTAGTTTAAAAAATTGTTAATTATCAATCATCTCTTCAGAAAAGTCTTTCAGGTTTGCAAAGTGGTCAAGTTCATTGTGATAGATACAAATTTCCAAAAGTTCTCATTTTTACTTCAATGCTTGAATTTTATCACTGGCAAAAAATATAGTCAGTTTTATTCCCTGAAATGTCAGACTCATTTCATTCAATTTTAAGGAAATGTATCTCAAGTATTTAAATCTGAATTGCCATCTTTGTCTACCAGCCATATTTTTAAAGTTAAAATGGTACTCCATGGACAAAGTCAGTTCACCATAACTCAAACAACTGAACAGTACTGTTCTTCAAGACAGCCTTTGTACATTTGTATAAATCAGAACCCTTTTTGTATCATTTCTACTTTATCACATAGGATATTAAAATAAATGTAAGGTCTGACATTTAATAAACAATAAATGATTTTTAAAATTTCAACTAGAACTTCAGTAAAACTGGTTTGTTTGCTTTTTTCATTGTTGTTTTTACTACCATAAGTATGTGGCAGTTGCACTGTCACATACTGGAGTTTGGTGAGATTGCCTTGATCTGCATGAAGGTGCCAGCAGGATTACCCATGTTTGCTTTTGCATCTTAGGTCCAAGTTTTAAAATGGTGGAAAAGGCAAATAACACCTTAATATTATCATGAAAACAATTTTGACCTCACAGACTTCCTGCAAGGGTCTTAGGAAACCCCAGTGGTTTTTAGACTACATTTTGTGAACCACTTCCAAATGATTTACCAATGAAATACCCCAAAATGCAAACATATTGAGCACCTAGTTCTAAATTAATCATGGATGAGAATGAAGAAATTCCTTTCCCTGGGAGTTTAAAATATAGTTATGTAAACAACAGATCAATAATAGAACCCTACACAATATACAGGAATGTCACTGGTAACAAACTAAAGATTACGATGAGAATTCGAAGAGTTAAGGTGATGCTGACTGTGGGCCTGCAGGAGTCAGGTGGATCAGGTAGGCGAGGATTCCAGAAGGTCAGCCCTTTGGCAGAGTTAGCACAGGCTTCTGGATTTCTCTTCCCACCTCACTTTGAGCAATCTACCGAGAGTGGATTCTAAAGATCATAGCCTCAGCCCAGGGGAGCTGGAGCCATCACAGGCAGAAGGGGAGGGATACTTGCAAAATGAGTGAATACGTTTTCTGGAAGTTAAAACAGTACAGGAGAAAACAGCAAAAGACTGGCCAGATACCAGTGGTGGTCAATTTCTACTCTTGGATGAGAGAAAAAGAAAGAAAAGGAAGTACTGAGATGCTCCGAAAGGGCTAATTATTGGGAGAAAAAGAAAGATGAAGTTGATTTAATAGAAGATCAACATTCAAGGACAGGTAGGCCATTTTTGAAATGGAGTTTATACCAGGTAAATACTGTACACCAATAATATTTGAACTCCTACAGCTAATTGAGCACAGTGGCATTCATGGTTTTCTTCCATCCCCTGCTGTTTGAGTTCATTTCATATGACACTAGACTTCAAAAAACTGGCCACCTGCCCACTTAACTTAGGCTCTTTGTAAATGGTTTGTCCAGACCAGAAACGCTTTGAGTCTGCATTATTTTTCTGACAAGCTGTGGTGTTTTACCCTGCAGAGCAAGTATGTCCTGAATCCTAATGGAGCCCAGTAGAGTCTATCCCTGTGGTTGTGGGCTTGTCTGTGCACTGCTTTGGTGACCTTGGTGCCAAATGACTCAAAACCCCTCAGGCTCAGTTGCTAGACTTGGATGATTCCAAGCAGGGGGCCAGAGACACCTTCAGCAGAGAAAAAAAAAACTATTTCTCTTTCAGCAAATCCAGTCCTCCATCACAGAAACAATGGCACTTGATAAAATCAATTCTTATGGAGGTGGAACAATTTCCCAAACACAATTGACCAATAAGAAATACTGATGACAATAAAATTTATTTTTCAAGTCTACCCACCACTTACATGGATAGCTCTACCCTTCTAGCATTTGGTGATGTCATGATTCTCACCACCACTTTTTAAGGTGGGATCCCACCTAGTTATCCCTCCCACAGGAGCCCCAGATTCTGAATAGTGCATAAGCCCCAGTAAGTCTTAGTCCCACAGGCTACGTGGGACAGGGAGGGGGATACAATGAAGTCTAAATCATGTTGTTACTATCTCTCCATTTGTATTTGTCTCAACTCTCTAAGTAGATGGTGAGCCTTTAGAAAGGATAGGATGAGTGATAAAGGAATTTAGAAATACTAAGAATAATTCAGAGGAGAAAGAGTTCAGGGAGTTCCCCAGTGGTGTAGTGGCTTAAGGCTTCGGCATTGGCGCTGTCAGCACTGCGGCCTGGGTTCGATTCCCAGCCAAGGAGCTACCCACATACCAAAAAACAAAACAAAACAAAAAAAGAGTTCACTGCTGTATTAAGTGTCCTGGGATGGCTTATGGAGGAAGCAGAAGTGAGGGACCAAGACAAGATAGGAAGGATTGGAAAAAGAAGACAAAGAGAAGAGAGTATTCCAGGTGAGGGAGGACTTCATGGGCTAAGGCATGGAGATAAATTCTTGTATAGAATAGTTGGTGTACCACTTTGGAAACAGTGTAAGTTTAAAGCATGGAAATTAGTGAAGACAATGTAATAAAAATAGGTTGAGATCATATTGTAAATGAAATTGAGTATCAGACTGCTGGGCACTGGGGAAACAAAGTTGATTAAGATTCCTGCAACCCAGCAGGGTATGTACAAAGGAAGGTAGTAGCACAAAACAGGGAGCCGTCAACTCTGAAGACCTTGTGAGGGACGGATGCTTGAGCATCATGGCACAAAGGGTGTCCTATTTTCCCAGGCAGACATTGGATGATAGGCAGTGAAACACTTTCTGAGGATAGGGAACAGCAGAAGCAGAAGCCTTAAGGCTTGGGACAACATTTTGCATTCAGAAGACTCTATGCACTAATATATGGCGGGAAGAAAATGAAAGGGAGGTCTGGGAGCTGGTGCTCTAGATGTGGACAGGTGCCAGGTCAGGGAGGGTCTGGTCAGTTTTCAGTTCCCAACTTACTCTCTCAAGAGCAGAAAAACTTCACAAAGTAACCCTGGGAGCTACAACTTTAAATGGAGGATAAATAAGAATGATGAATAAGGAGGTTCCCATCTCCCTTCAACTCGACAAGCTCTGCTTTGAAGAAGGAGTTCACCACTATAATTAATTAAAAGTCTGAGGACTCCTGATATTGGTTTTAGTCATAAAAGTTGTCATCAGCAAAGGACTGAAGTAATGAGGAAGCCACCAGAGCAATACCAGCAGCCTGGTTGCCAAGAAGAAGGGAGGCAAGTGAAGAGATCATCACTTAGTTCAAAGGAGAGTTGACCAAGACTAGGCTATGACTATTTTAAAAAGAAAAAATAATGAGATTCCACTGCATATCTACTAAAATTATTACAATTTAATAGAATGACAATACCAAAATTTTGAGAGCAGATGGAGTCTGCTGAACTCTCATGCATGGCTGCTGGGTGTGAAAATGGTACATTCACTTTGAAAAACTGTTTAGCAATTATTGTTGGCATGAAGTAGACATGTACTTTATGACCCTACTATTTCACTCCCAGATATTTACCCAAGAGAAATGAAAACATATATTCCCCAAAAGACTCATATAAGAATATATAATAACTTTGCTCATAAAAGTAAAAAACTGGAAATATCCCACATATTCATCAAGAAAATGGACAAGCAAGTTGTGGTATATTCATACAATGGAATGCAACTCAATAATAAAAAGGAATGCATTACCAAAATAAGGAACAATCTCAAAAAAAATTGTGTGTAGCAAAAGAAGTTAGACATAAAAGAATACATGATGTATGATGCCATTCATACGAAGTTCAAGAACAGGCAAGACGACTACTACTTTATATGAGAGAAATCAGAACAACGATTGCCTCTAGGGAGTGGGCACTACTGACTAGAGGGCAACAGCAAATATTCAAGGGTGACAGCCAAGTTGTAAGTTTCTGTTTGGGTGAGAGTTACACAAAGTAAACATTTGTCGAAACTCATTGAACTCTACACTTACGATCCATGTGTTTCACTTTCACATTTCAAACTACACTTGGATGATTGTTTCACCTGAGAAAGCTGGAGAAAAGGAGTCAGAGGTGACTCAAGAGTTCAACTGTAAAGACAGGAAGAAGAAATCTATCACTAAAGAAACAAGGAACTCAATGAGAAGGTAAGATGGTGCTCAATTTCACCTTTTTGCAATTTACTCTTTATACTTTGATATATTTTGTTTTTTTCTTTTGCATTGTTTGATCATAAGCACCCTGAAATCTCTTTAGAACAAGAACTTGGGCAGTACAGACCTTCAGTCATTGGGTGTTGTCTTGGCATTAAGATTAGATACTGACTTTTTTCTCTTCCCTTTGAATCCTAAGATTGACAGGTTTAATAAGCAAGTGTATGAAAGCATTTATGAATTTTACAAGTCAAAGTGTTACCTCTACTTGAGAAGATGGCTTCATTTCTATGGGTCTTAGACTCAATGTCTTGACCTAGAAGAATGACTAATTAGAAAACTGTAGGTTCCATGAAAGGCCAGCAGCAGAGATACTATAAGAAAGGTTTCTCATGCTCTTCACTCACAGTATCTACTCCACCCATAAACAGTTCTCAAGGTACTAGCAAACTTCACATTAGAAATTCCTTCTCTTCACAGTTTCTCTTCTGTTCTTGTCCCCATCAAGTTCATCTGCCTGCCCCTTGTCCTCCTTATCAACATGATCAAACACATGAAATCTGTCCACACTCAATATGCATGTGTCTTTGCCAGTTACCTGCCCTATGAGACAAAAAGGTGGCCCTGCAGGAAAGCTGTGTTTAAGATCAGTGATGAAGTATGCCATTTTCTGCCATCCTCTTATCATTAAAATGCTTTTTGCTTGCACCTAATTAAATAAGGAGGGTGCTAACTCCTGAGATCCAAAGAAAAGCCTTTGTAATTGCCCTTGACCACAGAATAAACACTTACGTAAATGTCGTTTCCTTCCCAGCTGGGCCAAGTCTGCTGGTGTCTGCCCCCCTTGCTGTTCCTGACCTCAGCAACTTCAGTATTGTGTGTTCTGGGGAAAGTGGATTTATGCAAAACAACTAGTGAAGTCACA
This sequence comes from Lyroderma lyra, assembly GCA_004026885.1. Lineage (NCBI taxonomy): Eukaryota > Metazoa > Chordata > Mammalia > Chiroptera > Megadermatidae > Lyroderma > Lyroderma lyra. Next base: position 125,338 of record PVJL010002274.1, read on the forward strand.
CACCTACCTTCAAGGCCTCTTGCTTTAGAAACTTGGGGAAAAGCCATCCCAAGTAGTTTTCCCTCACAGAAAGTGTTGCCCCCAATGCTCACCAGAGGATGAAAAGGCTTAACCAGTGACACAAATCCACACAGAGAAAAAGTGACATGCCTTTCTTTTCCTCTCCACTCCCTCCTCTTCTGACAAGCAGTAGATGTATGGAAACCCAAATCTTGACTCTTCTAAAATCCCTGAGAGTGGCAGTTACAGGATCTAGAAACATGCACACATAAAACTTAGGGGTTCTGAATTAACTGTCAAACAAGAAGTATAGGCCCAGATATTGCCTTCACTGTGCTTTTAACAACTCTAATTAAAAGCAGAAGCTCATGATAAGATGGAGTAACCAGTCTATACATATCCCACGAGATGTCAAAGTAAGTGCTGTGTGCTCACATGAGAGATGCACCAATTGCAATGACAATGGTAGGAAAGTTCTGCAGTATAACCAAGCTTCTAGATAACTGTGATTAGCCAAGTCAAGTCACAAGGGTTAAACCGAGTAATGGTAGGTGGAATTACAGCATTTCACATTTTAATGCAGTGATTTAATGGAGTGTTTTTGTCCCTATCCCCCAGATCATCTTCTTAGCCTTACTACTCTATCAACTTTAAAATACAGAAAAAGATATTAATCTGAAGGAAGAGGTTAATTCTATTTACTGAGAAGTAACAACATTCTATGTGATATAGCAAAAAGAATAAAGACTTTGTGGCCAGTTGGATCAAGAACTAATCCTAACTCTGAGATCCATGCCTGGGGCAAGTCACAGATTACTCAGCCTCAGTTTCCATATCTGAAAATATGGATAATAACATTTGCTTATACACAGTGTTTGGTAATGACTCAGCCACAAAAGCCTTTTTTCTAGAAATGGTCTATTCCAAAAGAAAATGATCATTGGCATGGTCCTAATACCAGGCTGAGGTGAAGCAGCAGATCCATCAGGTAAGTAGCAGCCAAAATGAACTCAAATATAAGTTAGTATTCACCAGAGTTATTGTCACACTTTGCCCCCTCTTAAATTTATAATTAATGATTAGAGCAGACATATTTTCACTTACTACAATATCCAATATCTTCCTAGTTTCTTTCAAAAGATATATTACTTTTCTTGTGACTTCTCTTCCTCCTTGCTTGCAGGACCAGAGATGAAGCTCTGTGAAGAGTCACAACTGACAGTCACACACAGCCTTTAAGACATGGGTTGGCCACCTTGGGCATTAGATTCATGACTCCCAAATCTTTTCATGCCATGGAGAATTCTGGCAAAGAACACAGATCACAGACTATAGTGTCTCTCACATTACAATGTTGGAAGATCTTCCAACTTTACCACAAATTGTCAACAGATGTTCATGAGCAACTATTTGTATGCTTGAAATCAGTGATGCAGCAAGCCAGGCTCTGACCTTGCCCTCACAGACTTAGAGTCTAGACACGGAGGGGTGACTACAATATAATAGGACAAAAAAAATCTAACAGGGCAGTGTGTGGTGCTGCATCAGCCCCAAGAAAACCATGAAACCTGCAATTGGGAAGGCCAGGAGAAGCTTCCTAGGGGAAGCACTGAAAGAAAGACCCAAAGGCGCACAGGTCTCAGCTCTCCTCACTGCCTCAGGGAAGCCCTCCCTGACAAGTTCTCTCAATCTAAATTAAGCCACACTCGCACTCTCTTACAGTCCCTGTTCCTACCCTTACTTATCACCATTTGTATTTACATATTCATATTTAAAATTGGTCTCCTCAACTAGTTCAAAACCCTGTGAGGGAAGGGAAATGGTCTATTTTGTTTACCAGTCCAGGACCTGGCACATGCTAAGTTCTCTGTATGTATGTGATGGATGCATTAAGACTGAGAAGACTGTCCTTGGTAGGAAAAATTAGCTGTGCAAAAAATTGAGGATTGGAAATAGATGACACATTCAAGGAGTAGACAGCCATTCTCATGATGCAGAGATTATTCGGAGGGCAAGAATAGCAGCAAGAGATGAGTCTGGGAAAAAAAGCAATGACCAAACCAGCCAGTGCCACGTAAGCCTTATGAAAACTTTAGTCTCCATCACAAGGATAATGTGGACTTTTGAAGTATTTTAAGTAGGAAAATGTGGGTATCAGATTTGTATTACCCTTACTGTAGTATAGGAAATATTTAGAAAGCACCAAGATTGGAAATGGGACAAATGGCTAGGAGTATATAGATAAAAACCATGGGAAAGAATATGGTGAGTTTCTCTAGATACAGAAAAGACTTTGGAGAAAAATGGAGGTAAAAAAATCAATAAGTAGAATCTGCATGTTTTGGGGTTACTTTGAAGGAAGTGGCTGAAGGAAAAGGAAGAGTCAGTAACTATACCCTGGCATTTGGCTTGAATGGTGGTACAATTACTGTGTCAGACAACAGCCCAGGAGGAAGTGAAAGGTGAGGCTGGGAGTGGGGACGTAGGTGATGGGTTAAATTTCTAACTGTTTAAGTTCTTATGGAGCTTCCTTGTAGAACTGCCCAGTAGATAACTGAATATACCAGCATTAGGCAACTCAGAGCAAGAACTATTAATAGAATGGAGATACAGATTTGAGAAAAACCCATACAGTGATGGTCATTGAAATGAAGAATAGACAAAATCCCCCCCAAATTAATCAAAATTTGATACTTTTATGAAATATCAATTATGGAAGGCCTTGTGAAAATCATTAATTTATGTCAGAACCCAAACTAACGCTATTACCAATACTCATGATCTAGTATTCATGTAAAGATTACACACATACACACTTAGACATTTTTTGTAGCATTTACCATATAAAATAATTATCAAACATTATTATTTGCTCAGCAATTAGATCATAAAGTTCTAGAAAATGTGAATATACTTTATCCATATTTCACTCATCCTTGTATCTCCTGTGCCTTGCAAACTGTCCAAACATACATAAAAGGTATCCACGCAATGTTTGTGCGTGGCACAGAATGAATGCCTTGGTTAAATGACCTTTTGAATTTTGAATAAATGCATCTGACTTTTGCTTAGATGAAATAAACCAGAGATGTATTGTTCCAGGCCCAGGAAATCTGGCCCATTTCACCCGGGAAAAAGCATTTGCTATTCTCCAGCATCCTGAAAATTATCAGAAAACAGCCTATGCTGAGATTTATTTTCCTTTTGAGAGTTTCCCCACCTCCTCTGACTATAACTGGATATATCCCCACAGATCAAATAAATCAATAAAGTCTTACATAACTGAAAGTGTATTTGGCGGGGGAGGGGGGGGCGGGAATTGAGAAAAATGAATCTCTGATTGGGGTATCAGACAAGGTGGCCCTAGGATGGATGGCAATGCTAGCATACCGCAAGTCCTCCCAACCCTGTGGGGGTGGGCAAGGGTGATTCTGATGGCTGAGATGATGGCTGAGGCCTCGTAGTGGCAATGGCAAGAGAAGGCAAGTGTCATGCTTACCCAGTGTAGCCTGGGTACCTGCCACAATTAGTGGCAGCCATGAGCCGGTGGCAACATCTCATACAGGTGTTGCACTGCCTCAATTCTAAATTCTTTGTCTCTGTGACTACACTGGGGTTGTGACTTGTCAAAGTGACTGGACTTTTTATGCACTGTAATGCTATAAGTTGAATTTGAGAAAATAGAGAGACAGCCTCTAGCATGTTAGGCAATGGCTGTAAAAGGTCTACCAAATTATATTTCCCAAAAACTGAACTATACATCACAACATATCAAAAAGTGAAAATGCTCCTTTATCGAAAATTATTTGTCCATAAATTTGTGGGTTTCTTTCTGGGTTTTCAGTTCTATTCCATTGGTCTCTATTTCTGTTCTTCTGCCAGTACCAAGCTGTTTTGACTGTTGATGCTTTGTAATATAAATAGAAGTCAGGAAGTGTAATGCCACCAGCCTTATTCTTTTTATGTAGTATTGCTTTGGCAATTCGAGGTCTTACAGGGTTCCATATAAATCTAATAATTCTTTTATCTATTTTACGAAAGTATGATTGTGGGATTTTAATGGGTATTGCATTAAATCTGTAGATTGCTTTGGGCAGAATGGCCATTTTAACAATGTTAAGTCTTCCTATCCACGAACAGGGGATATTTTTCCACCTCTTAAAGTCTGTCCAATTTCTTTCAAAAGTGTCCTATAGTTTTCCATGTATAAGTCTGTCACATTCTTTGTTAATTCCCAGATATTTCATTCTTTTTGTTGTGATAGCAAAAGGAATTGACTCCTTCATTTGTTTTTCTGAGGATTCATTGTTTGTATAAAGAAATGCTGTTGATTTTTGTACATTGATTTTGTATCCTGCAACTTTACTATATTTGTTAATTGTTTCTAATAGTTTCGTTGTGGAATCTTTGGAATTTTTTATATAAAGGATCATGTCATCTGCAAATAGTGACAATTTGACCTCTTCTTTCCCAATCTGGACACCTTTTTTTCCTTTCTCTTGCCTGATTGCTGTGGCTAGAACTTCCAATAATATTGCAGCGCTGTTCACAGTGGCCAAAACATGGAAACAACCGAAGTGCCCTATGACAGATGACTGGATAAAGAAGCTGTGGTACATATACACAGTGGAATATTACTCAGCTATAAGAAAAGATGAAATATTGCCATTTGCAACAAAATGGATGGGCCTGGAGATCATCATGCTTAGTGAAATAAGCCAGACAGAAAACACAAAGAACTGTATGACTTCACTCATACGCGGAATATAAAACTGAAAGCAAAGAAAAAAGAAATGAAGAAACAAACAAATAACCCATGAGCACAATCAATAGTTTAATGTTTATTTAGGGACGAGTGGGTCAGGGAGGGGAGAAAGGGGAGGGGGTGGGAGAGGACGGGGGGAAGCTAAATATAAGGTGATGGAAAGAGAACTCACACTGGGTGGTGAACTTATTATACAACAAGCTGACAATGCACTGTACAATTGTATGCCTGAAACCTATGTAATCCTTGCTAACAGATGTCACCCCAATAAGTCTAACAATAAAAATGAATTTAAAAAAATTGAAAATGCACTGAAGCTGATTTGGATGATATGAAATTCCAATATTTATGAAGTACAGAGTTCCTAAAAATATAAAATCCTAAGCACTTTTATTGAAGCAGTTATTGAAATTCTTCCTGTATTTAGAAAGTCAGTTATTTTTAAATAAAAGAGTGACACTGAGCACAGCACAGAATTTTACTGAATGAATTTTGAACCAGGTCAAACAAAAATGTAAAATTAAATCTCACACGCAAATTTTGATACACTATTGCCTAAAAATGTGTGTGTGTGTGTGTGTGTGTGTGTGTATCTTTTGGCAAAGGCAAGGGCTAAAAGAATCACTCTTTTGCTGAATTCACAATTTCTCAAGAACCGATAGCAAGATTGATAAATGCCACTTTCTCCCACTTCTGAGTTTCACATAATGTTTTGTATTACAAAGGCCAAGACAAAAAGGAGATTGTTAATACTGAATTAAAAGTGCCAGTACACACCAAGACTGGTATGGCTCAGAAAATGTCCCCTTCAAACAAGCTCTTCCACACAATTCTATTTACACAGCTATCAGAGAGTGAGGCCTGTGCAAGGGTAGAGCACAGAGGAATTGGATCGCCCAGTAGCACAGTGGCCTTCCAGGCAGGATGTGAATTTGGACCCCAGGACAACCCTGTCAGTGACCCCAAGACTCTCTTCTCCCAGGTCTACAAAGAAGGAGCAATGAACTTCAGCCCAGCATGCCAAACCCTCAGCTAGGTGATTTAAATATATGGTTCATATTCCCAGCAACTGTCCTAGCAGAAATTATATCCTTCTTATTTTATGGGGACTCAAAAGGAAACCGGAACTTAGAAAGTTAGTCACCTAAAGTCCCACCTGCTCAGTTTATAAAGCTGAGACTCAAACCCAGACTTTCTGACTTTATCTTCTGTTTTCACTGCATGAGACAGAATGTGAAAGTCTGAGCCCTAAAAGATGTCCTTCCTTTTTCTATCATTTGCTTAACAAAAACCTGGTTTTCCCAACAACGTCTTGAATTTTGGAATGCCAAACCAACCCACTTTCCAGGTTCTCAAAAAGAAATAAAGCCACGACATAAGTGAATGGTTATAATACAGCCTCAGCTCCAGGAGCTGCCTTGGATATTGCCAAGCACCAAGACAGTTTGGTGTTCTGAATATCTCCAGGCTGAAAGCAGTAAACCACACTTCTGTTTCACAGCATCCCCAGAACACAGCATGCTCAGAACATAGTACTGACAACCTTGACCTTCCAGAGACCCTAGAAGGAAGGTGACCCCCTACAGTTCTCTGGAATTCCATCATTGCACAGACATGGCATCTGCTCCCGTGCTTCCTTGCTTCTCTCCTACATCTCCCCTTCCTGCTTTTAAGTGTTGGTGGGCACTGGAGGATCCATGGCTGTAAGCATGGATTCTACACAAAACACCAGTGTCCCAGGGCTCGGAAACCTCAAACGCCCCATTGTAAACAGATTCATTTCTACTAATAGCTGCTGGATGTGCATTCAGAGCCCACTGGCACCCCAGGCACATTTCCAACAAACGATGTGGCACACACAGGAATTCATCTGAATCCAGCAAAAATCACTTAGCGTAATAATGCTGCCCTGATTTAATTTTAACTTTTCATAAAGCATGAGAGATGAGTGGGGTGTGCCTGATGAGACTAGGCTCACATCTGGCTGTTTTATGTTTTTTTGTTTTGGGGAGGGGGTTTGTTTTGTTTTTTTACAACTTCCAAAAAGAAGGGGGCTGGGAAAGGAAGTAGATGGATAATTAAGAGGAGGGCAGAACCTGCAAAACGTGCAACCAAAATGCTCTACCATGGCAAGGGGGAGTTTTTGCTTTTCTCTGATGTGCAACTAGCTGGCAAAAACATGGGGAGTCCAGAGATATGGCCTTGGTTATGGATTTAGTGTTGTGGGTGTGGGTATCCAACAAGAAAGTCACCACACACACACACACACACGCACACACACACGCACACGCACACGCACACACACACACACACACACTTAATATACATACATAGGGCACACAAATGGAGAAAAAAATATTATACTTTCCTCCACCTTGTCTGCATTCAGCCACTCTGCAATGGCTACCCACAGAGTGACTATGGCTTACAAGCACTAGATTGGAACAAATGTTCTAATAAAGTCACCCTTAATCCTTCTTTCTCCTACTCTAACACCTCTAGCTTTTCACCATTCTGAAAGCTATGCTTGCAGAGGACCATTGTCTCTCACCAACATTATTACAATAGTCTCCTCCCTCTTGTCCTCTCTTGCCCCCAGTCTATGTGCAAAGGAGCAAAGGAGTGATATTGATGTACATAAGGTCAGATCCTATGATTCCTTTGCTCAGGCCTCTACAATGGCTTGTCATTTCTCTTGGAATTAAAGTCCTTGCAGTGGCTGCAAAGCCCTGTATGCTCTGCATTATCTGCATCCTCCCCCAGCTTTTCCTCTTGGTCCAAATCACCTTCTGCTCTACTTTTTCTCCTGAGCTCCAGCCACACTGGCCTCCTCAGGGCTTCTCAAACATGCCAGGTATGCCTCACTTCAGGGCCTTTGCACTTGCTGTTCCCACTGCTGGAAAGGCTCTTCTCAAACATCCACATGGCTCACTCCCTCACTTCCTTTGAGTTTTTGTTCAAATGTCATCTAACCATCTTAGGTAGAATTCCAATCCTCTTCTGCTATGCTTCCCCCAGCATTCCCAATCTGTCTCACCCTGTTTTATTTTTCCACCCTGCACTTAGGATCTTATAAAATACTACAGAATTTGCTTAATTTTTTTGTTTGTTATGCATAATACTATATTGTAATATATTTGTTGAATGAAGAAGTAACAAATGATTTGTTCTAATTTACAAGTTTATGTTTACAAAGCTCCTATATTCAAAATAATAACATCTGATAAACTCAAGAGGGCCACAGGATACCAGGAGCCCAGAGGGCCAAACAGCTGTGTGCCATAACAGCTGGGAAACCTCTGCAAGAAGGTCATGTTGTCCTCCTCTGTGCCTGCAACTCCTGGTAGACCTGAGACTCCTCCTATAGGAGCAACTGAGCTCTGCTCCAGAACCACAGACAACAAATGCAAGCCATGTACCTCCTGTGCCTGCACCACCAGAGGATTTACCCACTGGTTTTCTCAGTATCTGACACATCCCTGCCCTGGCCAGGGTCAAGAAAGCTAACTACACACAGACTGCACTTGGGTATCAAGAATGCTCATCGGGGCCAAGACCAAAAAGCAGAATGAAAGATGTTTGAATTACAATTATTAGGCAGAAGAGAGTCCAAAGTCATCTGCTCTGCATCCTCTCCCCACCCCATCTTCCAACAATGATCATCACAATCCCTCCCACCTCTGAACTTACTGAGTGAGCTCTACGGATTAATGCTCACCTTAGTAAGCTTTGGAGAAACATCTGTCCATCTCTTTCCATTGCCGCCAAAATAGGCACACCAGTCAGCCTTCTGGACTTAAGGCTTCACTTGCCCACTCCATGCTGCACACCATTGTCAGACTCATGACTTTCAATACCATCACTCTTGTGGAACTGCCCTATCAAAAAGTCTGCAATTTCACCTATTACACAAACTGAAGCTCTCCTTCCTGACCTCAAAGTCCTCCCAGATGGGCATTGCTCTACCTGTCCACCCCCATTTGCCATTATGTCCCACCTGAACCCTCTAGTTTAGACACCATTCTTCATTCTGTACCATCTAACATGTCTCCTGCTTGTTCCTACCACTACTCATTTATGTTTGTACTATTGCCTTTCACTAGAAGGCCCTCCCTTTAGTCATATAAACACTAGTCAAACTTCTAGAAGATTCAGTGCAAATTTCACCTTCACCTCTCTACTTCTCTTCTGAAACTTTACAAAACATTTGGTCTGTGTAACACCACTGTCTTATATAATAGGTTATGGGTTGAACATATATAAGCCTCTCAAAAAATACCTAGGGTGCCAAAAACTGTATACACATTTTAAGAGATGTTATCTATGTATTATTTTTCAAAGTTGAATTGAATTATGGTAGCAATGTGTAGTATAACATTTGCTCAAAAAATGGCATTAATCAAGTGAATGCTGGTGTCAACATGCAACAGGCAGGACAGTCAAAGAAAATGGCAGAAGCACAGTTATCATTCAAGGAGCACAAGACCATTTTAAAGTGGTATTTAAAATTCCAGAACATTGTTTGAGTTTCCCCCAGGTTCTCCTAATTTAATACCCCTTGACTCTACCTATGGGAAACCTTAAAGGAGGTGGTATTCCATGGAAAACTGACTACACTGGTGGTACTTTGGGAAAAAAATTGAAACGGCATGCCCAGCAATCCAAGTAAACACTTTGGTCAGCGTTGCTCAAGCAATAGTTTACCATAATCAGAAGTGTCTATATACTGATGGTAACCACTTTGAGAACCTCTTGTAGTTACAGACGTCAAACATGACTTATATTCACATTTTTATTGGTAATATACTGAGTATTATAATTTTCATACAGTTTTTTCCTTTCTTAAAACGTGCATACACTTTTGGTACCCTCTGTATTTACAGATTAACTAATGTCTATTTCCTTTGTATGAGAGATAGTTAGGTTATTTTTTACCTGTGGTGAAGCAAGATAATATTGGGCTTAAGAATCTGGCTGACTTAGACTTAAACCCCCAACCTCCCACTTACTATGACTGAGTTTTTCTAAACAATTTAACTGATTTTAGTCATTCCCTAGAAAAGAAGAATAAAAATACAAGGGCTGTCCAGAAATTATCCAGTCATGTAACATGAAGAACAGAGACATTTATGGCTGGATTTTTTTCTGCAAAGCCCTCATATATACTTCCCAGGGTTATTATAAGGACAAAACAAGATGATTCCCAAATTCTATTAGGGCAGGGATATTGCCTTACTCTCCATGGCATCCAGGACAGTAACTGACACATAGTTCTCCTCAGTAATAAAAGTATGAGTGAAAAAATATATGTAAAACCCCTTGTATTATCTACTGTATAGTATATAATAAAAAATCAGAGCTATTGCCAACAGCCCTTATTCTTAAGCAAACAAGAATAATGCCTGACCTCTTACTGAAGAACTCCTCTACCACCTGGCAGCAATTAGCAGGACACCTCTCTACCTCTCTTCTGACTGAGACAGCACAGGCCCATTAGCTTTTTCTTATTGATCTCATTCTCTAATTTTTTCATCACCATCTTTGAGAACCTTTCCATTTCACACAAATAAAAATTAAGATGCCTGGTTAATTCTGAAAGGGAAGACAATCCTTCCCTAGAAGTTATTTATTTCATTCAGGTCTTTTTGTGCTACTAAAGATCTCTGTTTTATTCTTTCTTTACATGTTATATACATCATCTGTCTAGACTGAAGATAGATTCTTAGAACTACAGAGCATTTCTGGCATATATTTGTCCCTCAAACACCAGGCACATAATAATAGATGCTGAAAAAAATAATTATGAAGTAACTGTATGAATGTGCTGATTGATTAACTAAAGTCAATTTTATAACTGTGTATCTTAAAAATTAATGGCATAAATGAGTCTATATTATAGTCTTGAAAATATAGCAGAGACTTTCTTTCCAGTCTAAGTAAGAGGATATAAGAGCAAACCACAATCTTAGCATACTCTCTCCAAGGAGGGGCTTCAATTAGTTGGCTATCTGCCATTCTGTATACTTATTCAGGTACGTATGTCACCCTTCCTTCTGTTCACCAGCTCCCCTATTTGTAAAGCAAGTCTCATGACCTCTTCAGGACCTTCCAAGGAGGTTGGTGAGTGAGACAGTTCACTTGAAACATTCTCTATCCCCAAGGGAAGGAAAATGCTTCAAAGGAAGTATATTATTATTTCTCTACTAATTATTTCTCTACTAATTATGTTTAAGAATACAAACATAATTAGAGTTAACTGAGAGCAAGTAGAGAAAAGACTTTGTGTCTTAAAATATCAAAAGCATTAAGGTGTAATGGACAAGGAATTTTCAAAACCTCCATGGGTCTGAAGAGAAGGATTGAAAGAAGCCAAGTAAGAGCGGTGATGAAAAAAAGTCAAGAAAAAGGAATTCCTGACCAGGATATGGGGCAATGAATGATAGCATGGCCAACAGTGAGTGAACTCAGTCTTCCCAAGGATTAATAAGACCCAGCAGGCAGTCTGGGACAACACTGAGATGTGGACTAATCCATCCTCCTCACAGGGCTTCCCCAACCCCTGGGTCAAGGACCGGTACTGACCCATGGCCTGTTAGGAACCAGGTTGCACAGCAGGAGGTGAGCGGTGGGCAAGTGAGCAAAGCTTCATCTGTATTTACAGCCACTCCCTGTCACTCACTTTACCACCTGAACTCCACCTCCTGTCAGATCAGTGGCAACAACAGTCTCATAGGAGCACAAACCCTATTGTAAACTATGCATCGAGGAATTGAGGTTGTGCACTTCTTATAAGAATTTAATGCCTGATGATCTGAGGTGGAGCTGAGGCAGTGATGCTAGCACTGGGGAGCAGCTACAAATACAAATTAGCATTAGCAGAGAGGTTTGACTTCACAGAGACCATAATAAATCAATCAATTGCTTGCAGATTCATATCAAAACCCTATCAGTGAGTGACAATTAAGCTGCATCTGATGATACCAGGTGTTATAGTGGCAAGTGAGTTGTATAATTATTTCACTATATTTTACAATGTAATAATAATAATAATAATAATAGGAATGAAGTACACAATAAATGTAATGTGCTTGAATCATCTTGAAACCATCTCCCTAGACCCCCACCTCAGTCCATGGAAAAATTGTCTTCCACGAAACAGGTCCCTGGTGCCAAAAATCTTAGGGACTGCTGCTCTATGCTCACCATTTTCCTTTTAGCCCTTCCTCCCCTGCAATAGAAGACTGACCTTATGTTACATGGCCCAGTTCCCCTGCCCTCTTTCCTCCTCCATTAAAGAAGCATTCTCAGAAAAAGATCCTATAAACTGCCTCCTGATGAGTACAAAATAATAATGACTCATGAGTTATCACTCCTAAATGTATGTGTTTTTCAGCTCAGATTAAAGCCTAATGTGAAAGAAATTCATCTCAATTTTGTGCTTTTAGGGAAAATCATGTGATATAATTTACAAGCAGAATATGATATTTGAAATCAGGCCAACTTGGGCAAATTTGGGAAGTCTAGTCACCACAGCAGTCAGCCTAAGGGGATAAGTTTCTACTTGAAAGTAGAGGGTGACTTCCAAGACCTCTGGAATCACACTAATTGAGCTGCTGCTTTCACAGCCTCTCCACTCCCCATTTCACCACCATACTGATGTCTGTACCTTTTCACACACATGTACACACACTTAGCAAGGGAAGCCTCTGTTCAGGGCAGAAAATGTGCCTCACAATGAAGAATTCTGAAATGGATACCCCACAGAGCATCCCTAGACCTCCCCTTTCTTGGGAAGAGGCACAGGGAGGCACTCCCAGTGCCAATGAAAACATCTTTCCTTCAGATACAAGTCCTATCACAGGTAGTGGCTGTTGCTAAGTAACAGTGATTCCTCAGCACTCTTCCCAAGTGTAGGCCCCCCTCCCCAAGCCTTTGCACCCTGGATCAGGAAGAGTGAACAGCCTGTTCTATGCCTCCAGTGCTCTCAATGCCCCCTCCTGGGAAGGCAGGACCCTGGACCCCTGTCTTAGAGGGCCAGTGGTGGGACAAAGAGTGACAGAGTGGTTCAAAGGCTATGGTGACAGCATAGCACTCCCTCCAGCAGCCCTCACCTGTGCCCCTTTAGGTACTGCCTGAGTGAACTGTATGAAACATTTCTGCTGCTTAAAATCATAAGACTATTGTCAGAGAACTAGCTTTGAATTTGAGGAGAGGGGTACTGTTGGTTGGCTGTAGGTGGGGGAAGGAGAGAAGGGAATTGTGCTTGTTTTTAGTTTTTGTTAGCTGTTGAGAATGTAAGGGGGCGGGGGTGCTGTTACAGGCAGCCCTTAACAGAGCACAAGCTGCCAGAGCCATCAGCAGGGGCCAGCCCACTGAACTCTCTGTGGACCAGGACAGCAGAAACCGTGGCCTCCAGGATTTTAAATAATCAGGGGCTGTCAGTACCAATAAACCTCAGTCTCTGAAGCCCTAAGAGGTTTAAAAACATTCTCCATGCAAGGTGACAAAGAGATTTAGATGAAGAATCTTTCAGGGGAAGAAGGGGGCAGCTGCAGCTTGCAGGAATGTGTTGCCTTTGGCTCATCAGAGAAACACGTTTCCCCTTCTCCCCCACACCGTGTCACCTGACGGGCAACCCAAGCCCAAATTAGCCTTCCCTGGATGCACCGGCACAGGTGGGCAGAAAAGATAATGTTAATGTCACTTCTTATTTGTCTTTCTGTCTACAAAAATGCCCACTTATCAGTATTTAATGGCTCTCAGAAATAAAGCTATTTGAGAACATTATCCAAGATGCAAATGAATCACTGAAAGCTGTTGCTACGACCTTTCCCTGTCACTGGGTAGATGTTTCCAAATCAACAGCAACCTTCCCAATGGCCTAACTCATGCAGGGATTCCCTGAGTTAGTAAAGGGATGCGGACCACTAGACCCCTTGTCTTCAGTTTGGGAAGTGACAGAACCCAAAATGATCCACAGATCCTTGAAGAGCCAAGTCCCTCACTTCTCATGGAAGTCCCTGCATCCTTACGAGACACAATGCTTTCTCTCAAGAGGTTGTTTCCTCAGTCTCCTTGTTTCTGATAAAGTCAGGTCATCTGGCATCTAATGATAAAGGAAACTCATGCAGACAGCTCTCTGCCACTTGGAAGACTCAGATACACAGAAACCAATCAAACGAGGTCCCCATGACAAAGTAGTCCCAAAGGTCTTAAACTAGTTTAAGTTCACCAGGAGTTAGGAAATGTGACACCTCTTGGAGACCACCAGCCCTCAGCACTGTTTTCAGCTTCTGTTGCTTGTGATGATGTCAACTGCACTTCAACAACCTGAGAATTTTACTCTCAGATCCTCATGAGAAGGGTCAAGGTGATTAACACTAATTAAGTAAACCAAGCTTACATGAGGGTGTTTAACTCTCACCACAAACCAGCTGCTCCCACTTCCAAGTTAGGAAAAGGTGAAAACAGTTGGTGACAGCATGGGAACACATGTCCATGTGCCTTTTCTTCTCTCTACTACCACCCCAGATACCACTCCTTGTGGAACACCAGGACTTGTTGGCAGTCTTTTGGTATTTCCCTAGATCTGAGAATCCCAGAACTCAGAGCCATCCTAGACTCTAGCATCTCCCTCATTCCCCAAAGGCCCCTCTCTCTCTCCCTCAGTCTATTTATCCATGAAATGGGATGATCTTACCTATCCTGGAGGCAGTAACAGTGGCATGGTTAAGTACATGGATTGTGAAGTCCTTGGTTATATAAGACCTTGGGCAGCTTATTCAAATAGGTGCCTCAGTTTCCCTCATATATAGGATGAATTCTTAATAGCATCTACCTTATAAGGTGGTCAAGAGTAAAATGCATAGCTCTTAGGAAATGTCATAATTATACAATCATTATAGAGTGGTTTTAAGAATCAAAAATAACCTAGGTGCAGAAAGGTATCAATACCTCTCCAATTGGTCTCCACCATTAATGCCCTAACCCAACTCATCATCACTTCTTGCCTGCACTATTTTAAAAGCTTTTAGTCTTTGTGACTCCAGAATCCAACCTCTCCAATTCCTCTTTCATGAATATGCTAGGACCCAGTCATTAATTTATATCATTCTTCCACTTAAAAACCTTTAATATCTCTTGTTATCTGTTGCTTTCTTTTATGAAGTTCAAACTCCTTGCTATGGCCAACAAGGCTCTTCCTGACTGGGTCAGCCTCTCCAAATTCTTCTCCCATCACATTGCTCCCATCTGCCTGGAATGGTCTTTCCATTTCCACTGCAAGAACCACTGTACATCCTTCTCCACACAACTCAACCACCTCTTCCTCTAGAAAGTCCCTCCAGGTCCAGCTGGGTAGCTCATCTACCTATCACTGTTTACATTTCTTCCTATCACTGTTTACATACCTGTCTCTTCTAATAAACTGAGTGATAAAGACTGGGACAGTGTGTCAGGCATCCTTATCTCCCTTGTGCCTGGCATGGTGACTGGCACTGAGTAGATATTCCATAAATATCTGTGGAATGAAGTCTCCTCTTGCAATGACAGAGACATAAGCAGGTCCAATGTCAACATATTCATAACACTGCTACAACCCCCCAGGAATATTTCAACTAAGTAGCCCCTACGTTAGCCTGGGTATGCTTTCAGCCAAATCTCTGTACCAACAAAATGGGATTCTGACCAGAAATCTCTGAAGCCTGGGGTCATATTGAAAGCCAAGCACACCATCCTTCTCCTCCCTATACCCACTCTAGTCTCTTCAGAATACAAAAGAAAATTTTAATTTTAACAGTATTTATACTCTGTTGGCATACCAATTAACACCAATTAATCATCTTCATTAGGTGCAATAATGACTGGGACCAAAAAGATTGGTTCCAACAAAGTATTCTGTGCCTACGTCAAGTGTCCTGGTGGTTCATGAGATTAACCTTCCTAAAATCAAATCCCTGCTCCACTGGAGACCTCTGGATGATGTCAAAGAAGCAAAAATGCCCAGCTGGGGAAGCAGCCAGACGTAGAGATCTGACCTAGACAATCATTGTAAAATTAATTGATGTCTTCCCAAAGCAGAAATTCTCTGCAATTATTACAGCCTCTGAAATACAATACACCCATCAATTATAACTCCCTAGCCCCTAAGGAGACAGCAAAGGGGAATCACACGGTGCACCTATGCCTGAGTAGCTTCCAGGCCAATGAGGACCGGTTTGAAAGCTCACTTGCCAGAGTCACTTTCACAGGCTTTCCCGCTCTGGTATTGGCAACTGTAGCCTTCAAGTTGTTCAAACCAAACCCTTGCAGTCACTCTCAATTCCTTGCCTTCTCCCACATATCACAATCTATTCATGAAAAATAAAATTCAAAATACAGAGTATGACCACTTTCTCATTGCTTCCACTCTGGCGCAGGCCACCTGGACTAGTGTAGTAACCTCTCAGCTGGTCTGATTCCAGCCTTCCCTGCCTTTAGTCTATTCTAACCACAGCATCCAGAGTGATTCTTTTAAAAAGTAAATCTTACAATACCACTCTTCTGCTCAAAATCCTCCTGTCTCTCTCTCAGTCCTTAAATTGGCCTACAAGGTCCTATGTGATGTTTCCCCATGACTTCTCTGATTTTATTCCCTACTTCTCTCTCCCTTTCTCACCTCACAACAACAACACTGGCCTCCTGTTTCTTGAACACATCAGGTACAATCCCATCTCAGGGCCTGTGTATGTCTGCATAGATGTAACCCTCTTCAGAAGGCTTATTAAAAGACCACCTTATTTAAAATTGCAAGACAATGCTACACCCCCTACCTTAGCATTCCCAATCCCTCCTTACCTTGCTTTCCTTTTACTTTTTTCCATACATTTTCACCTTGTAACCTTTCATGTACTTTATATACTATTTCTAGTATTCATTATCTGTTTTCTCCAGCTAGAACGTAAAGTCACTGAGAGCAGAAGTCTTTGATTTAGTCGTTCATTTCTCCAAGGTAAAGAAACTAGTGTCTGGTATATAGTAGGTACACATTCAATATTTCACTACTAAGTAGTGAAAGAAGTACATAGAAGTGACTGTGAGCATTCTTTAGAGCCAGGAACAAAAGAAGAGAGGATATCAAGGAAGGTTCCATACAGGAAATGACATTTAAACTGAACCTTGAAGGATAGGTAGAATTTTAACCTGCAGAGTTGAGGGAAGAGCATTTAGGCAGAGTGTATCTTAGGCCATTAGAAGGCCTATAGAGAACAGTGGGGTGGTTCAGTTAGGCATAGGGCAGGCAATGGGGAGGGAGGTGGTAGAGAATTGAGTGGAAAAAGTCAACTGGAGCCACAGCCTTGATGGCCAAGGAAAGGACACTGTTGATGAAAGTGGCTAAGGATTCTGTGATAAGTTAGAGATTTCCTTTCCCTTCAGCATATGCTTCATAGAAATACAAACTCAGTCTGTTTTGCAAAGCATCATCAATCTTCACAGACAGATGGCCAAGAGACCTCTTTGGTCATATTCCTTCCTATCCTCACACCTGTTGTGCTTATGCCTATTTAGGGGTCTTTGGTCATGCCACCTTCTCAACCCAGAGCCTTGTTCCTTCCCTTTCTTTTACTTCTTAAAGATTAACTAAGCTCGTACTCAACCCTTCTTTGCACTTGGACATGCAGACTTCTGTGACCACCACCCAAAGATCATCCCCTCCTCTACATGTTCTCTGCACCCCACTGAACCCCTCTTTTTTCTCTGATCATTTCATGTGTGTGTGTCTTCTCATCTACATTATAAGCAACTTGTGGGCAGGACTAATGCCTTGGGCCTCTTTTGTGGCCTTGGCACAGTTCTGAGCACACTGGTGTCACATTAAACATCTGTGTTCAGGTGCTTTCCAGAAGCAGAACCAGTCTGCCTCAGTGCAGCATGCAGAATGAGTGCATTCATCATGTCTAGCCACTAAGATCACCACTTGGCATTTTCTTAAAGAAAAGAAACTTCTGAGATAAAATTATATTCTAGTCTAACCTGAAGATAATGGAGGCAGAAGGTAGCAGATCAAGTGTTGGTTTATTGGTTGCTTGGTCGGTTGGTTAGTTGGTTTTTAATGAATGGGTAAATATATACTGGGAAGACCCCAACAGAGTGGGAATTAATGTCAGCATTCACCTTAGCATTTTCCTATTTGGAGGTTGGAATTATCCACCTAGTAAATCTTATAACTGGGGGCCCACAGCCATGCCTGACACTACCAGAGAAGAATGTACCTCTAAGTTAACATGGTATATCTCTCCTATATTTTCCCTTAACTCCTACCCATCAGGTGAAAATTATAGAAGTCTGCTTTACATTTGGCATTTGTTACTCTACACCCTTCCCAGGGCAGCTAATCATACCTAATTTAAACAAAATTTATTAATGGTTACACTTTTGCACATGAATGGTTTTTGGCTATTGGAATTTTAGTTTAATGCTTTTATCTGCTCAGTGTCTCAACACCTTTCCTAATTATAACTCTTGACCTGAGCTGACTGGACTACAGCAGGTGTGGCTTCAGACCTGGTTTATCTCAGTAGGCAAAACCAGAGGTGGTGGTAGTTTCAGTTTCCATAACTCAATAGAAGAAAAATACTTTCCCCTCTTCCATTTTCCTGTTGGATTTTCCATCTGTGCTACTCGTCAGAAGCAGGGCAGAAGAAAGCTCCAAGAAAATGAACATGTACCTGTCATCCTCCATGCGCTGAATTTGCACCTATCTTTGGAACTGGCTGATATAATCTCCACAGCATCTAATGAAGGTATCAGGATGGCCAGGAACAAACTAAATTTTTACTTCCTATTGCACGAGGCTCTATTGCTGTCCTTCTGGCTCTCCCTAGAGGAACTCTAGGTATTTCCTAAGCAAACATAACTGATCCCTTGGTTCCTTGTCCAAGTGTTACCTACACATAAAACCTCTTACCCAGGTGTGTATAGTTAATACAGATGTATCCCTGGATGTAAGTCTGGCCTCTGCCCAACCCCATCCCCTCAGTTGTGATGACTGTGGGTATGAGTACGTGAAACATTGAGGGGGGGAGCCAAGGATCATGTAAACTTGTGGTTTTAGGCAAGGGAATAGGTTTAAAAAACAGCTAATGAGCATGTGGCTGAAAAGTATTATATACAAAATAGCACACTGGTGCTTGCAGCCCCTCATTGGCAATGAAAATACTAATTATTATCTATGGGATTTCCAAATTAGGAAGAACAATGGGAAATTAGGCTAATATGTGTGATATTTGGTGTCTTCATGGGTGTAGAGGAAAGTGTGAGAAATGGTAGGTCAGGCTGGGAGCTGGACTTAGATGAGCTTCTTCTAATTGGTCTGCTCTCTTAGGAAGCTGATTTCTGCCCACAGTATCTGGGGCTAGTCAGGCCTCAAGAGAATACGGAGAAGGCCTTGACTTGTCCCCTGTGCACCCATCTGCAAGAGAGCAGGACCTCCCCAAAGACTTTCCTTATAGGAGTCTACTAATTAAATTGCATTAGAACAGTCCTGTACCATAAGAAAGCCAATACAAGGGATGTATTATGTTCTTGAAGACAACTACTGAACCATTAGATCAAGGGTGGCCACTGACTACTCTCTATTCCCTCCATAGAAGAGGAAATGGGTTTGGCTACAGTAATGATTCGTTTAGGAGAATTAACTGGGCAGAAGGAACAAGATGGCGGATTAGGTAAACATTATGCCTGCTGCCTCCCAGGATCACATCAAAATTACAGAACAACCTCAAGAATAATCTCAAAACTAGCTAAACACAACCCATATAATTGAGTATATAAAAAAGAGGCCATATTGAGACTGGTGGCAGAGGGGGAAGGGAGACAGAGATGTGAAACAGGCTGACCCCAAACCCACAGGTAGTGGTTGAACACCAGGAGGAATGCTTCAATGATAGAGGTCCTCCCTGAAGAGGGAGGGGTCCCAGCCCCACACAAGGATCCCCAGCCCAAGGGTCCTGTGCTGGGAAGAGGAGTCCCTACATCTGCCAGTAAAAATTAGCAGGAACTCTGTCCTTCCATCCCGTGGGAGAGAAGGCATCCGGAAACCTAGAAATTTTCTTATAAGTTTTGTGCACAGACTCACTTGCTTGCACTCACTCACCTGGGCTCTGGTGGAAGGGAGGCAACTCCAAAGGCACCAGAGACATACAACAAAAGACTGAGTTGTGTGAGTTCAAGGTAAGGTCTGGAGAGACAGCCCCACTGTCCTTGTGTGGACCCTGCCTCATGTGTAGTCTACAGCAGGGTGCCATCTTTTCTATATTGAACCCTTCCCCAAAGCAGAAAATCTGAGACCACATTGATCTGGTATGAAAGTAGAAATCAATTACAAGGAAAACGCTGAAAAACACCCAAATATATGGGGGCTAAAAAACATGCTGCTAAATAATAAATGGATCAACAATAAGATCAAGGAAGAAATCAAAAGACATCTGAGACAAAAAAAACAAACCCACAATGACCCAAAAATCTATGGAGCTCAGTGAAAGCAGTTTTGA